>CM054809.1:5486132-6056909 GCA_028984105.1 Lavandula angustifolia | reverse complement strand
GAATGGATTTATGAAGATTTGAAGATCCCAAAACCCTATATTGATTGGTGAACCATTACATTGTATTTTGTTTTGTCTCTCGAGGTTTTGGGACTCGGCGGACCCTCTGCTCTGGTTCGGGCACTCGGTAGATTATCCGCCTCGACACCAGTAGAAGACTCGTTAAATCTTGGACTCGCGGGAGCGATTATGCGAAAGGGAGTCGATGGAGGCCCGAACTCCGGCGGGAGTAGTTCACTGTACTCCAAGCTGATCTTTGGTAGAGCCGACTCAGCGGGGAGAATGCTTGCGGATCGGAGATCGAACTCGGCAACGGACGGACAGTCTTCGATTGTCGAGAATCTTTGAAGTCGCTTTTCGGTAGAGTCAATACGAGGAAGAGAGAAGTCGGCTTCGATCTCCTTGAAGTGCGATTACTGTCTCAACCACTTTACGAACCTCGACCAATGACAACGGAGACACGTAACCTATATCTACTCAAAGGCGCAAGTCAACAACTTTCCGGAAAAGGAGGGAAAGGACAACGCCACCAAACTTGAAAAGAGCCGTTAGTTACCCCAAAAGAGAGAGACAAAGGAGCGTCGTCTCCAACGGATCTATCATAATCTCTTCTCTATAAATAGTGGGATAAATTGAAATTTGAAGCTCACGAAGAAATGAACGAATACGAACGAACACAAGCCAGAACTTACGCATACACGAGAGAACACACTGAGCATTGAAACGAGCTAATCCGAAAAGCCTAAGTCTTACCTAAGAAGTTTGAAGAATCTGTCTCCGGCGAAAGACTACATTATAGCTCATAGGGAACCAAGCTTAAGCTGTTTCATACGGCCTCTAGTATCCAAACGACGATACACGAACCTAAAGTTATATTCAGTTATTCGTCGTTCTAGAAGCCACCTCCTTGTTCCCTATCCCTCTAACCTAAGCTCAATAGCATATATCCATGGCTTAGACGAAAGAGTTCATCTTTGAACTGATCCTTACTGTAAAGGACTCCTTCACAGTTGGAGAGTTTTTCAAACACTCGGTTTGATAACAGTGTAAGCGAGACTTGCTCACTATAAATCTCAAGACCAGTGTTTGTCCAGAGTACAAACCAACTGAGACTACCTCAGTATAATAAATAGCCTCCTGATCTTTCGGGACAGTAGACGTAGGATTTTTGTATCCGAACCACTTTAAAAATATCTGTGTCGTGTGTTCTGTTCTTAATTGTTGCATTGATTTACTGTTCATACTGAAAAACCTTCTTTAAATCATTCAACCGAGTTTTGAAGCAAACTCAATAGACAAAGATTTCAATCAAGCTAAACCGTTTTGATAAAAACGTTTTCTAACTCAATCGAATTGGGCCTACACTATTCCGCACCACTAAACTTTATCTGCAAGATACTGAATTCTGACACTCAGTCAGCTAGCGGGTCTCAGTAGAGTCAGTCACTCTGCCAACACGATTCAGAATAGCTAATCTGGTCTGCTGAACTCGTTCAGTACTACATCATCCCGAAAAGGACATTTCCGTTTAAGTTGAGAAAATCGGTTTCGAGTGTATTCACCCCCCCTACACACGAACGTGCTCTCGGGACCAACATGTCCGGATGGATTGGTCCGTTTAGAGTGCGCTCCGCTTGGCCACGGAGCGGTGGTCATCTGAAACTTCGATTCGGACGAAGCTTTCACTTGTCAATGGCCATCGCCTTAAAATCTACCATGCAGGCCGCAATGATGGAAGATGTGGACGAGCAAGGCTTGTCCATTCCCTCTTACGTTTGACTCTTTGAAGAGGGGGTCTAGCCGAAGACTCTAAAGAGAGGCGCTACGGGGAGGCAACCCGCGTTTGCTTTTTTCATTTTATTTTTCGTATTTTTTATTTGTTTTTCCCAATTTTATGCTTGGTGTTTTCTTCTTATTTTTCGATTTTGGTTAAGGAACAAAAAGGGATTAAGTGTAAGGAGAAATAAATTGTTGTGGTGAATTAAGACGAGAAGAAGTTTGGGGGACCGAATTGCAAAATCCGGTAGTCATAAAGGACCCCATTGATGTTTCCAAAGTTTTTGAAGGGTCAAATTGAAAGAAGGAAGCTTTGATGGGGCCAATTGAAGTTTATAAAGATTGGAGGACTTAATTGCATAAAGATGGGGTTCATTCCATCAATTGTTCAAGTGGAGGGGTCAAAGTGAAAAGTTTTTGTACTATAAAAGGGGAGAGATCATGAAACCCTACCCTCTTGACACTATTCAACCATCTTTCTCCCTCTAAGCCGCCGCCCTCCTCCTTCTCTCTACAAGTTTTTCAAGTTCCACCACCACAACCCAATCAGTTGTGCAACCGGAGACACAACGTCGTCGCGCCGCGGCTGCTTGCCCGCGGCCCAAGCTATGATGCCTTTCCAACAAGTCCCCTTCGACGATCTTTGAAGTCTCACCACCGCCGGCATTCACGTACGAATCGGAGCCGGAGGAAGACCCGCAAGATCAATTTTCAAACTTTGTCACGGAGTCTTCTTCTCCTCCGAAACCGCCAAGGAGACGGTTACGTAGTTCTAAGGGAGTTCGAATTCAAGAGCCGATCCAACCGCCAAGGGGGATCTCACGAAATCCACACCCGAGGAGTATCCCGAGCCTACGCCACCACTGTCTCTGCCTCGCCGATCTTGCGCCCATCGGTCATCCATCCGACATCCCGGCGAAGCCTCATCCTCTCAACCGCCTCGTTCTTCGCAAACGATGTATGAGTGGTTGCCATTTATGGATATAGCTCGAGTATCTCAACCGGTACCGCCGCAGCAATATTACAGCGATGTGAATTGGATGGAGAGTATACGTGGTGACTTGCCGAGCAATGACCAAGACTCGAACTACGTGTCCGACGACCACGACGGCAACTACGAAGGAGACTTCAACTTGAGTGGTCTTTCTCTAGTCGATTCCGACTCCACATCCGCCTTCCCGCAAGCCAATGAGTATGGTAACCACACCATAATCCACTTGGACACGCCCGAAGCAGTCGCCGCACTCTCTCGTTTCGTGATTGAGTACATGGACAACCGAAACATGGAGCGCGAAGGAAAGGAGTACCGGAGCGGACGCCTCATCGACCGCGACTTTCTTCACCGAGACGGGTAACATCATTCCCTTCTTTACCTATTTTGGTCGAATTGGTTGATCTTGGTTGCTAGAATCTCAATATTATATTTGCTACAAAGAGTTGGCTAGAGAGTTTTTCAATACTTTCCATTTTGAGCATGATAAGGATTTATATGAGCCATGTATAGCCTTTCGCTTGTTTGGGAATAATTATCATCTTTCTTTGGCTGAATGGAGTTCGCATTTAGGCATCACGACTTTTGACCATTTTCTTGAGTTAAGGTATGAATAGGTTCGCATTGCTTGCCGAACAAGGATCCTCAATACATAGGATCAATGAATGCATGGAGGCTCTTAGCGCCGAGTGACCCGGAGGATTTTCAATACTCGGGTTCGTATGTGTGTTACATCGAGGATCCCGCTCTCCGCCTATGTCATCAATACCTAGTCCACAACCTCACCGGTAAGAGTACGACCTTTGACAAGGTAACGGCTAATGAGTTGTATTTCTTATAGTGCATGCATGCCGGTGACCAGTAAACCTAGAGTTTTTGGATTGCCAAGAATATGTTCATCATAGCTAGTCACACCGCACGACACCTCACGTTGTGCCACTTACTTGCCACGTTCATTGAACGAAACTTTGTGATCTATGATGCTCAATATTTAAGTCAAGTGCCCCCTTCCACTTTGTTTGATATGTCTTTGTTGAGGCATTCTCGCTTAGTGTATGAAATGCCTAACCGAGACATTCGGTTTTATCCACCGAGGACCTCGTGTCTCGAGTGCATCTTCGAGTGTAGGTGGAGATTCGGTGGAGTTGTTGCGCACCGACCTAAATACCTTGGGACGCCGTGTTGACCGCCTTCGCCGCACCGTGATGAGCGGTTGCCTCGCTTGTCCAAGGAGGCGCCAAGTAACTTTTCTCCCGAGTTTTTTGCTTTTCGTTTTTTGTTTTTGTTTTAAGTCGGTTTTTGTGAGTCTTTTATGTCCTTACACTTGAAAGGGTTCAAGTGTAAGGAGGGGGTAGTTATTTTCTTTTATTTTGTCTTTTGTGTTAGTATGTTCTTACACTTGAAAGGGTTCAAGTGTAAGGAGGGTGTTTTTATTTTTATTTTGTCATGCCTTCTCTCTTTGTTTTGTCTTTTCTTCTTGCTCGAGGGCGAGCAAGTTTTAAGTGTAAGGAGGGGGGGTATTTTGTGTCGAAGCATGCCAAAATTTTCGATTTTTTATGCGCGATTTCTATGCTCAAGCATGTCTTATTTGTGCTTTTGTGTTTCAATATGCTTGCTTGTAGACTTTGTGAAAATTAGATATAGGCACATATGTGTATGTAATTTGGGATGATGAAAAATAAACTTTATTGGATCGAATTTTATAACCACTCACTTAAATTAGATTTGAGCACTTAAAGTGGGACACTTCCTACTATTTCTTTTGAGAGTGTTTATCCGCAAAATTGCAATAAGTTTGAGTCATTGTAATAAATGATAGGAGGCACTAGGGATTTTTTAGCCAAATGGCCGCGACAAAAAAAATTTCCGACCACTAAATTATTCCCTAGTGAGCCAAGTTGAGCCTTGACCGATTATTTGATATGAGTTCGTAAAAATTTAGCCAAGGCCTTTTTAAACTTTCTCTTGACCCATGTTATTGCATGTCTTATAAACTTTCTTATGCATTATAGATGTTGTTTAGAGGATTGTTACATATGTCCTCTGCTACCAACGTAAGAAGTGTTGCAAAAAAGATATGTATAGGCCGAAATTTGAATGTATAAGGCTGCGAAAGAGAAGCGATTTTAAGTGGCTTGATTGCCCAGGTTGAGACGGTCGAATACCCGAGAAAGTTGAAAAAGAAGAAGAAGAAAAAAAATTTGCCACGAAAAATACATATGAAATATTCAGAAAAAAAGAGACGTGGTAGGAAAAAAGAAAAAAATGGGAACGTTAAATAATTGTAGCATTTGTTCGAAATTGTTAAGTGGTGGGATGCTTTGAATTTTTGTATTGATTGCACAAGTAAGTGAGTTTGGCATGCATAACATTGAATTGTAATTTCTGATGGAGCTTAGTACCCCTAGGAACCTTACCAACATCAATTTGTCTAAGTCCTAAGCCCCATTACAACCTAATGAGAAAGACCTCCTTGATATTGCCATTGTGACAATCTCTTATCGTGATTGCGTGGATCTATTTTCTTGAGTGGCTTGAACCGGACCTAGATTAGTTGAGTGATGAGCGAACCTTGAGGAGATCCACATTGTTTAGATTTTGACCAAGTTGATATATGTGTGCTTAGTGTCGAAATTTGCATTGTCTACTTGCTTGATGAGATCATATTTGCATAATTTGACTTTTTTGGCTAGTTAATTGGTGTTGAGAATTTTGGATTGATTGGTGCTGCTTCATGTCGTCGTTTTTTATGTTTTTGTTTTGAGTCCGTGTTTTTGTTTTCGTGTCTTTGTTTTGTTCGTGTCTTTGTGTCCTTGTTTTGTCGTGTCTTTGTTTTCCTTGAGTCTTTTATTTTTGTTTTGAGTCTTGGGGATTGGCCGAAATAACTAAGTACTTATATTTTTCTCTCCTTATACTCGAGGGCGAGTATAAATTAAGTGTAAGGATATTTGATGAGTCGTTTTCGTACTTAGTAATTTCGAGGCCGAAAAGTACGTCGATGTGGCCAACCGGTGCGATCGCGATGGCGATAAATGCGGAGTTTTAGGTGCTGACGTGGCATGATGATGAGGATATTATTTGGCGAATTTTGATGAAGAAAAGGCACGGAATTGATGACGTGGGCGCGGATTTGTGGAGAAGGAAAAGAATCAAGAAGATATTTTGTGGTAGTTAAGGAAAGATCTTGTTTCCTTATTTATCCAAATCTTTTCCCTTATCAAAGATTTGACCTAACTTGGAGAGGAAGAAAGGAGTATAAAAAAGACTTGAAGAGGGCGAGAATGAGACAACCATTCATACACGAACCTTGACACCATCTATAACAATTCGAAGCCCTTGATCACGCCGTGACTCCCTTCCGATCCGCCGACCGCCGCCGAACCATCACCGCCGTAACCAACCGAAGACCGCCTGACAACCACCGAACCACTTCCGACTGATTAGTAGATCATAGATGAAGAAGAAACATCCTTTTCATTTCCATTATTTATGCTTTTTAATTCGTAGTTGAATTCTAGTTTTAATTTACTTTCGTCGTTAATCGTTTTTCGTAGGATCTTAATATTTACATTTGAACATCATTTGTTATTTTGATTCAAGTTCTAGTTTAATTTCGTAGGTTTAAATATTCTATTATTTCGTGCCTTAGTTAATTTAAATTTCGCTCATGCTAGATCTAGGGTTATTCGTGTTTATGATTCTGTTCTGTAAACTGTCCCAGTTGCCCAACCGAACCGTCAGCTTGAGTAGCTAAACTTTTTAGGGTCCGACAAATTGTGAATGCACACGTGAACAGTACATGAGGCTTAGGTGCTCAAAATTAATCAAAAGGGTTTCGGGATAATTCTGAATTAATTAATCTGTCTAGTAATTTAGGCTTGATCACCCTAGGTTGCGCGATGCCGTAGCTAACTTAGTACTTCCATCGTTTCTCATGGAACAAGGCTAGGTAAGTAATGAAATTATTCGTAAGAGTAATTGGATTAAACCGATAGGAGACTATTAGATGCCCAACATACGAGTAGGCTCCTATACGAGGCTACCTTAGTTCGATAAAGTTGTCCAGCTATTAAATATATTGATTGAACGTAGGTTGTAGCTAGGTTAGGGAAGTAGCCGTTTCGATGCCAAACATGGCGGTTCTGGAGACTAAGTAAGTGGGAGTGAGGATCACGCAGTTTGAGTTACGGTGGTCTATAACTAGTAGATTCTTGAGATTAATTCATATTAAATGCCGAGGATTGGAATTACGTGTGTGTGAATATTCTGCTGGACCTGCCTTTCAATTGCCCAGTTCATTCAGTTTATTTTCCGTTTTCAGTTTTTATAATTTCTTTCAGTTTTACAGTTTCTTAGTTTAATAGAAAACTCAAATCTTGCGTGGTTGCTAACCAAAACCATAGATAAGTAGGAAAATAAAGTGTCTAGTCGTCCGTTCCCTGTGTTCGATACCTGTGAACTATACTGATTTAATTATCTGATTTTGCAGGATTATTTGGTGCAATACAGCGATCACCAATGGTGAAGGTTGCCTACGTAAAGATTGGAAGCTGCATGCATGCAAGTTGTGATAAAAGGAGTTTGGGCCAGAAAATTAAAGAACTGAGCAGGATTTGGACTTCTCCATTTGGGTCAGTGTAAGTGGGCCGAAGAGATGGATTGAATGAAGAAATGAATATGCCCGGCCCAATTATATTGGAAGAAAATGGAGGAAAAATTGTTTGGTAGAGGCTACTAGCTATGATATGGAATTGGTGCAGAAAAGTATAGTGACATGATGTTTTTGAAGGATAATTGAGGGTTATGAATGATACCTTCCTACTTCGTATGTTGTTGCGGCTACGATTGTTGCTCGTGTATCGGATCTTCGATGCGTGTCCCGGCCTTTTCTCCCTACGGGTGGTCGAGAACCTGGAGAAAATAAGATTTTGTCTCTCCACAAAACTAACGCATACCGTGTATATTTTATGTATGTGTGTATTACGTTTACGAACGAGAATACTAATATATATAGGCTTCAAAAACCAATATAATATTAATATATCTGTAACCCATTAATTTAATTATATTTCTAATGGGCTTCCACATAATTAGCCTATAATATAATTAATTAATCCACTGGACTACTAATATTTATCAGTTAATTGGCCCAGCCAATTAATTCCAGATAAATAACATTATTAAATAATGTAAAAATACATTAATCCATTAATAATGATTTCTGAGAGACAATAAATTACTAGACAATTAATTGGGCCAGATCAGGGATCTAATACAAGAAATAAAGTTGGGCCTCAAATTAATTAATTATCTATGCTCAGCCCAGAGCAAAATTAATTAATAAACACAGATTCATTCCACTAGAGAATCTATGCTGAATTACCCCTTTATCCCAAATTGAGCAAGGGCTTGTATTTTAGACTTAATCGATCTCCGTATTTAAGGTAGAAATATCCCTTAATTAATTAAGCTCACTGACAGCTTAAATTAATTAACATTTTATATTCCTGAGTAGTACCACTCGACCTTATTAACACACCTGAACTTAATCAACCGGCCGGGTTTAGTGTGATAATCCTTTCGAGTTCCTCAGGGGATATTATCAACCCATTTTACTAGGATATGGCTGCAAGATACAGACAACCAGCCTGAGCCACAAATAACTACTAACACCCAAGATACGTAGATCTGGTCGCAATGACGTTCACCATAGTAGATCAAAGTGATATATAGCCAAATGTACTCAGCTGAAGTCTTACCAAGCTTAAGACCAGCTAAGTCACCGAGATCTTGGTTCTCCACTAAGGTCAGTTAGGAGAACACATCTCACTGTGATCCATCAATACACCACCTTCAGTGTACCAGTAAAGACAAGCAGCTAAGACAAGCCACTTCTTATCTAAACTGCTGACTTAAACCGACAACTTATCCCGAAGTTGTCTCGGGTCGTGATAACTGTTTATATCTTGTCAGTTCAACCAATTTGTGTTGTCTTCTGTGATACCCGACACACCACACAAATCTAACTTTTATACAAGATAAAGGATAACATGTGCAAATATATATATATTTATCAGATAGGAGAATAAGATAGTGGTAGGGACAAAACACATTGTATACAAGCATAACATTTGCTTCCAGTATACAAAATCCCAACAATTCTCCCACTTATACTAAAGTAAACTTTTAGTATACAATGTGTCAGTTCTATGTACAAACTAGTACTCAACTATATCTCAGCTATCTAGGTACAAACTACTACCCAGCTATATCTCAGCTATCTATCCTATCTATCACTGCATCTTCTCCCACTTATATAAAAGTTTGTGCAGTCCTAAGTGGGGGGGGCATCTTTACCATCCCTAAGCCACGAACATGCTTCTCGTAAGCCGGGAGTGGTAAGCTCTTCGTGAAAGGATTAGCTAGGTTGACTTCAGTTCCAATTTTGTCAATTACCACGTCACCTCGATTTACGAATACACGTATAATGTGGTACTTCCTGTCTATGTGTTTAAACGCCTTGTGAGATCTAGGTTCCTTAGAATTTGTCTGCACCCGCATTATCACAATAAATCGTGAATGCCTTAGGCAAATTCTGAACAATATCAAGATCTTGGAGGAAATTCTTGAGCCAGCGCCTTATTTCGAGGCTTACTGAAGAAGCTACATACTCTGCTTCCATGGTTGAGTCCGCAATGCATTTCTGCTTTGTACTCCTCCATGAAATGACTCCACCTCCCAAGGTAAACACATAACCCGAGGTAGACTTCTTCTCGTCTCTGTCAGCCTGGAAATCCGATTCTATATAACCCAAAGACACTAGACTATCTTACTGGTAAACAAGCCTATAATCTCTAGTCCGTTTAAAGTACTTGAGAATATGCTTGACCGCAGTCCAGTGTTCCTTTCCAGGGTTAGATTGATATCTTGAGACTATACCTACGGCATATGAGATATCTGCTCTCGTACAAAGCATCGCATACATGAGGCTACCGACAGCGGAAGCATATGGTACTAGCCTCATACTTTCTATCTCTTCAGGCATTTTAGGGCACCGATTCTTGGATAGAAAAATGCCATGTCTAAAAGGTATTGAACCTCTCTTGGCTTTTTGCATGCTAAAACGAGCAATAACAGTGTCAATGTAGGACACTTGTGACAAGCTTAACATCCTTTTCTGGCGATCTCGGATAACCTTGATCCCAAGGATGTAAGCAGCTTCACCTAAGTCCTTCATTTGAAACTGCTCGGATAACCACGTCTTTACGTCTGATAACACTTCAACATTGTTGCCAATGAGAAGGATGTCATCTACGTAAAATGCAAAAAACACCATTGATCCGTTTACATAAATACGGTACACACACCTCGTTAGGACAGGATACAAATCCATAGGATTTGACTACCTCGTCGAAAATGCTGGTGCCATAACCGGAAATCTTGCTTAAGTCCATGAATTCTTCTTAAGCTTCCAAACTAGATGCTCTTCGCCCTCCTTCACATAACCATCTGGATGTTTTATGTAGATGTCCCTACCTCTTTCAAGGTGACCGTTTAGGAATGCGGTTTTGACATACATTTGCCAGATGTCTAGGTTCATGTGAGCTGCTATGGCAAGGAGAATCCGAATGGACTTGATCATTGCTACAGGCGAGAAGGTCTCTTCGTAATCGATACCTTCTTTCTGGGTAAAACCCTTCGCCACTAGCCTGGCCTTAAACGTCATGATCTCTCCATTCGGTGCTCTCTCTCTTTCTCTTGTATACCCACTTACTACCAATAGCCTTGCAGCCCTCAGGTAGTTCAGTGATCTCGTATATATCCATATAAATTATGGACTTAAATTCTGAGTCCATGACGATTCGCTAGGAATCTGCATCTATATCTCCCACTGCTTCGTTGTAAGTCCAGGGATCCACGGTATCTTGTTCATCTACCGGGAGATGATCAAACGTCTACCCAGTGAACATATACCGATCAGGTTTAAATATCACCCTCCCACTATGTCGAACAGTGTCAGGAGTTGTGTTATCAGATTGTGCAGTTACTCGTAGAGTACTATCTTGCACAACTAGCTGTTCAAGTGGAACTCGACCACCTTGTAATTCTCAAGGATGATGTCGACTCGAGATTTATGGTTACTAATGTAATCCTCTTCTAAGAACCGAGTGTTAGGGCTAACAACGATCTTCTGTTCTTTAGGATCATAAAAGTATCCACCCTTCGTTTCCTTTGGATACCCTATGAACAACATCACTTCTAAACATGATTCCAATTTGTCGGCCTGCCTATTTAGCACATAAGCAGGATAACCCCAAATCCTTAAGTGGTGCATACTGGGTTTGTGCCCGCTCTACAACTCGAAAGGGATCTTTTCTACCGACTTAGAATGCACACGGTTCGGCAAGTATCTTTGCGAGTCTCTAGGGCATATCCCCAAAAGGAAAATGTCAAAGTTGCATAACTCATCATTGGCCGAACCATCTCTAAGAGACTTCGGTTCCTTCTCTCTGACACACCATTCTGCTACCACGATCAGATCGTAGTGTTTTGATTTCTTTACCTAGCTTCTTCTCCACTTCTGCCTTGAATTCCTTAAAGGTTTCAAAGCAATCCAACTTGTGGCGAAGAAGGTAAACATATCCATACCTCGAGTAATCATGAGTAAATGTGACGAAGTACTCATACCCTCCACGATCTTGTGTAGACATAGACTCTTACAAGTCAGAATGTATCAAACTTAATACTTACGTGGCTTTATAACCCTTTGCCTTGAAAGGTCTAGTCATCATCTATCCTTCCAAACATATTTCGCAAGTTGGAAATAGTTCAACTTGGAGACACTCCAATGATCCATATTCCACCAACCTTTGAGTCTGTTAAGATTGATGTGACCTAGTCTTAAGTGCCACAGATAAGTTTGGTTTACCTTAGAAGACTCTTTCCTCTTCTTAGGATTTGATGATGAGGAAGCAATATTAATAGAACTACGCGGTTTACAAGTAATAGTAGATAAAGATCCGTTTAATAGTCCACCATGAGATGAAAGCATCGTCTTTCATGATAGAAACTTCACTATCAAAACTTGATTTATAACCATCCATGGTGTAGAGTTTTGAAAGCGAGAAATAATGTTTCGCCTAAACTCGAAGCACATATTAAGACTACCACCTCGTCATTGCCTATTGAGACTACCACCTCGTCATTACTCAACTGCCTTTTCTACAAGAAACCTTGCAAGGTGTAACAAACATGATCAGTTGCCCCCGAATCCACTACCCATTCGTGGGTAGAAGAGGAAACTAGAATAGTTTCACTTACAAGAGCGACTCGCGTCTCTTTTTGTTTTTACTTGACATCTGGATTATAATTATTCCAGTGTCCTTTCTTACCATAATTGAAGAACCTTCCTTTCTTCTTTGGCATTCGCATGCCGCCGATAAGGACCGTCTTCTTACTCCCACTGCTCTTCTTGAATTGACCACCCTTTCTGCTCTTTTTCTGGTTTCCGCCTTTCGGAAGATTCCTTAAACTACTAGGGATATTCAAGACTTGAGCACTCTTGCCCTTTCCTATAACCTCTTTGACCGCTACCAAAGATTTGAGTAACATACTCATAGTAAACTCGTTCTTAGACATAGCGGTCCTAAAACAGAAGTTCTTATAGGACCTTTGCGGAAGCTTTTTATCGGGAGCGGTAAGATATCTCTTCCACTCTATGAAATTATTTAAAAATTGTTAAACCCGTTAGGGTTTGGTTGGTGAGACTGTTTAGGAACTCGAAAAATAAAATATTCGAACAGACATATCTGAAAAATGTAATTTAAAAGCATGTATGAAATTAATATTTGCATATAATTCATAATTAACCATCATTATAACCTTTTGAAAAACCAATGATGTTAAATACTCGAATAGCCTTAGAGATCACACTCGTAAACCACTCAGGTGGACGTTTACTCGTGTACCCCTAAACCAAGCTATATACCTAGCTCTTTAATTCCAATCCACGCCTAGGTTCTTAAGACGAATGGAATTAATAATCCGATATCTCTGGACCATGTCACTATTAAAACGCGAGAAGGGACTTCTCAGGAAGTTGTACCTACGGTGACATCTAAGCTTTGACCATTAATTTGATCGAATTAACATCAAATTCTCGAAATTGGCATACTTACGCGAATCATACCGCTTTCAATTTGATTTAATTGGCCATCTTATTTAATTCTATATGCTAGAGTACTCGTGTTTACTAGGCACGCAAGCCACTCAGGTGGACGTTTACGGCTTGGCTCCCACTACTCAATAATAATTAAATATTACATTAGAAAACCCATCTCACAAAACTTGTGGTTCAAAAAATACAAACAAGCCACTCAGGAGGACGTTTACTCATATAATTGTTCCACTTTTGTGTCGGGCCCAATTAATGGAGGTCCGGTTAAATATTTAGTTTCCAATTTAAATGGAATCCAATTAAATATTTAATTTGTTATTTGCTTAGTTTTTTTCTTCAAAAGGTTCGTTTTGAATAATGCATATCCACATAATTCATAAACCATGCAATTTTTAAGCGCACATAATAAAACGTGCTCGCGAAAAATAAAACATGCTTTAATACGATGTAAATCATATTTACATGCTTTTCTAAGCGCAATTAATCACATAATCGCATGCTAAAGCATAATAATAAATAAATGCGCAAATAGGAATTTAAAACATCGTTATCGGGCTTTAAAATACGTAATTCCTAACTATTACCGCCACATCATCAGGGGTCTGCCACGTGGCAGACACGTGCATCGTCTAGTCAGCAATGGCTGACGTAGCGCGCCACGTCAGCGCGCCACGTCACCATCTTCATCCTTGCACCAAAACACGCAGCAGCGGCCGCTGCCGCTGCTCCACCGCCGTAGGCGACCTCCCGCCGCCTTCCCGAAGCCGTCCAGCCCTGCCGAAGACGACCTCGACTTGCCCCGCCATGAGCCGCCTCGCCCGCGCCGCTGCAGCGGTGCGATTCGGCGGGCTGCGCTTCCGCGCCGGACGCGTGGCTTCCGCGCCCTCCACGGGCGGCGCCGCCGTCTTCGTCATCTCATACCGCCCCTAGGATTGACCCACACGTGCGGGCTGCCGAAATCCGGCGAAAATTGCTGCCGCCGCGCGGGAATCAAGCGAATTTCGCATCCCGTCGTCGGGCAACCGTTGCTCAAATCCGTGCTCTCCGAGGCCCACGATTCGATCAATTGAAAGAGGAGAAACGTAATTGGAACACTCACGACAACAGGGTAACGGTTCCGGCCGAGATTAGTTCCTCGATTTCCCGAATTTCAAACGATTCGCCGGAATGAATTCATAACGAGCGATCAAAGTCGGACGTCGATTTCGATCGCATGCGGGATCGGATGATCCCTTACAACCTATCGACGCGAGCTCGTAAGATGAGGATTTCGAGGTTCAAGCTGATCGTCGATCATCCATGGGACGCGCCGGGAATCTCTACCGCAAGATTTGGCGAGGGGTTTTCGGCTGCGATTTGGGGTTTTTCTGGACAAGACGACCACTTCTCCTTTCCGACGCTATTCCAGACAAACCAGAAATTGAAATGGGTCGTGCGACTTATCCAGACAAAGCTAACGAAACAACGAACAAAATTATCTAAATAGATCGGAAAAATAATTTGGCATGCACCCCCACGCGCCATCGCAGAGTCGGCGGTCGTGTTACCTAATTTCTAGAGTTTTGCCCTTTTCCGTCCTTCTACGCGTCGCACCTCGATTTTCGTGCATCTCGGACCAATTACGAGTACAATAACAGGATACAATCACATAACACATTGGTCCTATCAACTACTCGTGGATTTTCTCACGAGAAAAGCGTTACAACGGGGTCAAAATAATGGCTCGCACGCCGCCCCCAAACACGAAAATTAACCCGATAACGACGCAATTAAACCCTAATCATACACCTAACAGCAACAATCGAGCCTAAACCGGGCTCGTACCAATGAAGTATAATTGAGGGTTAGGAATGATACCTTCCTCCTTCGTATGTTGTTGCGGCTCGATTGTTGCTCGTGTGTCGGATCTTCTCGAATCGTGTCCCGACCTTTTTCTCCCTCTGGGTGGTCAGAGAACTGGAGAAAATAAGATTTTGTCCCTCCACAAAACTAACGCATACCGTGTATATTTTGTGTATGTGTGTATTCTGTTTCTGAACAGAATACTAATATATATAGGCTTCAAAAACCAATATAATATTAATATATCTATAGCCCATTAATTTAATTATATTTCTAATGGGCTTCCAAATAATGAGCCCATAATATAATTAATTAATCCACAAGGCTACTAATATTTATCAATTAATTGGCCCAGCCAATTAATTCCAGATACATAACATTATTAAATAATGTAAAAATACATTAATCCATTAATAATGATTTCTGAGAGACAATAAATAACTAGGCAACTAATTGGGCCAGATCAGGGATCTAATAAAAAAAATAAAGTTGGGCCTCAAATTAATTAATTATCTATGCTCAGCCCAGAGCAAAATTAATTAATAAACACAGATTCATTCCATTAGAGAATCTGTGCTGACTTACCCTTTTATCCCAAATTGAGCAAAGGCTTGTATTTTAGACTTAATCGATCTCCGTATTTAAGATAGAAATATCCGTTAATTAATTAAGCTCACTGACAGCTTAAATTAATTAACATCTTATATTCCTGAGTAGTACCACTCGACCTTATTAACACACCTGATCTTAATCAACCGGCCGGGTTTAGTGTGATAATCCTTTCGAGTTCCTCAGGGGATATTATCAACCCATTTTACTAGGATACAGCTCCAAGATACAGACAACCAGCCTGAGCCACAAATAACTACTAACACCCAAGATAGGTAGATCCGGCCGCGATGACGTTCCCCATAGTAGGTCAAAGTGATAGATAGCCAAATGCACTCAGCTGAAGTGTTACCAAGCTTAAGACCAGCTAAGTCACCGAGATCTTGGTTCTCCACTAAGGTCGGTTAGGAGAACACATCTCTTCTTGTGATCCATCAATAGACCACCTTCGAGTGTACCGGTAAAGACAAGCGGCTAAGACAAGCCACTTCTTATCTAAACTGCGGCTTAAGCCGACAACTTATCCACGAAGTTGTCTCGTGTGATGATACTTGTTTATATCTTGTCGGTATCAACCAATTTGTGTTGTCTTACGTGATACCCGACACACCACACAAATCTAACTTTTATACAAGATAAAGGATAACATGTGCAAATATATATATATATATATATATATATATATATTTATCAGATAGGAGAATAAGATAGTGGTAGGGACAAAACACATTGTATACAAGCATAAAATTTGCTTCCAGTATACAAAATCCCAACAGTTTTTCCTGCCACAGCCGCCCAGAAAGGCAAAGAGTTCCTGAAATGGCCATGCTGCCTCCCTTCAGCTTTTCCCAAGCCAATCAAATCCGCCCCATGCTGCATTTAATGAATGGAGAGGCTCAAGAAGAAAAAGCATGTGATGATTTAGACATATCTTTTGAATTATTATTATTTTTGGGGATTGTAATAGTAAATAGGAGGGAGATATCCCATAACTCATATCACTTCTCATAACTCTCTAGACACTTTATCTCTCGATCTTTAGTTTTCTCTCTCTAATTTCGAAATGCTCTCTAGTTAGTTCTTGTTCTTCATCTTCAAAGTTAAAGTAGTTGAAGCACTTAAATTCTCGCCCAGCTCAAGCATTTACATTTGGAAGATCTGCCTCAGTAATGTTCTCTGTTTTCTATTCTATTTCTCTCATTTAATTATGCACTGTTATTTCTGTTTATTTAAGGATTCAGATGTTATTGCATTTCCAGTTAGTGTTCTGTATTTAAGATGTCTTTCTCTTTCATGTTTTCTTGCTTTCTTGGTTTAAATATGTGTAGCTAAACCCTAGATTCGACTAGGGCAGTGAAACACCCGATCCTTGCCTTCATGAGATCTTAATGTGCTTAAAATTGGTTAACTAAGTGCTTCGTTCTAGATACGTGTAGAAGCTTGCTTAAGATGACATAGGGTGATCACCCCCCAGGTTAGCCGGGCTGGTGTTGAACAGGGCGGGGAGAGATGGTAGAGTTATTTTCCTGCTCAACATGGGTAGCTTTGCTAGTTCGGTTTCATGGATGTTAATGCTCCTTAGTTGTAGATCTATGCAATGCTCAACATGGTAGATCGACACTAGGGTAGGGAGTAGGTTAATGCTCAACATTCCTTCTCCATTTTAAGAATAAAATTTAAGTGCGTCCGTGCTCAACACGGCACCTTAACCGAGCAACCTTAGGAAACCGATTAATCTTAGAATCGAGGATTGGAGGCCGATCAATGTGGATCTGCCCAAAGACGAGTCGCTTTTAACATTTGTTTTCATCCCCATTTTAATTGCGCAGTTTATGACTTATTGCCTAATGTTAATTAAACCCAAAGTTAATGGTGGTTACTAACCAAACCCTTTTTCGGTCCTTAGAAATAAATTGCTTAAATCTACCCATTTCATGTAGATTCGATCCCTGCTTGCTAACTGTGCTAGTATTAGTTTAGTTTTTACGTCACGGTGTTTATAAATTGTATTTGGTTCGCGATTTTAACGACGAAATCGTGCTCGACCACCATCCTTACCAATCGTTGACTTCCCGCCCTTATCCATTCCTCAATTCTTACACGTGAAGGATGTTGGGCCGGTGGAAGATATGTTGGAGGAGCTATTAGATTCTGATGATGTAGAATCTGAACTAGACATCGACACCCAGTCTCTCGGCAAACAACTTCTAACGCAAGTCCAGACTGGGGTGATCGATCAGGTTCTGCAGCTAGTTCCTGAGATCTCAGACAACAAGGACATCTGGATATTGCTTTGCTCGCGCTCAGATGATGTTAAATCGAAAATCGCTTTGGACTGATGAGCAGTAGATTATCTTCCAGGCCTATACTGAGGAAGGATTCATCAAGGAAGAGCGTCTTCTTCAATCCTTATTGCTCTTCAACCATCCTGATGACCTTCTCAACGAAGAGATGTTCGCTCACTCGATCAGGAATCTCATGTCTAGGCAGGCTGGCGATTCATCTGTTATCGCAGCTGCTAAGGATGACTCAGATCCTAATAAGTTTGCTCGAGTCGATCCCTCTCAGCCTTAGCTACTAGAGATGAACCTACACCCTCCGCCCCATCATCTTTTATTCCCAACGAGACTCATCATTAGATCTCCTCAACTCATAAACGAATCAAGCGTCTGGAGGTGCTTCGACCTCGAAACACATGTCCACGGCCCGGTGTCACTTTGCGGCCGAGATGGAGCCGGCCATGGGGCAGCTGCTATGACATCCTCAATGGCATGCGGATTGTAGTGAAGGCCAATACATAAGCCACTGAGCACAACTTTGGCCGCCTCATTGATGCCATGAGCAGACTCCCAGCAGCTCTGCTCAACATATCTGATACAGCTACAGAGAAGCGTCTAACCACTCATTTCGATCAGTACCACAATTTGGTCCAAGATGGCAAGAAGCTTCTCGACATGGTCTTCAGCACGCATCTTACTCAGCTGCTCGAGCAACGAGCTCATGCGATTCTAAGAATAAGCTGATCGCTTGACAGTAGGACACTTTCAGACTTGTCTACCCAGCTACTTTCCCCTCCCTCCCTTATTGATAATACCAAAAATAGGGAAGATAGAGTTATGGCAGAGAAACAAACTCAGACCTCTCCCTCTCCATTTGATGATGAAGTAATGGAAGAACCTGTTGAGGGGAAAAGGTCTCTGAGAAGGAGAAAGACAAAGAAGATAGCCTCAACCTTCAAGGGATCGAGACGATAACTATAGAAGTAGTTGAACAACTGAAGAAGGCTGATGAGGAGGCTCATCTAAAAGAAACTGAAGAAGCAGTTGGCCTGCAGGCTGAAACTGAAAAGATAGAACAAGCCGAAGCTGACAGGACAGTTATTCAGCTTGAACCTTAACTAGAAGAGATCTCAAATGCTCTGAAGGATGCTATCATCAGAGATGAGATCCCAAGGATCCAATCCGAAGAAACACTCGAAAAGAAGAAACAGGAAGAGGCTCGTTAGAGACAGATCGAAGAAGATAAACTTGCTTCAGAATCAAATTGACGAGGCTGAAGAAGAGAATAGAAGGAGATTAAGATTCAAAATCTTACCTGAACAAGAAGAGGCTCAGATCGAGGAAATATGGAACCTTTGGAAATACACTGATCATCCTCCAGAAATGATCAAAGATCAAGAGATGAAAAGACGTGAGGAACAAGCGAGAAATGAGGCCGAACGTCGTCTCTTTAATGGGTTGAAGGAAGATTGTTGGGTTAGTATGATAAGATTAGAAGATCAAAAAACCCTAGCAGAATGATGAGCCTTATATAATGTAATAGCTTAGTTGAGTTCAGCATGTAAGGAAGTCAGTAGGCTAGCTAGAGTTCTGTAGCTGATAGGTTCAGTAGAATATCAGATGTCAGCCGGAAGAACTCAGCATCAAGGAACTCAGTCGAGAATGTTAGAACCCACTGAATTTGCAAAGGAATTCGAGCTACGTATTAAATATCTCATAAGAATGTCGGTAGAAGACGATTGGGTTTTTTTTTTTTTTAAAAATTTTTTGTACCTCCTCCTCCTTCTACAAACTAAAAAAAAAAAAAAAAAAAAATGGGGAGGGGGGGGCCGGGAGAGAAAAATTTTAATTTAATAATTTATTAATTTCCTCTTTCTATCTCCACAAATTCCTTCCTAGATGGAAAAAGGAAAGTATCCACCACGGATCTATCCTTATCTCTGCTTTATAAATAGAGGGATACATTCAAATTGAAGCTCACCAAGAAATCAAAGAACACACGAGCATTCAAAGATAGAATCTGTAAGAATGTTAACTCAAACTCGAAAGTCATTCATCGGAGATTAAAAAAAAAAAAAAAAAAAAAAAAATCCCCCACCCTCCCAAACAAAAAAAAAAAAAAAAAAAAAAAAAAAAAAAAAAAAAAAAAAAAAAAAAAAAAAAAAAAAAAAAAAACCAAAAAAACAAAAAAAAAAATTAAAAATTCACTCTTTCACCCCTCCCCCCTTCTACACCCGAAGCACGTCTCTAAACCAACAAAAATGATGAGATACTTGAGAAACTGTCTGTAAGAATGAAGAAAACTAGCCAGATTTCAGACAAGAACAGAAGAAAATCCAAGGTTATGAAGGCCATTGCAGATGAGAAGAAACCAAAGATAGAATCTAAAAATGATTTGCTATATTCCTAGTGCGACAGATAGGTTCCACTGGAACTATCACATGACTGGGAGCAGATCAAGGTGGGTTTTATTAAAAGATTATACTTTTGGCAGTTTGGGGACTCTTGTTGGGAGATGATTCTGTCTTCTCACAACCAGTTAAGACATAACTCAGTAGCCCTGTGCTCTGAATATTTACTGAAGATTTGAAGATCCCAAAACCCTATCTTGGGTGATGAACCATTCAGTTGTAACCTATTCTATTCTATCTCTGAGGTTTCAGACTCAGTAGACACTCTTCATCTGGTTCAGGCGATCAGTAGATTACCTGCCTCAGTACCAGATGTAGAAGACTCAGTGATACTGGACTCAGCATGAGCGATATGCGAGAGGAGTCGATGGAGCCGAACTCGGCGAAGTAGTTCACTAAACTCAAAGTTGATCTTCAGTAGAGCCGACTCAGCAGGAGCATGCTACTGAATAGAGATCAGACTCAGCAATGGCTAGACAGTCTTCTGACTGACAGATTCTCTAAAAGTCAAATCGCGCGAGTCATTACGAGGAAGAGAGAAGTCGACTTCGAGATCTCCTTGAAGTCTGTTCTATCTCACCCACTTTCCCGAACCTTGACCAAAGACGAGCAGCCACCTAACCTATATCTGTTAAAGCTGCAAGTCAACAACTTTCCAGAAATGGAGGGAAAGAACACTTCAACCATACTTTGAAAGAGCCGTTAGCTACCCAAAAGAGAGAGACAAAAGGATCGTCGTCTCCAACGGATCTATCCTTATCTCTGCTCTATAAATAGAGGGATACATTCAAATTGAAGCTCACCAAGAAATCAAAGAACACACGAGCATTCAAAGAGCAACTCATAAACGTCTTAAGTCCTCCGCAAGTAATTCGAAGAAGTAATCTCCGGTGAAAGACGACATATCTGCTCGTAGGGAAGCAAGCTGAACCAGAATTATATAGCCTCTAGTTTCCAAGCGATTGAACACGAACCCAAGTCTATACTTAGGCGTTCGTCGCTCTAGAAGCCATTTTCTCGTTCCCTATCCCTCTAACCTAAGCTCAGCTGCTCAGATCTATAGCTTAGATGAAGGAGTTCATTGTCGAACTGATCCTTACTGTAAAGCACTCCTTCATAGTTGGAGAGTTTTTCAAACACTTAGTTTGATACCCTGTAAACTGAGACTTGCTCAGTAT
The DNA here is from genome assembly GCA_028984105.1 of Lavandula angustifolia. Taxonomy (NCBI): domain Eukaryota; kingdom Viridiplantae; phylum Streptophyta; class Magnoliopsida; order Lamiales; family Lamiaceae; genus Lavandula; species Lavandula angustifolia. The sequence continues at coordinate 6,035,646 of CM054809.1, read as the reverse complement.
AAATCTCAAGACCAGTGTTTGTCCAGTGTACAAACCAACTGAGACTATCTCAGTATAATACATAGCCTCCTGATCTTTCGGGATAGTGGACGTAGGATTGTTGGATCCGAACCACTTTAAAAATCGCATGTGTTCTAGTTTTCGTCTTTTATTGTTGCATTGATTACTGTGCATACTGAGAATATCTCTAAAATCATTCAACTGAGTTTCAGCAAACTTAATCGACTGCACTAACATACTGAAACTATTTTGCTGAAAACATTTTCCTAACTTAACTGAATTTGGGCCTACACATTTCCGCACTACTGAACTTTATTTGAACGGTACTGAATTCTGACTCTAGTCAGCTAGCAGGCCTCAATAAAGTCAGTCACTCTGCCACGCGATTCAGAACAGCTTATTTGGTCTGCTGAACTCGTTCAGCATGACACTCTCCTGAAAAGGACTGTTCGCGTTTAAAGTTGAGAAATCAGTTTTCAGGTGTATTCACCCCCCCCCTCGCCCCTCTACACCTGAACGTTACTCTCGGGACCAACAATTGGTATCAGAGCAGGAGTTCTCTAAGACTCTTGTTATTTCTGAAACTGGTCTACTTGAACGGATCCAGAAAATATTTTCACTGCTTATATCATTCTTCATTCATATCATTATTCACTATATCTGATATGTCAGGAATCAGAATGGTACCCATGTTCTCAGTAGAGAACTATGGAGTATGGCGGGTCGAGAATGGAGGCACATCGACCTCCATCCACGATAGCATGACGAGGGTTCTAGAGGACGGACCTATTGTTCCAATGGTAGATAGCGTCGTAGCTCGGGACCCGAGACAAGGAGGAGGAATGGTGGCCAGGGAAGAAGATCCCCAAAGACGAAGTCTCTTCACCCCCGAGGAGAAGAAGCTTCGCACCTTAGACCGAGTCGCCGGAAACGCCCATACTCGACCACTACGAGCGATTCTTATCTCGAAAGAGTTCGGAAGCTGCAAGTCCGCGAAAGAACTGCGGGATGCTCTCAGCGCTTGCGAGTCGGGGGACTCGGGAAGATCAAAGCGAACAAACTTCGCGCCGGAACTTCGAAGTCTGGAGAGGCTTGTCTCTCATGCCCGGTGACTCGATTGAAGATTCAACGTCAAATTCATGGATCTGATGAACTCTATCAACGGGCTGGGAAAGACATTCTCCAACCGAGAGATGAATCTCAAAATTTTAAGGGCATTGCCAAATGGTCACTGGACTCCCTTTGCTACTTTATTGCGTCATTCTGATTTAGATATTGTTACTCCTGACTATATCTTTTCAGAACTTAAAGCTGAGGAGTTCGAGTTTGGCTTACCTCAAACAAAGCAGCGAGCTGAAGCTGACACCCAAGTCGACCATGCTTTTAAAGCATCAGTCAGCACAGCAGCTCCGGCGTCTAGCAAGGCTGAACCTTCACTCAGTGACATACAAGAAGGAAACTTAGCCAAGAAGTACGCGCTGCTTACCATGAAGTATCAGAAAGAGAAGGAGAGGCGCAGGAAGCTCTCAAGAGTCGTCAGAGACTCCAAGGGTAAGGGCCGAATATACACCTAAGCGCACTTCGAATGCGGGGAAACGGGGAGGACTCAACTCAATCGAAAGAAAGTGGAAGCAAAAAAGAAAGAGTCATAACCTGCTATAACTGTAAGAAGCCAGGACACTATCAGTAAGACTGTCATGAGCTCAGCACTGCTGAAAGAGCAGCATGCAAAACTTGAAGGGAGAACTTCATCAAGAAGCAACAAGCATATATTGTCGGTGAACTTTCAGACGACTCAGATGAAGTCGACTCCTTCATGGATTCATCAGATGATGAAGCGGCATTCATGGCCGTAGAGCTTGAAGATAAAGAAGACATTGAAAAGTGTTTCATGGCAGGAGAAGAGGATGAGGTAAATTCTCACGCACCATTTAACTCCTCTTCACACTGCACACACGACACTATTTGAGGTGCAGATGAGAATCTGGACGTTGCAATTGCGTACGAAGAACTACTCGACAAGCAGATTCAGATGAGTCTGCAGCTCAGTAAGACTGTTTAGGAGTTGGATACGCTGAAAGTGGAGAATCAGAGACTTTCTCAGGAGAGTCAGGTTGCTACTGAGTCAGAAGGACTTGTGTTGAGACTCAGGGAGGAGATAAACTCTCTGATGGCTAAGTCTCAGCATCAAGAAGATCAGATCTCAGTACTGACCAATGACTTGACTCAGAAAGATACTGAATTGAGTCTGCTGAAGCAAGAGCTGTCAGGACTTCAGACCGAGCATGAATTGCTGAAGAAAAGTGATGATGTCTGGAGGAACCTGATGACAGAGCGTTACATGGGCGCTAAAAAGAAGCTTGAGGCGATGCTAGCAAGCATCAAGCCTAAGCATTGTAAGGAGGGACTTGGATTCAGCCATGGAGCCTCCTCATCTGTCCCCGTATGCTCAGAAAACCGGCTAGCTGATAGGTTTGTTCAAGGGGAGACCATCAATGCAGATATACTGAACCCCCTAGCCAAGAACAAACAAAAGATGAAGGCACCTCATCCCAGCTATCAGCACTCTGACAAGAAGATCAGCACCAAATCACCCCAGTTCAGTCAAGGGGGAACCAGCAAAGCAAAATAGGCTGATCAGTATGGACCTCTGCAGCTGACTCATCCAGCTCAGTACGGGTCATATTACTATAAATCTATAGTCAAAAGAGGACCTAAAAGTCAGAAGAAGAAGAAGAAGAAAGTCGTACAGAAGGCAAAGGTCAGCAGTCCACCTACTCAGAAAATCAGGACTCCTGAACCTATAAAGCCTCAGAAGTCAGCATTGACCAGTCAAGTGGTAAAATATGTTGATGAAAGTGGAAAGAAACTGTCTGAGACCACCAGGGTCGTAAGACAGATCTGGGTTTCCAAAACTAACATCTAAGGACCCGAAATAAAAAATAAAGGGTACCTAAATATAATTTTGTTTTGTAGGTGCACAAGGACCCTTGGTATGTGGACAGTGGATGTTCAAGACATATGACATAACAAAAGGACCTACTGAAGAATTACACTACTGAAGAAGGACCCCGAATCGAATTTGGAGCCAACGCTAAAGGCTATACCAGAGGCTATGGAACGCTTAGCATTGGAACAGCAACAGTTCCAAGAGTATCATATGTTGAAGGACTTCAGCATAACCTTCTCTCTGTTAGTCAATTTTGTGATAACTCGAATAGAGTGAGTTTTTACGCTGGTTTCTGTGATGTCATTGATAAATTTATAGGGAAAACAGTGTTGTCAGGTTCGCGCAAAAAGAATATCTATGTAGTCGGTCGGAACTCGTTTGAACACGAAGCTTGTTTGTTGGCAAAGAATGACAACAGAACGGGGTGGCTCTAGCACAGAAGACTTAGCCATCTCAATTTCAATACGCTCAAAAAATTAGCTAGAAACACTCTAGCAAGAGAACTGCCGAATGAAGTATTCAGCAAAGATACTCAGTGTGAAGCATGTCTGAAGGGAAAGGCAACAAGGAATCAAAATTCGCTGTTCCATCTCCTTCCACTGATGGAATCCTTCCCCTGCTACATATGGATTTGTTCGGTCCAGTCTCTCCGGTGACGATCAGAGACAAGAAGTATGCTTTAGTGGTCATTAATGACTACTCGCGCTATACATGGGTCATATTTATTACCAACAAGTCGACGTCAAAACAGAGTTACCAACGCTTCTGAAAAGGCTCAGTGTCGAAAAGAACACCAAAATTATCAAGATACGTTCAGACAGAGGAACTGAGTTCCTGAATTCCATAGGAGAGGAGTTACGTAAGGCGGGAAGGCATAGAGCGTGAGACGTCCGCGCGCGCACGCCTCAGAAAATGGGGTTCCTTGAAAGAAAGAATAGAATACTCAAAGAAGCGAGCAAGAACCTTGCTCGCGGACTCGGGACTCCCAACCAAATGCAGGGCGGGAAGCTACCGATGCGCATGTTATACTCGGAATAGATCTCTACCGACAAAGCAGCATAAGAAGACACCATATGAATGATGGAATGGCAGGAAGCCTTCTTTATCTTATTTCCATATTTTTGGGTGTTCGTGCTTTATCCACAATAATGGGAAGGATCAGTTGAAAACGTTTGATAGCAAGTCGGGACCGGGGAGTCTTCTTAGGATACTCCCGGGTCGACAAAAGCCTTTAGAGTCTTTAACTATCGGACCACTTTGCGTGGAGGAAAGCCCTCATGTTGTTTTTAATGAGTTTGCTGCGAAGACGGGGAGCGGGGAACTCCTAAACCCGAATTTGAGGACATCGGTAGCGGCTACGGGATCCGAGCTTAAAAGATAAAGTTAAAAAGATCCCGCTATGTTGGGATGATGATTCGAGATGAAGAACGAAGACAAGTCTCTCGAATCTCGGCCGGCGGCGAAGTAGGCTGAACAAATTGACTCTGCGAACGAGAGTCAATCCCAGGTAACTCAGGTCGATGAAGAAACCCAAGTAGTAACTGAGACCTCTACTGAGGACAATAATTCAGGGGGAACAAATGATGTTCATGAGCTAAATGCCCCTAAACCTGGTGACTCAGTAGATCATACTCTTGTAACTGAATTGCTTCAATCTCAAAATAGTACAACTGAAATGCCTAACTCACCTACTATCTGTATTGAACAAATTTAAGATGAAAAGTTGAAACATCGTAGATCGTGGCTGGAAGGCTCACACTTCTGATTTGATTATTGGAGATCCTTCAGCAAACGTAAAGACAAGATCCAGATTCTGTCAGGGAGAAAGCACCTTATTTTCCTGCTTCTTGTCTATTGAAGAACCTCAGTCAGTTGAGGATGCACTTAAGGATGCTGATTGGATCATAGCCATGCAGGAGGAGCTGAATCAGTTCACGAGAAATGAAGTTTGGGAGCTTGTTGATAGACCCCGACATCAACATGTGATTGGAACTAAATGGGTCTTCAAGAATAAGCGAGATGAAAACAACGTAATAGTAAGGAACAAAGCAAGACTCGTGGCAAAAGGCTACTGTCAAGCTAAAGGAATAGATTTCGACGAAACGTTCCCTCTAGTTGCAAGATTGGAGGCAATCGGACTATTCCTAGCCTACGCAACACATCAGAGGTTCAGAGTCTATCAAATGGATGTGAAGTCTGCGTTCCTGAACGGCATACTAAAAGAAGAAGTCTATATAGAACAGCCTCCCAGCTCAGGTCTACAGACTCAGAAAGGCTCTGTATGGGTTAAAACAAGCACCCAGGGCTTGGTACGATACCCTATCTGAGTTTCTTCATCAGAAAGGTTTTAAGAAAGGCACAATAGACCGCAGATTATTCAACATTCGACTGGAAGACGATATCCTACTTGTGCATATCTACGTAGATGACATAATCTTCGGATCGAAGAACGTTATCATGTGTCAGCAGTTTGAGAAAATGATGAAGGACAAGTTCGAGATGTCAACGATAGGAGAGATGAACTATTTCCTCGGCTTTCAAGTCAAATAATCTGATAAGGGAACGTTCATCAATCAGGGCAAATACACTCGAGACCTCATCAAGAAATTCGGTTGCACATCCGGCAAACCAATCAAGATCCCGATGAACACGAACATGAAAATCGATCTTGATAAAGAGAGAGTATCAGTAGACCATACTGAATTTCGTGCTATTATTGGTTCTTTAATATACTTAACAGCTACTCGACCTGACATAACTTATGTTGTAGGTGTCTGCGCTCGATTTCAGGCAAATCCTAAGCAGAGTCATATGGGCTCAGCAAAGAAGATTCTCCGCTATCTCAGAGGAACACCTGACACAGGTCTATGGTATCCAGCTGATAATAATATTGAACTAACTGGTTATTCTGATGCTGACTATGCAGGATGTAGAATTGACCGAAAGTTAACTTCTGGAACGTGTCAGTTCCTTGGCAGTAAGCTGATCTCATGGTTCTCAAAGAAGCAACATTCAGTAGCGACGTCAACTACTGAAGCTGAATATATGGCTGCCAAAAGTTGCTGCGCCAAAATCCTTTGGCTGAGACAGCAGCTACGCGACTATGACGTTATTCAGAATGAAGTGCCGATTTTCTGCAACAGTACCAGTGCAATTGCAATCACTCAGAATCTTGTACTTCATACGAGATGCAAGCACGTGGACATCAGACATCACTTCATTCGTGATCATGTCGAAAAGAAGGATATCAGCATGGAAAAGATCCATACTGACCACCAAAGGGCAGATATACTGACCAAGCCTCTAGGCGAAGCCGATTCGAGAGAACTTTCGGTAGAGCTAGGTCTCTGCTGGACTCTACCGACTCTAGTCGGTAAGTGGATTCGGGAGAGGAGCATTCCGCAGGGGGGAATGTTCACTCTCGATGCGAGTAAATTCGATGCACGTAGAGACTCGGCAAACCATCTACACGAGGTATCGGTGACTACGATGTTCGGCGACGGGTTTGCGTATCTCTACTCGGTAGCCAATGAAATATTACATTGCATTTATGACTCGGATTCAGCTTCGTATTCAATGCCTTAGAAAATGTCATTTAATATAACGGTTTACATTAAATACACAACATTCTATGTAAAGCATGTTGAACTTCTGCGACGCATTTAATGAATGTCGTATCAAGTTACTTCTTTGGCTATATACAATCGTATTTTGACTTAGGCGGCTAAATTGATCATTGCCCATTTTATAAAATCTAATCCTCGGTTGTCCATTTCATAAAGCGAATTCAAAGGCGAACCGTGGATAATTAATTGTTCATCTTCTTTAAGATATATATATACACGTTCAAAGTTTAGAAACCGCCATTTCTACTACGCATAAATTTCGAACCACTAGTTTTTATCGAGAAAATCTATTGCCTCCTTGCAAAACTCATTTTCCAAAAACTCTCAGAAAATCTTTAGTAAATTTTTAATGATCATTCAGTATCGTGTATAATAACTTCAATATTTTCTTTATTCGATACTGATCTCGTGTTCTTGCAGATTACTGAATATGATAGGAACTCACGTAACCGTCCCTGAGGATATGCAAGAGATCCTTGAAAAGGATAGAGTCTGGTGCGAGCCCATGATGGAGTTCGATGTCTGTGAACTCGACTATATGGAGGAGATCTTCTATGCCCTCAGAGAGACTGGCCTCGAAGGATTTCTGATGAGGAAGCCATCCTTCTTCCTTCCGCGCCAGATAGTTGAGCTCTATCTGAATTCTGAATCAGTAGAGGGAGACATCCGATGCCGTTACATCGTTCACTCAGTTGGCGACCCCTCCCGTGCCATTACTGAGATCAAGCAGATATCGATCAGAGAGGCACTTCAGACAAGCTTCCAACTCCCTAGTGAAGGCTTCAGCACCGTGGCGTATAAAGACAATCTGATGGACGAATACCTATTTGAGTTCTACGGGAAGCCGACTACGTTCAGAGCTGCATTTTCGAAGAATGCCATGCTCCCTCAGTACAGAGCACTGGCCTATATAGTGACTCAGCTGTTGACGAGTCAGGTCGGGTCCTTTGATCAGGTGTCTAGGCCGAAGCTTCAGCTTATGATGGCCATACACGATCGAGCGAAGATCAACTAGACCGAATTCTTTTTGAAAGAATTCATGACGCAGTCCGCTAAGTTTGACAATAAGAGTTTTCGCCTTGCTGTGAAGGAAAAACTGCTTTATGAACTGAAGCTATCAGTAATGATAGAAGATTTATGTGGAACGGTCAACATAACTTTCACTGACAAGCAGTACTTCAGCCTGAAGAAAGTCCGGTTCCAGAGCAGGGCAGTGGCCCTTCAGCAGATAGGGTCAGGGCCCACTGATCCTAAGTCCGGAGCTCAGAAGACCTCCACTCCCACAAAGAAGAGGTCCCCTCCGAAGTTTACTCCGAAAGCCCCGACCAAGAGGCTGAAGAAAGTCAGTGAGGTAGTACCGGAGGTAGTGCCAGAGGCAGTGGTTGTTGAACTACCTCTGCAACTAAGGGATGAATCTGAGTCATCCGAGAAGACTCCGTCAGTGGAGAAGGCTGTCTCCACTGAGCGTGACGAGACAGTGGACCAAGGGGTCAAAGCTGAGTCTATTCCGACATCTCAGAGCCCCTTGGACATTCCACCATTGAGCAGCATACCTTCTGCTGAGAAGCAACCGTCTCCAATAGAAGTTGAAGATTCGGAGATAGCTTCTGAGTCAGAATCTATCGGGATAGAGGCTTTAGCTCTTCAATCCAGAGCCTCCCAAGAGGTTGCTCAAAGAATCCCGGAGATAGCTAGCCATACTGATCTCATCCTACTGGCGAGGCGAGCTAGGCTCCATATGCTGATCCGGTTCCATGAGTGGCATAATCCGAACCGCCGTATCAAACACCACTCTGCGCGAACGGCTCCACAAGGAGGAGCTTCTAATAAGGAGCAAGATTGGCTACTCCGAGCCATCTGACGTCTGCTCCTTAGAAGACTAGAGGGCTGCCATGCTAGCCATGCTAAATGACAGACAACCGATTTTAGCATCGGCACCCTCAGATGGGTCTGACCCCGATGGTCAGGACCCACCCCGTGATTTAGGCCACGAGAAGCACGATGAGGGAACTTCAACTAGACAAGGATGCTCCCACATCCACCGTTGAACCATCGCTCGGCATCCTTGGTCCCGGGACGGTCGGCGGTGGTACTTCGAAGACAAGCAGAACCATCTCATTGTTACTTGAATCTACCTTCAAGTAGCGCCCAGCCCAAAAAGCCAACACTCGAAGTCAGTAGCTAGGGCCTTGAGGAGTCAAGGGACTCAGAACCGACTCCTCGCCCGCGCCGTCCACAAGACATGGAGGCAGACCACTCAGACTCACAACCCATAGATAAAGGGGCTCAGAACAACCATCCAGAACACACCTGCCCCTGATTTCTCCATTATCCTGAATGATGCGCTCGCCACCCAAAGAGCCGACTTCGATGAGCAACTGAAGCTGATTCAGGCTGGACAAGCACAACTTCTTGAAGATTATATGGCCGCAAAGAAAGTTCACACTGAATCAGTCTCCTCCATCTCTCAGGCCTCAGACCTCAGGCCCTAATCCATTCAGAAGGCCATAGAAGAGAGAGTGGACAAACAGTTGCAGGCGATCCAGACAACAACAGACGCCTCTAATAAGAAATACAGCGATCAACTAACTGAGGAGAGGAACGAGCTGCATGAACGACTGACTAAGCTGCAATATGCCTTGGACGATTTGGCAACAGCTTACAAGAGTCTGGACAAGAAGGTATCCGTTCCAAACCCCGGCGTATTTGTTGATGCCAAAAAGGGGGAAGGAAAACAGAAGGGTACTGAAGGGAAAGTACTAAGAGTACCTAAAGGAGTGAGGACAGTGGCAGGAACATCTCAGAGTCAGCTTCCAGCTCCCACTGGTACCTCCACTCAGACTGGCGAGGCCCAGGGTGTCTCAGCAACAGGCGATGTAGTGTCTGCTGAGACCGGCCCAAGCGGCTCAGGACCCAAAGACGTTGCTACTCAGGCAACCCAGACTCCTTCTGACATATTCAAGGAGGTTGCTGAGTACACAGACGAGGAGTCTGAAGAGGAAGAGGTACCTCTGCCTCCTCCAGTTGCCGGCAAAGGCAAGAAGATTCTGACGCTTCCAACCCCTCCCTCTAAAAAGAAAGGACCCAAGAGGTATGTTACTCCGGAGGAAGAAGCTCAGATTGCTGCCGATGAGAAAATGGCAAGAGAGATTGCTGAGGCTGAGGCTGCTAATAAGCCAAAGAAGAAGCCAGCCAAAGGCAAGACTAAGGCTCCAGCAGGTGGAAGAAAAACTGGACCAAGATTGACTCCCAGAACGCTGAAGCTGAGGGATGAGGCAGATAAGGAGAAAGAGAAGGAACAACAGCAGTCAACTAGTCGGCGGGGCACTTCGAAAGAAAAATCTACAACTCCTGGCGATTCGGAAGAAGAACCTCATGTACCCTCCTATGTCCCTTCTAAGGAACAAGATCTTGAGATGAAAGAGATGCGGGCTCGAGATGGAGAGGTATGTCGTATAGAGGAGAAGAAGCAAGACGAGATAGAAGCGGCTAGAGAAAGGCTCGAGACTAGCGAGACTTGGAAGCTCGAGGTCGAAAGGCGAAAAAGAAGCGAGTCGGAGGATTCTCGAAAAAGCGGACATTCCCTAGAGATATAGAAGGTTCAGGGAAACCTACGATCTCAAACTCCACGAGATGGCCAAGAGTTGATGAATGGATGTCTTGGGAAAGAACTTCAAAGATGGGAGTCATCTGAAGGCGATTATGTAAAGAGATATTATTTACGGAGGTGCTGGCACGAAAAGCACAAATCTATCGCCTTTCTTCGAATGGCTTATGAGAAACCGATCCCGAGATATTTGCTAGGGTTCGAGAAGGCCATAAAAGACAAGATAGATGTCGAGTCCCAGCTCCAAGAATCATGCCGCCCCCTACGAAATTAGATGTCTCTGTTCACTATGGAGTGATTGGGAAATAAATCAATGATCTTTGCGCTGAGCCAAGTGTTTAGAGGAAGATGATCCACTGACTTTGCGGAGATGCCGAAGCCGAGGAAGATCACATATAGGATGTATGGGCTGCCCCTTCCCGAATCTAAATCAAAGGACTTCAAAGACATGATTAAGCGATTCGGATGATTGTTAGCTTACGTGTTTCTTGTAACTTCTTTTACGTTACGATTAGTATAGTAGTTGATGTAAATGTCTTGAACTTCTTCACATCTATAAAACATCACTTGTTATTGGCCTTGACAATTCCTTATTGTCTATATGGCCCCGTTTGTTTTTATGCTTAACACACGTGAATCACTCAAGTGATTACTGACTCACACACTCACTGTTCTTATATATTCTGTCAGTTTTTACTTAATCGGATTCCGTTAGATTGCGTAGTTGGGGAAAATGTTGTTAGAAAGGGGGAAATTGCTGATTAGCTTACGTATAGGTTCGATATTTCTTCCCCTGATTCCCTCGATAGTCTAGGACTTGAAGAACACCGATTCTACTTGTAATACTTGTAAGGAGCTCCGTTTACGATAAGTCATAGTGTAAGGTTTTGGCATCATCAAATAGAGGGAAAATGTTGGGAGATGATTCGGTCTTCTTACAATCGGTTAAGACATAACTTTCGGTAGCCACATGTGCTCCGAATATTTGCCGAAGATTTGAAGACCCCAAAACCCTATCTTGGGCGATGAACCATTCGGTTGTAACTGTTACGTTACGTCTCCGAGGTTTCGGGACTTAGTAGACACTCTTCATCCGGTTCGGGCGCTTAGTAGATTACACGCCTCGGTACCGGATGTAGAAGACTTAGTGATCTTGGACTCGGCGGGAGCGATATGCGAGAGGAAACGAGTGGAAGCCGAACTCGCGAGAAGTAGTTCACTTGAACTCAAAGTTGATCTTCAGTAGAGCCGACTCAGCAGGAGCATGCTACTGAATAGAGATCAGACTCAGAAACGGTTAGACAGTCTTCTGCCTGACAGATTCTCTAAAAGTCAAATCAGCAGAGTCAATACGAGGAAGAGATAAGTCAGCTTCAGATCTCCTTGAAGCCTGTTCTATCTCACCCACTTTCCTGAACCTCGACCAATGACGAGCAGCCACCTGTCCTATATCTGTTAAAGCTGCAAGTCAACAACTTTTCAGAAATGGAGGGAAAGGACACTGCAACCATACTTTGAAAGAGCCGTTAGCTACCCAAAAGAGAGAGACAAAAGGATCGTCGTCTCCAACGGATCTATCCTTATCTCTGCTCTATAAATAAAGGGATACATTCAAATTGAAGCTCACCTAGAAATCGAAGAACACGCGAGCATTCAAAGAGCAACTCATAAACATCTTAAGTCTTCCGCAAGTAATTCGAAGAAGTAATCTCCGGCGAAAGATGACATATCTGCTCGTAGGGAACCAAGCTGAACCAGAATTATATAGCCTCTAGTATCCAAGCGATTGAACACGAACCCAAGTCTAAACTTAGCCGTCCGTCGCTCTAGAAGCCACTTTCTCGTTCCCTATCCCCCTAACCTAAGCTCAGCTGCACAAATATATAGCTTAGACGAAGGAGTTCATAGTCGAACTGATCCTTACTGTAAAGGACTCCTTCATAGTTGGAGATTTTTTCAAACACTTACTTTGATACCCTGTAAACTGAGACTTGCTCAATATAAATCTCAAGACCAGTGTTTGTCCAGTGTACAAACCGACTGAGACTATCTCAGTATAATACATAGCCTCCTGATCTTTCGGGATAGTGGACGTAGGATTGTTGGATCCGAACTGTTGGGTGATGATTCTGTCCTCAGCATAGTCTTACTCAGTGGGAAATGATTCTATCTTCTATACTGAACCATGCTCAGCAGCCTAGTGCTCTGATTGTTGAGAAGATTTGAAGATCCCAAAATCCTATCTGATTGATGAACCATTCCGTTGTAATCGTTATTTGTCTCTGAGGTTTCAGACTCAGTAGACACTCTGCTCTGATCAAGGCGCTCGGTAGATTATCTACCTGAACACCGGAGTAGAAGCCTCGGTGATCTCTGGACTCGACGGGCAACGATATGCGAAAGAGTCGGTGGAGCTGGACTCGGCGGGAGCAGATTCATCGAACTCGCAGGCTGATCTTCGATGAGCTTTCCTCAGCTATCTACCTATTGAATACGGGATCAGACTCAGCAACGGCGAGCGTCTTTTGAACTGTCAAATACTTTTGAAAGACAATCGGCATTGTCATATACGAGGAAGAGAGAAGTCGGCCTTCGGTTTGCCTTGAAGTGCGTCTTTGTCTCAACCACTCTATCCACCTCGACGAATGACAAGAACACACGTGTCTTCTCACCTGCTAAAGGCTGCAATCAACCCTTTACCTAAAAAAGGTGGGAAAGTACACTTTTACCTACTTCAAAAGAGCCGTTTGCTACCAAAAGAGAGAGAGAAAGGAAGATCGTCTCCAACGGATCTTTTCCAATCTCTACTCTATAAATAGAGGGACATTTCAAGTGAGAGAGAATGCGCATAAGCTTAACGACGAAATCAAACACAAGCATTCAAACGAGCTAGAACCAGAAAACCCTAAGTCTTCCGCAAGAATTTGAAGATCTATCTCCGGCGAAAGACTACATTCTCAGCTCATAGGGAACCAAGCTAAACTGTTAGAAGAGCCTCTAGTATCCAAATCAACGATACACGAACCTAAAGCTTATTTCAGCTGTTCGTCGATCTAGAAGCTACACTCTCGTTCCCTATCCCTCTAACCCTAAGCTCAACCAAAACCATATATAGCTTAGACGAAGGAGTTCATATTTGAACCCAATCCTTATTGTAAAAGGACTCCTTCATAGTTGGAGAAGTTTGTCAAACACTTTAGTTTGATGCCTTTGTAAACTGGGACTTGCTCAGTATAATCCCCAAGCCACAGCTTTGTCCTGTGCACAAGCTGACTAAGACTAACTCAGTATAATAAATAGCCTCCTGAACTTTTCGGGACAGTGGACGTAGGATCGTGTGATATCCGAACCACTTTAAAAATATGTGTCTTGTTATTGCTTTCTGATTACTGTTGCATTCATTTTACTGTTCATACTGAAAATCTTCTTAAAATCATTCAACTGTCTCAGCATACTGAACTGACCACTTGCTGAACTGAGACTTGCTAAAACGGTTTTTCCACTCAACTGATTTGGGCCTACACTTTTCCGCACCGCTGAACTCTACCTGTTTGATGCCGAATTCTCGATTCGGCCCGCTAGCGAATCTCGGTAGAGTCGAGACTCTTTGCCACACACGATTCAGAACAGCTATTTGGTCTGCTGAATTATTTCAGTACGGTACTTTCCTGAACAGGACTGTTCGTGTTCGAAGTTGAGAAAATCGGAATCAGGTGTATTCACCCCCCCCCCTCTACACCTGACCGTACACTCGGGACCAATATTTGGTATCAGAGCAGGAGTTCTTTAAGACTCTTGTTATCTTGAAACTGGTCTACTTGAACGGATCTGGAAAATCGTTTTCACTGCATCTCACTCTACATTCATATCATTATTCTTCATGGCTGATATGTCAGGTATAAGAATGGTACCCATGTTCTCGGTAGAGAACTATGGGGTATGGCGAGTCAGAATGGAAGCACATCTGACATCCCTCCATGATAGTATGACTGAAGTGCTTGAAGATGGACCTATTGTTCCCATGATCGATAGTGTCGTGACTCGGGCCCGATCGAAGGAGGAGGAATGGTGATCGGGAAGAAGATCCCTAAAGACGAAGTCTTTCACTCTCGAAGAGAAAAAGCTTCACAACTTAGACCGAGTCGCCGGAAATGCTATACCGACCACTCTTAGTGATTCTTATCTTGGCGGGGGTTCGGGAATGCAAAAATGCAAAGGAACTCCGGGACGCTCTAGCGCTTACCGAGTCGTGGAACTCGGAAGATAAAAGCTAACAAACCGGCGCCTGGAACTCCAAAAGCCGGAAAGTTTGTCTCTCATGCCCGGTGACAAAATAGAAGATCTAAATGTCGGATTCACGAATCCGATGAACTCCATCAACGGCCGGGAAAGACATTCGAGCAACCGAGAGATGAATCTCAAGATGCCGAGGGCACCGCCTTGGACGGACACCTGGACACCTTTTGCCACTTTATTGCGACATTCCGATTTAGATGTTGTCTCTCCTGACCATATCTTTTCAGAACTTCAGGCAGAAGAGTTTGAGTTCGACAGACCTCAACGAAAGCAAAGAGCTGAAGCTGACAATAAAATTGACCATGCCTTCAAAGCATCAGTCAGCGCAGCATCTCTAGCGACGAGCAAGACAACGAGTAACACTGAACCTTCACTCAATGATCTACAAGAAGGAAGTCTCGCTCAGAAGTGCGCGTTGCTCATTGTGAAGTATCAGAAGGAGAAGGAGAGGCGCAGAAAACTGACTAAAGCATACCGAGACACAAAAGGTAAGTCAGATTATACGCCAAAACGCACTCCTGACTCACAATCTTCTGAATGCAGAAAGAAGGATGACTCAGCACCATCAAAGGATAGTGAAAGCAAAGAAGAAAGAGTCATCACTTGCTACAACTGCAAAAAGCCAGGACATTATCAATATGACTGTCCTGAGCTCGGAGTGCTCGAACGCGCAAAGACGCAAGGCAAGGAGAGAGAAATTCGCCCAAAAGAGACAATCCTATATTGCAGGGCGAAATCTCGGGCGACTCTGAAAGAAGTCGACTCCTTCATGGATTCATCGGATGATGAAGCGGCTTTCATGGCCTTAGAGCTTGAAGTGAAGAAACAAGCGAAAAGTGCCTAATGGCGGGAGAAGAGGATGAGGTAAACTCTCGTGAACCACTTAATTCCTCTTCACACCTGCACACACGACAATTGTTTCGGTGCGGATGGGAATTTGGACATCACGACCGCCTATGAAGAATTATTAGATGAACAAATTCAAATGAGTCTGCAGGTCAGTAAGACTCTTCAGGAATTGGATACCCTGAAAGTGGAGAATCAGAGACTTTCTCAGGAGAGTCAGGCCGCTACTAAAGCCGAAGGACTTGTGTTGAGACTCAGGGAGGAGATGAACTCTCTGATGGCCAAGTCTCAGCATCAAGAAGATCGGATTTCAGTTTTGACCAATGACTTGACTCAGAAAGATACTGAACTGAGTCTACTGAAGCAAGAACTGTCAGGACTTCAGACCAAGCACGACATACTGAAAAAGAGTGATGATGTTTGGAAGAGCCTGATGACTGAGCGTTACATGGGCGCTGAACAGAAGCTGGAGGCTATGCTTGCAAGCAACAAGCCCAAGCACTGTAAGGAAGGACTTGGCTTCAACCAGGAAGCTTCCTCATCTGCCCCCATACACTCAGAAGTGCGTCTAACTGATAGGTTTGTTCGAGGAGAAACAATCAATGCAAATATTCTGAACCCCTCAGCAAAGAACAAACAAAAGATGAAAGTACCTCATCCTGCGCATCAGTATTCTGACCAGAAGATGAGTACCAAGACATCCCAGTTCAGTCAAGGGGAACTAGCAGAGTTAAGTGGGCTGATTAGTATGGACCACCTCAGTTGACACATCCAGCTCAGTATAGGTCATATTACTATGATCCTATAGTCAGAAGAGGTACCAAGAGTCAGAAAAAGAAGAAAAACGCACAAAAGGCAAAGGTCAGCAGTCCACCGCTCGGAAGATGCGGACTCCACGAACTCGAACGACCCTAAGAAGTCGGCTTTGACCGATCCGGTGGTCAAGTATGTTGACTCAAGTGGAAAGAAAGCGTGCGAAACCACCGGGGTGGTTAGGCAGATTTGGGTTACTAAAACTAACATCTAAGAACCCAAAAACAAAATAAAGGGTACCCGAATATAATTCTATTTTTGCGGGTGCGTAAAGATCCTTGGTAAGTGGACAGTGGATGCTCAAGACATATGACGTACCAAAGGAACCTGCGAAGAATTATATAGCCGAAGAAGGACCCCGAGAATCGAGTTTGGAGACAATTCAAAAGGCTATACAAGAGGATATGGAGCACTCGGCATTGGGCCGCTTACGGTTCCTAGAGTATCATATGTTGAAGGACTTCAACATAATCTTCTCTCTATTAGTCAATTCGTGATAACTCGAATAGAGTGATTTTTGACACCGGTTTTACGTGATGTCATTGATAAATCCACAGGGGAAAACAAGTGTTATCGAGTTCGCGTAAAAAGAATATATATGTAGGCGACCGGAACTCGGCGGGACACTGAAGCTTGTCTGTTGGCGAAGAACGACAACCGTACAGGATGGCTTTGGCATAGGAGACTCAGCCACCTCAACTTCAAAACGCTCAACAAACTAGCAAGGAACACTCTAACAAGAGGACTGCCGAATGAAGTATTCAACAAAGACACTCAGTGTGAAGCATGTCTGAAGGGAAAGCAAACAAGGAATCAAAATCCACCTGTTCCATCTCCTTCCACTGATGGAATCCTTCAGCTGCTACATATGGATTTGTTCGGCCCAGTCTCCCCAGTGACGATCAGAGGCAAGAAATATGCTTTAGTGGTCATAGATGACTACTCGCGCTACACATGGGTCATATTCATTGCCAACAAGTCTGACGTCAAAACAGAGTTACCAACGCTTCTGAAAAAGCTCAGTGTCGAGAAGAACACCAAGATAATCAAAATTCGTTCTGACAGAGGAACTGAGTTCCTTAATTCCATGGTAGAGGAGTTCTGCAAAACCGAAGGGATTGAGCATGAGACATCTGGCTGCGCGCACCCCTCGGCGAACGGGGTTGCTTTGAACGAAAGAATCGCACACTCAAAGAAGCGGCAAGAACTCTACTCGCAGGACTCGGGACTCCCAACCAAATTCGGGCGAAGCAACCGACACTCGCATGTTATACTCGAACCGATCTCTACTAACAAAGCGGCATAAGAGAACACCATATGAACTATGGAATGGCGGGGAAGCCCTCTTTATCTTATTTCCATATCTTTAGTTGTTCATGCTTTATTCACAATAATGGGAAAGATCAGCTGAAGACTTTTGATAGCAAGTCAGATCAGGGAGTTTTCTTAGGATACTCTCGGGTCAGCAAAGCTTTCAGAGTATTCAACTATCGGACCCTTTGCGTGGAAGAAAGCCCTCATGTTGTTTTTAATGAGTTTGCTGCCAAGACAGGGAGCAATAACTCTAACTTTGAATCTGAGGACATCAGTAAGCAGCTACAGGATCTATGCTTAAAAGACAAACCTGAAAAGATCCAGCTTTGTTGGGATGATGATTCAGATGAAGAAACTAAAGACCAGTCTACTGAATCTCAACTAGCAGAGCAAGTAGGCTGAACGGATTGACTCTCCCGAACGAGTCAATCCCGGGTAACTCATGTCGATGAAGAAACCTTAAAGGTTACCGAGACCACTACCGATAATAACAACTCGGGGGGGAACATCTATTAATGTTCCCGAGCTGAATGCCCTTACAACACAGGTGACTCGGTAGATCACACTCTCATTAGTGAATTGCTTCAATCTCGAGATAGTACAACTGAAATGCCTAACTCACCTACTATCTGTGTTGATCAAATTTCAGATGAAGAGCTGAAACATCGTAGATCGTGGCTAGATGCTCACACTCCTGATCTAATCATTGGAGATCCTTCAGCAAAAGTCAAGACAAGATCCAGATTCTGTCAAGGAGAAAGTGCATTATATTCCTGCTTCTTGTCTACTGAAGAGCCTCAGACGATTGAGGATGTACTTAAAGATGCTGACTGGATCATAGCTATGTAGGAGGAGCTGAATCAGTTCACGAGAAACGAAGTTTGGGAGCTTGTTGACAGACCCCGGCATCAACACGTCATTGGAACAAAATGGGTCTTCAAGAACAAGCAAGATGAAAACAACGTTATAGTAAGGACAAAGCAAGGCTCGTAGCGATAGGCTACTGTCAAGCTGAGGGAATAGATTTCGATGAGACATTCGCTCCAGTTGCAAGATTGGAGGCAATCATACTATTACTAGCCTACGCAACACATCAAAGATTCGTAGTCTATCAAATGGATGTGAAGTCTGCGTTCCTGAACGGCGTACTGAAAGAAGAAGTCTATGTAGAACAACCGTTCGGCTTTCAGCAGGGACATTAGGTTTATAGACTCAGAAAGGCTCTATATGGGTTAAAACAAGCACCCAGGGCTTGGTACGATACCCTGTCAGAGTTTCTTCTTCAGAAAGGTTTTCAGAAAGGCACAGTAGATCGCACGTTGTTCGGCATTCGACCGGAAGACGACTTATTACTCGTGCGAGATCTATGTAGACAACATTATCTTCGGATCAAAGAACGTCGTCATGTGTCAGCAGTTTGAGAAAATGATGAAGGACAAGTTCGAGATGTCAATGATGGGTGAAATGAACTATTTCCTCGTCTTTCAAGTCAAACAATCTGAAAAGGGAACGTTTATTAACCAAGGCAAATACACTCGAGACCTCATCAAAAGATTCGGTTGCACATCCGGCAAACCTATCATGATCCCGATGAACACGAATATGAAAATCGATCTTGATAAAGAGGGAGTATCGATAGACCAAATTGAATTTCGTGCAATAATTGGTTCCTTATTATATCTAACGGCTACTCGTCCCGACATAACTTACGTTGTAGGTGTCTGCGCTCGATTTCGTGGCGAATCCTAAGCGAGCCACATGGACTCAAGCAAAGAAGATTCTCCGCTACCTCGAGGCACACCGACATAGGTTTATGGTATCCAATGATGATAATATTGAACTAACTGGTTACTCGATGCGACTATGCGGGATGTAGAATTGACCGGAAAATCAACTTCGAGGAACTTGTCGGTTCCTAGGCGAGTAAGCCGATCTCATGGTTTTCAATGAAGCGACACTCGGTAGCCACGTCAACTCACGAAGCCGAATACATGGCTGCCTAGGAAGTTGTTGCGCCCAAATCCTTTGGGCGAGACAGGCACTAAGAGACTATGACGTCATTCGGGAATGAAGTGTCGATATTCTGCGACAGTACCAGTGCTATTGCAATCACTCAGAACCCTGTACTACACACGAGATGCAAGCACGTGGACATTAGGCATCACTTCATTCATGACCATGTCGAAAAGAAGGATATCGGGATGGAAAAGATCCATCTTGACAAACAAAGGGTCGATATTCGACCAAGCCTCTAGGCGAATCCGATTCAAAGAACTTTCAGTAGAGCTAGGTCTGCTGGACCCTACTGACCCCAGTCAGTAAGAGTCTTCAAGAGAGGATCATTCAGTAAGGGGGAATGTTCACTCTCAATACTAAGTAAATTCAGTACGTAGAGACAGAAAACCATCTACACGAGGTATCAGCTGACTACTATGTTCAGCTGACAGGTTTGCGTGTCTCTACTCAGTAGTAATGAATAAAACAGTAATGCATTTATGATGAAGATTCAGCATGCTATTAAATATCCTAAGTTTGTCATTTATTATTAACGGCTTATATTTATTGCACGACATTCCATACATAAGTTTCGTCGAACTGCGCACGCATTAAATGCATGTCATCTCACAGTTACTACTTAGGCATATTTACAACTGGCTTTGACTTAGGCGGCATATGTGATCATTACTTAATATATCTTTTAATCTTGACCGTCCATCTCATAAAGTAAGTTTAAACTCTTCCTTTGATCGAAAACCGTTCACCTTCACGTTAGATATATATTTTCGATCATATCTTAGAAACCGCCATTACCGCACTTAAAATCCTCTGCATCCGAAAATTTTGAGATCATTTCTTGCAATCCCCTCTTGCATATCCTTTCAGAATCTCAATCTGTCTTTCGGTATGCTTATTACAACTGCTACACGAATTAATTTTCTTTTTCAGAATCGCTACACAAACTGTTTTATTTAAATCGATACTGACAAATGCTAGTGTAACAGGTACAATGGCGAGTATAAATGTTTCGGTGTCTGCTCCAGCTAACATGCAAGAAATCCTGGACAAGGACCGTGTTTGGTTCAAGCCAACCATGGAGTTCGACGCTTGTGATCTCGATTATATGGACGAGATCTTCTCAGCTCTCAGAGAGTCAGGGCTTGAAAGTTTTCTTTCAAGGAAGCCGACATACTTCCTCCCGAGGCAGGTGGCCGAAGTTTATCTTAACTCTGACTCAGTAGGCGGGGACATAATCGGAAGATTCGTCATTCACAAGATCAAGGATGCTTTTCCGATTCTGAAACAAATATTAATCAAGGAGGCGCTAAAGAGGAGTTTTGATCCGCATACGAAGGAGCCAAGATCGCTGGGGTACAATGATGATCTTGTAGATGACTACTTGACAATATTCTCGTGGAAAGCCCACGACCTTCGTAGCCGCTTTTCCTAAAAACAACATGCTTGCCTCGGTCTGAGCCTTAGCTTATATTGTGACGCAGCTACTGACCAGCCAAGCAGACTCATTCGATCAAGTATCGAGGCTCAAGATCCAGCTCATGATGGCCATATATGATAGAGCTCAGATCAATTGGACGGAGTTCTTTATCCGTGAATTCATGGCTCAGGCGGCCAAATTCGACAAGGCCTCTTGCACGCTGAGTGCAAAGGGCAACCTCCTTTATGGATCAAGTCGTCCCATAATGATAGAGGATGTCTGCGGATATGAACCAATAACCTACAATGACAAGGAGTATTTTAATGTGAAGAAGGTCGATTCCACAACAAGGCTGCTTTGCTCTTCGGCAGATCGGGTCGAGTCCCTCGGCCGTAACTCGGCCAGACTAAGCCTCGGCAGTCTACACCCTCGAAGAAGAGAACACCTCCAAAGCAAAAACTCCAAAGGCACCAGCTAAGAAACCGAGGAAAGTCATTCCGGACGTGCCTACTGAACCTGAGGTCTCTCCTGAAGTTCCTGCTGCTCAGGCTACTCAGCAACCTATTCAGCCTCAGTGGCTGATAGACGAGTCAGAATCATCTGAGAAGACTCAATCAGTGGAGAAGGCCGTCTCCACTGAGGAACCCGTAGAAGTGGAACAAGGGGATGCTACAGAAGCACATAGCGAAGAGATTCGGCGTCTTGACAGCCCCCTCTCGGTTCCACCACTCGGCGAGTGTGCCTCTTGCCGAGACTCGGACGTCTCCCATGGACTTGGAGTCCGAGACAAAGATCGAAGAAGAGACAATTGGGATGGAAGCTTCAGTGATCGTATCCAGAGAATCCCGAGAGATTCTTCAACGCATTCCGGAGCTTGCCGACTACTCGATTTGTTGCTCATTGCAAAATCAGCAAGGCTCCACATGTTGCTGCGATTTCGTGGAGTGGCCCCATCTACAACGTCTAGTACTCCACTACTCCCCGCCAGCGGCTTCATGAAGAAGAATTGAAGTTGAGGGAGCAAATAGGCTACTGCGAGCCTGCCGACCTCGGCACCATGGAGAACCCGAGGGGCGCTATGCTGGCAATGATACATGACAGGCAGCTAGCAACTGGCTCAGCACCCTCAGATGGATCAGACCACGATGGTCAAGATCCACCCAGTGATTCAGGGCCTGGAAAGCCTGATGAGGGAAATCCCCAGGACAAGGATACACATGCTACTGAACAAGCTCAACCTCCACTCCGTATCCTTGGACCTGCGAAGTCCACGGCTGGTGCTTCGTCCTCAGTAGAGCCCGCTCAGCTCTTGCTGGAGTCGACTTACGAAGCAGCGCCCAGCCCAACTACCGAGAGATCTCAATCCGTAGCAAAAGCTCTCACCGCTCAGGGAATCCAGAATCGAGCTCTTATGAAGGCCATCCACAAGGTGTGTAAACAGGTCGTGCTAGCCACGACACCTTTGAGCTACGAGGGCTGAAAACATCGCATCACAATCACCGCCCCCCTGTTGTCTCTGCAATTGTATCCGAAGCTTTGGCTAAGCAGCAGAAGCAGTTTGATGATCAGCTCAGAATCATTCAGGAAGGACAAGCCAAACTTCTCGAAGCATTCCAGGCTTCAATGTCCACTCATACTGAGTCCTTCACTGAACAAGCCCGTGCCACGTAATCCGACTTGACAACATTCAACTGGGTCGTGGAAGAGAAGATTTCGAGAAGCCGACGGAAATTCAAGGCGACGGTGACCTCTCCCATAAGCAATACTCGGAGGAACTGACTAATGAGAGGAATGAGCTGCACTTGGCGCTGACAAAGATCCATGACAGACTGGACGAACTGTCCGCTGTCTACAAACGCCTAGACAAGAAGGTACTCGTCCCTACCCCTTTGTAATTGATGATGCCAAAAAGGGGGAAGGAAAAGAGAAGAGTACGGAAGGAAAAGAGAAGAGTACTGAGAAGCCGACCCCTACCAAAACTACTGCCAAATTACTTAAGGGGACAGCTTCACTGAGATCTGAGAAAAAGACCAAGTCCGTGACTGAGATAAGCAGGACTCAGACTCAGACTCAAACAGAGGGTAAGGCCCAGGGTGTCTTGGGCTGCGAGCACACCGAGACCGGCCTAAGTGGCTCGAGAACCCGGGCTACTCATGCAACCCGGACTCCGACCGATATTATCAAGGAGGTTGCAGAGTATGCCGAGCAGAAGAGTCGAGAAGAGGAAGAGGCTCCTCTCCCTCCACTCGTTCGGGAAAAGGCAAGAAAGTGCTGACTCTCCCAACCCCTCCAGCCAAGAAAACGAAGAGATACATTTCACCGAGGAGGAGGCTCAAATTGCAGTCGATGAGAAGCTAGCAAGGGAGATTGTCTGAAACAGTAAAGCCGCTAATAAACCAAAGTCTAAGCTTTGTCAAAGGAAAGACAAAATCTCCAGCTCGAGGAGGAAGAAAGCCTGCTAGGATACCTCCAAGGAAACCGATTATCGAGGATGAAGAAGATAGGGAGAAAGAGAAGGAGCAAAAGCAAGAAAGCAACGAGAAGCGGTGGTACGTCAAAAGAAAAATCAAGTATCCTGCTTTGAATCCGAAGACATTCCTCGAAAGCCACCGAAACTCAAGATGATGAGATTGAGGCCATATTCGACCAAATGAACAGATACCTATACGCAGGCGAAGAGGCTAGACAAGTTCAGTGCCGCGAGACGGAATCCGGGAGGCGGACCTTGAAGAACCGAGGAAAAGGACCGAGGAAGAGGCCAGCCGAGAGTACCTTCAAAAGCCGATATTCCTTATCGATACGTAAGGTTCGGGAAGCCGGTGATCTCGAAATCGCACGGATGGCCAAAGACGGACAATTGGATACCGCTCAATTTACTCGAGAGATGGGAATCGGCAAAGATAGAGTTCATCAAGCGCAATTATTTCCGGAGGTTCCGGCCCAACATGACTAAGGCCGATGCCTACACGTAATGGATGATGATAAGTGAACCCGATCTATACATATACTTGCATAAAGCCGTATCCGAAGGTATAGAGGTCGGTGTTCGGGAGCCCGAATCATACCTCCACCTAGAAGAAATGATGACTCAATCCACTTTGGGGTAATAGAAGCTGAAGTGAAGTATCTTTGCATCAAAGAGAGAACTGGACGAAGATGAGCCAGCAGACTTTCTTTGCATACTTGAAGCCGAGGAAGAACACATACCGGATGTATGGAGTGCCACCGCTGCCGAGACGCAATCTCAAGGATTCATGGACAGGATCAAGCGGTTTAAGGGCTCCTAGGCTTAGTTCTCGATCTTCCTAGCTTAGCAAGATTTGTAATTGTACGGATCGGAATAACTCATATATACAAATCGGATTTTGGCTCGACAACCACTTGTTGTCTATACAGCCGTGTTTGTATTATGCTTTAACACTCGGAATCATCGAAGTGATTACCGACTCACACACTCACTATTTACTTTCTTGTCGGTTTATTACTTTGTTAGATTCTCGCTAGTCTAGTTTCTATGTAATGGGGAAATTGTGTTTTGCCTGTTTTATCGATAGTCTAGAACCGTTGAAACAACTCCACTGATCTTACCTGTAATATTGTAAGGGGCTCTGTTTCTGTTGTTTAGTGTTAGCATAGATGATAGGTTTTGGCATCATCAAATAGGGGGAAATTGTTGGATGATGATTATGTCCTCAGCATAGTCTTACTTAGTGGGAAATGATTCTATCTTCTATACTGAACCATGCTCAGCGACCTAGTGCTCACGATTGTTGAGAAGATTTGAAGATCCCAAAACCCTATCTGATTGATGAACCATTCCGTTGTAATCGCTATTTGTCTCTGAGGTTTCAGACTCAGTAGACACTCTGCTCTGATCAAGGCGCTCAATAGATTATCTGCCTTAACACCAGAAGTAGAAGACTCAGTGATCTTTGGACTCAGCGGGAGCAAGATATCGAAAGAGTCGATGGAACCGGACTCGGCGGGAGCGATTCATCGAACTCGTAGCTGATCTTGGTAGACTTTCCTCGGCTATCTACCTACTAAATACGGGATCGGACTCGAGAACGGCGAGCAGTCTTACCGAACCGTCAAATTGTAACAACCCGTATTTTCATACCTCGACTCTAAGATGATTTATGAGTACTATCAATACAATTATTAATAAGGAATTATTTTAACCGTATAACGAATACTTAGTCCATTCTACGATAATAATTGTACTCCGAAAATCACATACATCCGATTAGACTATCTAAATATTTATTTTTGACTAGATGGTATACACTTAGATTATCGATCCTTGGCGGAAAATAAGACAAATCTCCTTCTTCCTTATCCGACATAGATCACCAATCCGGAAAATATTAATTCTATTAAACTAATTGATGAATGTTAGTGGGATTCAAGTTTTCAACCACCTCCTCCATAACCACGTGAATGATTAATGGATGTAATCATCAGCTCTCCTTGGAAATCATACCTATCACCCTACACCTAGGAACTTGAAGATTTCTAACTTCACGCAAGTAAGACCATGTCAACTCAAGGAAAGATAGTGTCCTTCTTACACTTGGCTGCTGGAGTTCTCCACGTGGAGCAAGAAGATAAATATGATCATCCTTAGCATGCATATACCTCCCCCATTTAAGACGTTGTCTTGGCTGCAACCTCTCAAACTCCGACTTTCTCTCGCCCACAAGCTCGAAAGTTTCCTCGCCCACTCTAGAACAATTGCAAGGTGTCAACCGATTTTTATTCTTGAAGAAGCCCTACGAAAACAAGGGAGAAGAGAACCTCCAGTTTCTCTCTCGAGCACGCAGTCGAATCAAAGTGAAGACTTCACCTCTCCCCTCCTCGTAAATCTCGTGTGCGAGCTCGGTATGAACCCTTAACCGTTAGAATTCTAGGCGCTGTATATATATATATATATATATGCATGTCGAATGGTGATAGTTATACCTCTGTGCCGATTGTATGTGTTGCATGCGTTAATAACCGAATTGGAAACGCGCTTTAATATCGAACCATCCGCTTATGAACTTGGAGAAACGAAACTGGATAGATTGAGCCACATGTTTAGATTAGTAGTTGTCATGGCTATACACTTCTATTAGTAACATTATTTGTGAAGAAATCATGTGCATATGCTGATTCCTTGTAAGGATCGTTTATAAAACACCTTCTCGCATCTCGTTTTCGTATGACTCTTCTACGGCAATTGGTTCTTGCATGTCGCATGCAAGGAAGTATATCAAGGCTATGCTGTTCTTAGGATAGGAAATTCTTCGTTTCCTTGGAATCCATGACCCTTAGTTCGTTTGCATGCTTGATTAGGTGAGAGTTGTGAGATAATAAACTGAAAAATCGCCCTTGCAGAACCGTGAGTTACCAAACTATGAAATTGCATGTTTTTGACTCCTAAAAATTTCATAAAAATATTAGGGGTGAACCTTAGGATGTTTAGGCTCCTGTAAAATTTGGTGATTTTTGGGCATGATCTCATATTTTAATTGGAATTTACTTCGTCTCGCTACCGAAGGTCAGTGCATGCAGGACAAGTCTTAGTAAAGTATTTTTAGCATGCACCTCGAAAATGATTTTGAGTCGATTCTTTTTCTAAAATATTCTAGACCCATAGGTTCATGTGAAACCATTTTTGTCTTAATTTATATCGACTAAAGAAAGGTCAGTTTATTATGTAAATCTATCTGTCAATCGGAACTCTGTCTTGATACTAAGAAAACTTACGGTTTAAAACTCTGCCTTCCGTGGATTCATCACTCGTCGGAATTAAGTGAAATTTGGACATGTTGTTTTACTGTTTGTCCCCTCCAATTTCGTAAAAGTTCATAATTTTTGGAGTACTATTGACCCCTCATCCGTAGGTTATACTAGCAAAGGCAGACACTGCCCGAGTTTGAACAGCGAACGATATTTTGATTATAACTCCTAAACGGATTATTATTTTGTCATGAGACCAATTTCTAAATAAACTAGACTCATTAAGGAAAGTGTATATGGAATATTAGAATTTATGGAGTGAAACCGTGGTCTGTGGAATTATTACAAAATAGGCTTTCTGCACAAGTTTAACGGATTAAAAGTACGATGTTGTTATAACCTAATAACTATTAGGTATCGCTTATAGATCATGAGTTGTACTCTCGCTGCTTGATCAAGACGCTAAAATTTAGGATATCGTTATAGGACCTATCGCGGAAGAGCCATAACCTCGGTGACAAGATTATGCATAGATCAAAATCGGTGAATTTCGAGGTGGGTAATATTTTCCTAAAAATTTATCTTGAGTTATTGAGCTCTATGAACTATGTTTATCCATGAAAGTTTTTGTGCATTCACCTGTTTAAGGCTTCTACGTGATAGATCGATCGAGGCTCTCGTCTGGCCTAACACGCCAGATGAGGGTTATCAAGAAAGTACGTACATGTATGATGTTAGTAGCACAATGACTGATCCCCTTGTGTACCGGATGCTAACATGTTACGGGACCCCTCGAGTTTCGAACTCGGGGGCCAAAGCCCAATTTATGAGGGACCCCTCGAGTTTCGACTCGAGGGCCAAGGCCTAATTTATGAATGTTATGGTAGAAGTAACAGGAAATGTGACACAGATGTGCGCACCTAATATGTTTTGTATGCTTGGAGCAGTTTCCTTTTTAAAACCCTCCAAGTCATACCTCATCCATGGATAAACTGTTTTTAAACGTGTTTCAAACTGCTTTACCCACTGGGTACATTAGTACTCAGCCCCCAAATTATTTTAAAAATGTTTTCGGAGTTGAGCGACGGGGACGACGGAGACGGGCCGAGGATGGGTTGATGATATGATCTTTTGTAATTTCGGAAAAATGGTTTAATCCTGCTTTTGTCACGCTCGAAACTATCCTCTCGAAATTTTTGAAATACTTTTAAAAGATAATTATGCTTTAGTTTTACTTAAGACACAGTACGCTTCCGTATTTATGTTAAATGCTTCAAACCAAACCGATCTTCTGCGAGTGAATTATATCTAATAACAAGTTTCTTTTAAAATGAAAGACTTTCCAACATCTCGATTAAGTGTATGAAAATGTATTTTAAATTATTCTTCCGTAGCGACTCGACCTCTGTGATCCTTCGTGGGGGTCGGGGCGTTACACAAATACTTTTGAAAGACAATCAACATTGTCATATACGAGGAAGAGAGAAGTCAGCTTCAGTTTGCCTTGAAGTCTGTGCTGTCTCAACCACTCTATCCACCTCGACGAATGACAAGAACACACGTGTCTTCTCACCTGCTAAAGCTGCAGTCAACCCTTTACCAAAAAAGGTGGGAAAGTACACTGTTACCTACTTCAAAAGAGCCGTTTGCTACCAAAAGAGAGAGAGAAAGGAAGATCGTCTCCAACGGATCTTTTCCAATCTCTGCTCTATAAATAGAGGGACATTTCAAGTGAGAGAGAATGCGCATAAGCTTAACGACGAAATCAAACACAAGCATTCAAACGAGCTAGAACAAGAAAACCCTAAGTCTTTCGCAAGAATTTGAAGATTTATCTCCGTGAAAGACTACATTCTCAGCTCATAGGGAACCAAGCTAAACCGTTAGAAGAGCCTCTAGTATCAAAATCGACGATACACGAACTTAAAGCTTATTTCACTGTTCGTAGATCTAGAAGCTACATTCTCGTTCCCTATCCCTCTAACCCTAAGCTCAACCGAAACCATATATAGCTTAGACGAAGGAGTTCATATTTGAACCCAATCCTTATTGTAAAAGGACTCCTTCATAGTTGGAGAAGTTTGTCAAACACTTTAGTTTGATGCCTTTGTAAACTGGGACTTGCTCAGTATAATCCCCAAGCCACGGCTTTGTCCTTGCGCACAAGGCGACTAAGACTAACTCGGTATAATAAATAGCCTCCCGAACTTTTCGGGACAATGGACGTAGGATCGTGTGATATCCGAACCACTTTAAAAATACGTGTCTTGTTATTGCTTTCGATTCTTGTTGCATTGATTTTACTTGTTCATACTGAAAATCTTCTTAAAATCATTCAACTGTCTCAGCATACTGAACTGACCACTTGCTGAACTGAGACTTGCTAAAACGGTTTTTCCACTCAACTGATTTGGGCCTACACTTTTCCGCACCGCTGAACTCTACCTGTTTGATACTGAATTCTGACTCAGTCAGCTAGCAGATCTCAGTAGAGTCAGACTCTTTGCCACACACGATTCAGAATAGCTATTTGGTCTGCTTGAATTATTTCGATCTGACACTTTCCCCGAACAGGACTGTTCGTGTTCGAAGTTGAGAAAATCGGAATCAGGTATATTCACCCCCCCCCTCCCTCTACACCTGACCGTACACTCGGGACCAACACGAACCACTTTAAAAATCGCATGTGTTCTGTATTCGTCTTTTACTGTTGCATTGATTACTGTGCATACTGAAAATATCTCTAAAATCATTCAACTGAGTTTTAGCAAACTTAATCGACTGCACTAACATACTGAAACTGTTTTGCTAAAAATGTTTTCCCTAACTCAACCGAATTTGGGCCTACACATTTCCGCACTACCGAACTTTATCCGAACGCATGCGAATTCCGACTCTAGTCGGCTAGCAGGCCTCAGTAAAGTCAGTCACTCTGCCACGCGATTCAGAATAGCTTATTTGGTATGTTGAACTCGTTCAGTACGGCACTCTCCTGAAAAGGATTGTTCGCATTTAAAGTTGAGAAATCGGTTTTCAGGTGTATTCACCCCCCCCCCCCTCTACACTTGAACGTTACTCTCGGGACCAACAACTCTACAAGAATATCAAGAACAAAAATGAGATCTCCACGGAGTTCTTTAGGGGACGTGCATTCAAGCTATATATGCTCATCAAGGATTTCGCTGAGAAGAAAAATCAGCACATCTACTCTCCCGAACCTCGATTCCTGAAGAGAGCAATCGCTTGGCAAAACCTGGAATTTAATGTTGATTTCGACAAAATCGAGTCCGAATTTTATAAGTTTTGCAGTGAGAAGAAGTATAATGACACAACCTTATACCTTAGTAGGAAGGTCAAGCTGAGGAGATTGGTTTAGTACTCATATGAGCTAAAGCCTGAAGACGTGTCTGATAACAGGTTTGAACTCATCATGAAAGAGCTGAAGAAGACTCATGTAACTCATGAGGAGTTTGAGAGGAAATACAAGATCAAGCCTGTATAATCTTTTGTAATAGAATAGTTCTAGCTTATACATAATGACTTATCAATGAAGCTAAACTTTTCTTTGATCTGACGACAATAACTCTTTGTCCAGGCTCACGTATTTCAATTATAATTAACCACCCTTTACTTTCTTATCCCAACTTGTGTTGGATGAACTTAGCCTGAGTCTGTTTTCAGGTTAGAATAGGGTTTTGGCATCGTTTAAAAAGGGAAAATTATTGGGAAATAATGTAAGTTTTGAATGATCCCAAACCCCTATTTGATGGATGAACTAGTTTGATGTAATTGATAGGTTGTTTCAGCCTGTGTCTATATAGTCAAGCTGAACCTTTATTTTCAGACTAGGTTTTTAGTTTGAACAACCCGCTTTATCTCTTAAGTCATACTTTTCAAGCTGACATCCTTCAGGCTGTATCGATCTTCAGATCATTGTCTTCACCAGGCCGCATTGAAGATTCAAGTGTGATGACAGTACAAGGTACAAGGCACAATATTCAAAGTTGATAGTCAATGTAGCAAGACGACAACATCAAAATCATTATTTACCAATCGGCTGCCATGTCAGCCCTAGTCAAGGGGGAACAGAACAGTACCTCGTATAGAATCCGCAGAACTAAGAGGAGCAAGACACGTGTTCGTGCATTCAATACATTAGACCGTTGTCAACACGGAGTCAATAGGAGATCGATCATGTTCAATGGATCTATCCCCTAGCTTGACTATAAATAGCAGAAGACCTCTCTTAATGATGTTATGGAATTTTAAAAAGCTCAAGTTATACCTCAAGCAAAAGAACCAGCGCTATATCATTCTCTCTTAAGTTTTCTTGCTAAAAATTCCATTTTTATTGTTCATACTCCAAGTGTTTAAAAGCTTACATTAGAAGCTTGGAGTCAAGAGTGTTTAAAACTCTTGTTTTTGAACAAATCAAAAAAACTGACCTTTACTAGATTGATAGATCGAAGCCAATAAATAGATTAATAGTTAGATAGTTTATATGTGTTGATTTGCACTCGTCAGTCTACGAGCATACTTAATGGATTCCTGCTGAAAAAACAGAAGAGTGGACGTAGGATCTTGTGAATCCGAACCACTATAAAATCTCTCTCTCTACTGTTACATTTGTTTTATCAGCATTCTGTTCATCATCACTCAGATTCACTGTCGCATTGAAAAACATATTTCTTAAAGGGTCTGTCATATATTCCGCATACATTATCCGGATCGACTCACTCTCGATCGGCCTACGATCCGAAAAAGCAAAGTTAGACATCAAGTCTATCCCCCCCCCCTCCCCCAGCCCACCCCCCACACACACCCCGCAATACATATGAATCTACACCAGGACCAACACAAATAAAACTAATAAAATTTATTTCTAGTTACTTATTGATCTTTTACGTAAAAAATAATGTGTGCCGAATTTCCAAATATAATTTTTTTTTTTTTTTGCTTACTTTTACTTTTTCATTTTATTTTATTTCAAACAAACAAAAAGTATTTTTTTATATGAAAAATGTGGAGCACTTTTTATAAATTTTTTTATAGTTAATAAAAACTAAAAAGAAATAATCCCTCCGTCCCAATATTAATGTCCAGTATACCATTTTCGGGCGTCCCAAATATAATGTCCAGTTTACCATTTTTGGCAAAAATTAGTAAAAGTAAATTTACTTAACAACACACTTAACTATCTAATTAAAAATAAAAGGCAAATTGGCAAATTTGGTCCCCAATATTTGCCACTTTGGATGAATTGGTCTCTAATCTTTTTTTTTATAGTTTAATGGTCCCCAATATTTGCTAATTTGGATAAATTGGTCCTTCTGTCAAATTTTAAGTTAATTAAGTGTTAATTATAGGGGTATTTATGGAATAAAAGTTTCAGGAACCAATTCATCCAATTTTTAAGTAAAACTTTAATTTTTTTTTAAATTATGATTTTTTTTTGGAAAAAAATTAATTTTTCAAATAATTTTTTATTTTAAAAATTACTTTTTTTCAACTAATTTTTTTCTTTTTTTTTCAAATAATTTTTTTGGTAAACGAAAAAAAATTAATTAATAATAATTTTAGGAACCAATTCATCTAAATAATTTTTTGAATTAACTTTTTTTCAAATTTTTTTATTTAAATAAAAATTAAGTAAATTTAGATTAACTAATAATTTTGCATTTCACTGTGAAGGAGGGGAGCGGATCAACACAATGGTTGGGGAATGTGTTATGTTCTTCGAGGAAAAGAGCAGCTGGACGACTAGGAGGTGGGAGGCCATAACTGGACGACTAGGAGCGGGTCGTCCAGCTGCTCCTCTCCTCGAAGAACATAACACATTCCCCAACCGTTGTGTTGATCCGCTCCCCTCCTTTACAATGAAATGCAAAATTATTAGTTAATCTAAATTTACTTAATTTTTATTTAAATAAAAAAATTTGAAAAAAAGTTAATTCAAAAAATTATTTAGATGAATTGGTCCCTAAAATTATTATTAATTAATTTTTTTTCGTTTACCAAAAAAAATTATTTGAAAAAAAAAAAGAAAAAAAATTAGTTGAAAAAAATTAATTTTTCAAATAATTTTTTATTTGAAAAATTAATTTTTTTTCCGAAAAAAAATTATAATTTAAAAAAAATTAAAGTTTTATTTAAAAATTGGATGAATTGGTCCCTGAAACTTTTATTCCGTAAATACCCCTATAATTAACACTTAATTAACTTAAAATTTGACAGAAGGACCAATTTATCCAAATTAGCAAACATTGGGGACCAATAAACTAAAAAAAATATTATGGACCAGTTCATCCAAAGTGGCAAACATTGGGGACCAAAATTGTCAATTTGCCAAAATAAAAAAGATAAAATCTAAAATAATTAAATTATCTTTTCGGGCTCCTAACATATTTCTCTCTCTCTCATTTCGAAACTTTCTAACCCTATCTCTGCAAAAATTATTTTCCTTGCGCATCTCGTTCATAGTTCTTGTTCTACCATTTCTGCGGAAAATTCAAATATTTGCTATGAAATCGAAGCCGTGGGTTGGTTTGAAAGCCAATGACTTCTACCATAAGCCTCCAATTGTTGAAGACAGTTGGATCTCGGTGAAGAAAAGATGCGACCGGCCGGACGGCGTCCAAACCTCCGCGAGGCGGTTGGATCTGAAGCCCTATGTCCGTAAATTGGTTGAGTCGCCTCTTCACCTGAAGGATCCGCTTCAATATGGGGTTAATGGCGGCGCCACCAGCGCGATGATGAAATCAGGAACAAATTCGTCCTTGACCGCCCAGATTTGTCCCGATTGTGCTTCTCTTAACTCAACGCGCACCGATCTGAGCGCCGAAGCCGTTGGCGTCGCCCCCAACCATGCATTCCTTGACATATATACCGATCCAGATTTGTCGAAGATGCTGGAAATCTTGCTGCCTCGTTACTTTAATGGGGTGAGATATTTCCCTCATATTCTATTTTTCTGGTTCTGTCATTTGGTAAACGTTGAGTAGAGCACGTTCTGTAGAAATGAGTGAATATGGTCCTAACATGATGACTTTATGGTCACACTAATTGCATATTTTATAAGATATCAATGACTTCAATTGAAGAATGAGATACTAATGGAGGGAAGTTTTTGGTGTTTGAACTTTTTATAAATTTTGGTGTAGCTTTTGAGGCAAAATTGATTGGATTGTTTGACAATTGTTTATTTATTTTTGCATCAAATAATTATTGATTGGAGTATTATTAACTTTGGGTTTGTAAGAATATATGCTAGAATTTATATTAACCAAAAAATAACATTCTCAAAATAAAAGATGAACTAAAAATTAAGAGTAGTAGTGTTTTTAATTGAAGTGAGAGAAAGATTAAGAAAATGATTAGAAGTGAGGACCCACCACAATAACACCATTAACAACTTTCCTTAAAAACCGCGCCAGAAAGTAACTGGACATTAATATTGGGAATGAGGGAGTATAATTATTGCAATTAGGTTGGAAAGAATCTTTTTTCGTATTTACCAAATTAAAAAGGTGTCTACGTTTTAAGCAAATAAATTTCTTTCCGTATTTTCAAAGTAAAAAAAATTTAAAAATATATATATATTTTATTTTTTTTATTCCTCAAAATGCTAGCATAACAAAATTAAATGAAAAAAATATAAAGTATTAATCATATATATATATTTAACTGGTAAATAAGTTAGTAGATGGAAAAAAAGAATGTTAGTTGAAAATTATTTTTATAAAAAGTGTTAATTTAGGAATAATTTTTTTAAGAGTAAAATTTTGGCAGTTGATTCAATATTTTTTAGTTATACCGTTAGTAATATATGCTCCCTCCGGGAGATGGTAAAGTGGACCGACAGGCCAAGCCAGCCGCGGGCCTATCCCGACTCAATTTGTTGGCTCGCCTAAGCACGTCCGGTATTTTATCAACCATGCTATATAAAGCACAAGCCGACCTCGGGCTTTTGGGCTATGGATGAGCCTAACCCATTAATTTTTTTATATTTATTGTATAGAATTAATATATATAATTTAAACTAATCATCTTAATATTGAATAAAGTATAAATTATAAAGTAATTAAATAAATTAAGTAGATCATATTATAAATTTATATACAAATAAATATTAAAATTCAAAGTCGTTCGTAAATAAACATTACAAAAATTCAAACTAAGAAAATAAACAATTTTAAATCGTCAAGTTTCAATATATATTAATCGCATTCTAAATCTTTGTTTGATAAGTTTTCTCTCCCATATTTTTTTTTTCTATTTATATAGTAATTTTAATATTATCTAACAATTATGTATTTTTTTCAGGCAGACTATTACCACTAAAACCTCAGGGTTTTTAGCCCATAGAGCCCGTAGATTTTTACGGGTGGGCTTTTTAGGCCCAATACACTTACGGCTTTTA
The DNA here is from genome assembly GCA_028984105.1 of Lavandula angustifolia. Classification (NCBI taxonomy): domain Eukaryota; kingdom Viridiplantae; phylum Streptophyta; class Magnoliopsida; order Lamiales; family Lamiaceae; genus Lavandula; species Lavandula angustifolia. Next base: position 6,000,618 of record CM054809.1, on the reverse strand, counting down.
ATTTCAAAACCCAATCCAACCCTTTTTTCGGGCACCCCGGACTAGCCCATCGGGTCGGGCTCATTTTGACGGCTTTTCTCCCTCCGTCTCAATATTTATGGCTCACTTTTTCCTAAATGGATATCCCAATATTTATAGCTTATTTATATATAGAAAATAATAATTGTGTAGATCAAAATTCAGTATAAAAAATTAAACAATCTATATAAAATAATACTATTTCCTAAATTTTCATATCGAAATCAATTGAGCCACAAAAATCAGAACAGCTGAGGAGCATGGGGGAATATAAATTTGACTAGATTGTGTCTTGTCGAATGGTAATGGTGTCAATCATACAAATGCTGTCTTTTAATAAAATATTAAATTTAAATAGAAAGTCTTGTTTTCGTCAAGAGTTACTATTATATATTCAACGGCGGCGTATTATTTTTAAATTAATATATGAATTTATAGTTTGAATCTGAATCTGGAATATAGATTTATTGTCGTCTTGTTTTGATCAAGAATCACAATATATTATACATTCGACGGCTCGTATTATTTTTATATTAATATATCAATTTATACTTTGAATCTGAATCTGGATTAAAGCTTGTTTTAAATCATTACTCAACTGTAGCCGGCTCCCACATATTTTATAATATAATTTATAAATTTGACTAGAATTGCGTATTAAATATAGTTAAGATACGTAGTTGCTTTAGCTTTGCTATGATCGAAGCTTTCAATTTGCAACTTATAGTTTATCTAATTTATTGGACTATTTTTCATTTAAATATTTTTATAATTATAAGAAAAATCATTAATTTTAAAATTAATATTTTATTAGTTAAAAAATTAATTATAATTATATTTTAATATATTAGTTAGTATTTTAATATAAAATATTTTAAATGAAATACTCCATTTAACATGACACGTATCTTTTCGGCGAGAATTAAGAAAGTGAATGATAATGTATGAGAGAGGGATCAATGATAAAGTAAGAGAGAGAAAATAATGAGTTTGTAAGAGAGTAAATGATAAAGTATGAGAGAAAATTGATAAAGTAAGATAAATAAATGAAAAAGTGGAAGAGAGAAATAAAAAAAAGTAAGAGATAATTTAGTAGTAGTATTTTTTAAAGTTATTTCCTTTTAAGGAAACATATCATTTTAAGTGGGACGTCCCGAAAAATAAAACGTGTCCCTTCGAAGGGAGTAATCATTAGTAAAATTAAATATAAATTAATTAAAATAGTGGGTTCGTAAAATTTTAAATTTTAAATTAATATGTTTTTTTAATTTTCATTTACATAATCATTTATATAAAAATATTATTACTATGAATTTATGCAAAATAAGTAATATTTCAAATATAATAATATGATATGTTTATGCTAATATGATATATTGTAAATTTAAATAATATAAAAATTAATTTAATTTAATATTTTATAATATTGAAATCGAAATTATTAATATAAATTATAATTATTTAATAACATTGAGGGTAAGATGGACATTTTAGTTAAAAAGTTAAAATAAGCTAGCAGTTTTCCAAATACCATTTTCACACTTTCTGTTTTTCACACTTCTTTCCAAACACTTACAAATTCTCAAATCACCAATTTTCAGTCGTTTACAACAGCTTTCAGCACTTATCAATAAAGTTAAGATATTCCAAACATTCACTAGATTTAGTTTATCTGTTGTTCCTCTTAATATTCTCAATATTTTCACTAAAATATAATAACATTTAACTTCCGTGGAGATTTTAATTAATAATATTCCTTTAAATTTATCAAAAAATTAGCAAAATATTTCCAACATACTGCAGTAGGGTTAGGATTACGGTTCTCATGATATAGCAGTCGAATTCGTCGTCCCACCCATCGTGGAGACTCTTCTCCTTCACCAAATCACCGACGTTGATATGACGGAGATTGGCAGCCTCCGCCAGAGCCGCAGACATCGTCGTTTTACCTGTCCCCGGCGTTCCAGTTATAAGTATGTTCGGCTTCTCTCTCTTACTCCTTCCCCCGCCATTCTCCGCCATTTTCGCTTCCGTCCGAGCACTGCAGTTGCTGTTGGATGACGAGGGCTTTAGAAGGAATTGGGGGGTTTCGCGTTTTTCATTCTTCTTTACGCTTTTTGTTCTGGATTAGCGACTTTTAATTAAATTATTTAAAGAATTAAAGAAAATAAAAATGACATCACAATAATTTGTGTTAATACCCATAATACCCCTGTATTTCCCATCCCAATATCTGTGGATAACTTTAACTTTTGAGAGATATTTCTACTCGGTATAAATGATTAATCTAGTGTTTAATTTCGGTTGAAATCGATTTAATAATATAATAGTTTTAAGAAATCACTCATTTTAAACCACCACCGCAAGACTAGATTAGTTATGTAGTAAAAAAAATAGTTTCAAGATTATTATATTATCGAGGTTTAACTGTAAATAGTCAGAATAATATTCAATCCAATATATTCGAGCGGCAATGGCTACTCGAGAAACGGCGTTTCGAGTGTTCTCCGTCGGCAAATACATGTCCACAGATTCAAAAACTACCGAATAACTTCACCAAATCATTTCAATTCAATCAAGTGATGAGTGAGAATGCATTTTTTAGTTGACGCACACAGCTGTTCTTGGATTCCTCTAGCACTGTGGTATTTAATAATAGTTTGATACATTTATGCATCAAATGTAATTGTATATTATGTGATGCATATTCACATAGACACTGAAGCATATAATTGAAAATTAATCGGATTTTTTTAATTCAAAATTTGTGATGCATTGTTTAAATTATTAAAATGCATTGTTTGAAATATTATGGGTATGTATATAAAATGCATTAAATATAGAATATTGAAGCATATACAATTTCCTTTATATGATTTAATTTTTATAGATTCTAAAATAAAATAAAAATTATTAATGATATGCATTATACCAATAATGCAAAGCATCCCAAAAAAAAAACTGATGCCTTAGTATATAAAAATGACATCACAATAATTTGTGTTAATACCCATAATACCCCTGCATTTCCCATCCCAATATCTGTGGATAACTTTTAACTTTTGAGAGATATTTCTATTCGGTATAATTGATTAATCTAGTGTTTAATTTCGGTTGAAATCGATTTAATAATATAATAGTTTTAAGAAATCACTCATTTTAAACCACCACCGCAAGACTAGATTAGTTATGTAGTAAAAAAAATAGTTTCAAGATTATTATATTATCGAGGTTTAACTGTAAATAGTCAGAATAATATTCAATCTGTTATAAACTAGAGAGAATGTAGAGAATAAATAGAGAGAGCAGAAATTAGATGTATATTATCATGAGGGTGGAGACCTCTATTTATAGAGTACAAGATGGGCTCATGGGCTTTTAGGGTTTACATGGTCATCACAATATATGGTAAGTATATATATAAAATATATTTACAACACTCCCCTTTGATTGACCATCCCTAAAAGAAACTGCTGCCTCGTTAAAACCTTGCCAGAAAAACCCATTGGGATAAAAACTGGTCGAAGGAAAAAGAGTACAGGTGCTCCACCTCAATATAGTCATTCTTGATCCTTGAGTCGGCGCATATCGATCTTGTATAACAACTTCTTGAATGTTGGTAATGCCTTTGTAAAAGAATCTGCTAGGTTGTCACTTGAGCGAATTTGCTGGATATTGATGCCGCCACTCTTTTCGAGATCATGTGTTGTATTGACTCTTTTATAAATCAATCTCAATGACTCATTTACTCGTGTGTTGCATTGAATGCCTCATTAAAAACCTTGACTAAGAAAACCCTTTGGGAAAAAACTTAGGAAGGAAAAAAGAGTACAACCATTTGACCTTGAGGGTCATTTGACCTTTAGAAGTCAGTCTAATCTTCAGGATTATTTACAATTTGTTACTCCCCCTCAAGATAACAATCTTCAAGGTTATCTTCAAGGTCTACACTAATATGTGCAACACAAGTTTAATTATTCTCATAGAGAATAGCATAGAATATGTCAATATATCATTACTCTCATAAATAGACCAACATCATATTTGTCTCGAAGATAACAAAGGATGATCAATATCATTTCAAATCCTCAAATTGCACATAAGTAAGGAACTTCTTGTCCTAAAACATCTTTGTTATCTTCTATAGGTCTAAATGAGTCTTCATTCACTTCAAGTGATTGAATCAACCATTAGGTAACTATGTGGATGAAATACAATAAATCTCTTTAAAGACCTTTCAGGTAGGTCGACTAGCGTAACTCCATCATGGAGATGCTCGACCTATAGGTCGAGACAATTATTAGTTCAACCCAAGTATTTAGATTCGAACTCCGTCTTTAGGCATGAGTTGATTTCATCAAGTACTTTTGTACATAATGATTCACGTATCATCTTCAGGAGAAATTTGGAGTGATGTGTTCTAATTTTGTATTCCGCGGACTTCTTATCTCTTAGCACCAATAAATCTCTCACGCTTCTAGCGTCAATGAGAATTAATTGATTTATTTTTGTCTATGAGGAACTTCAATTCTTTCATGGTGCATGTACAACAGGTACATGAGATTTTAGTCACTCCTTTTGCACTAAATAACTTGATGAACTTCTGGTTCATAGTGCGTGAATCTAATAATTAATCCAACGAGATATTGTGGCATTCTATCATTTATGTTTTATATCTCCCCTTATGCCGACAAGCATGTGAGTTGGATTAACAATGAATAAAATAATTCATAATTACTTTTTCTATATAAGTCATTTTGACGGAGTATACATATAAGTATTATGTTCTTCAGGAGTTTCAATCAAACTCAAGTCATCATTTATGTGCCCTTCTGTCAAGGAATTCTCGTCGATTTCAGCCATGACAGTTACTTTTGTAGTCTAATTGAAAATATCTTTTTGACTTACATGCTTTGAGCAAGTTAAATCCTTCAGGGATCTTCATATATATGTCACTATCTAGTGAATCACATTGATAGTATTTACTATATCCATAAGGTGCATAGCAAACCTTTTGTGACATAAGTTGATTAATCAAATATAATGGCGTCTATTATAGGAGAGTACATAATTAATTCCCGGTCTATGAGAGAAAAATTGTGTTACTAGTATTGCCCTATATCTCGTAATTTTTCATTTATCTGTGTAACAAATACACATTTGTATCCTTCGGGGATATATTTTTCGGATTTTGGAACTACATGTCCAAATATTTCCGGCTTTCTAGGGAATATTGATTCAGCTTATAAGACTTCGTTTTTCTTTGGCCAATTATTTCAATCTTGACAATCTCTTATAGATCGTCATTGAGGATCCTCTTTTTCATTTCAAGAGTCATATTAAAAGGCGAAAATGACGTCGTGTGTCCACGACGATATTTGGTCTCTCCAATATTTTGAGATCTCAGTATTTTCAGACGCTTGTAGTTCTTCAGGAACTTCATTTGATTGACTAATCATTATCTTCATTGTTTGGTTCATATGTTGTGCCCCTTTTCTTAGACACAAAATTTCTTTTAGAACCAATTGGTCGGCCATATTTTTGACGAACTTTTAATGCATTTGCTGTCATTTGTACTTGTCCTTCAGGGACATGAAATCTTGTTGGGGGTATTTGCAGCAAATGTATGACATTGTCACTTCTTTTATATACATACTAAAGCATCAAGAAGTTGATTCACAATCTTTTGCAAGTGAGTCTTTTGACTTCTTGTTCACATTGATTACTTCTGGAATCCAAATGTGACTAGTTTGTTTTTGTGTTTTTTGTTGGATGTAGATTTCACATTGATTACTTCAGGAATCCAAATGTGACATATGTTCCAACTAATGTTGGAAATGGTATTTCATCAAAATAACAATCTTAATTTGAGACGCGTTTTTATCGTACAAAACTCATTTTGAGAATGGGCATGAACAACTAAATATTTAATCTCAATCCCAAAGTCAAATAATATTAAGTTCTCTTCAAGAGGAACTTAGAGTTTAATAAACTCACTAGCTTTATCATGATAAATGCTTTCAAGGAATTGAGCTCATTGTTTTTGAACTTGTAGTACTAACAAGTTCTACATTTCTTCTAGAAATCGAACATTCATGGAAATTAAGAGATTCTTCAGGATCTCTCTGCAGCGCCCCTATGAATTTTCAATTATGTTGCGCACAAAGTTGCTTGCAGATGTCCAAACTTATCATGTCAAAGCATAGAGCTCTTTTGAACTTCAGGTTCATGACATGTTTTGTCTCACTTATTTTTATGAATGAGTAATACATTCAAGGTGGTAGTGTGATAACTTTTCTTTTGTTAGCTTCTGGCTAAATGCAAAATAATCACTACCTTCTTATATAGCTTCAATATGGTATCCATTATAACGGATATTCTTAAAACTTAGTATGTTTCTTCTAGACTTACTAGAATAAGGGCAAACTCAATAATTGATTTAATATCATTTGATAGAATGATACAAGCTCTTCGGGAGCCTTTAATGATATTCGATGCACAAGATTTTAAAATCTTGCAGTTTAAAATGCAACTACTCATATTGAGCTTTAGGGAGAACAAACAATTAATATCTTGATACAATCCTGCTTGGATGCTTCGTTTCATTCTATTATTATCTCCCTATGCCTTTTATTGGCAGATGAACATCGATATCAAGATTTCATTAATGTCAACTAGACATAAATAATGTTTTTCATTTAGTAATAAACATATATCACTCAAGAAACGAGTTGCTCTTTAAGAGCATTTAATATTCTTCTAGAATATAAAATGATGCTACTTCAGGAGCAAAAGTTGAGCCATTTCCACAAATTTGTGATAGTAATGTTAATATCACAATATGGTCATTCTTCCGGAATGTAATTGTGCTACTTCCAGAGCAACAACTTAGTTTTATTCATGATACGTGAAATCAATAAATTGTGAATTTTGAGATCTACCGGATCTCATCTATTCTTGAAAAGAAATTAAACCACAATAGGATATTGGAAATGCAATTGTCATTCAAAGAGGAGCTCTTGCTACCACTCCATATAATTAGGTAATATTTTAAATTACAACATACCTTTAGATATACATTGTTCTTTAGGAACATGTAATATTCATCAAGAATATTAATTGTGCTACTTCAGGAGCAACAATTAAAGTATGGTTATTGTGATATATGATTTCAAAATGACAAGTTTTAGTTGTTCCAAGAACATGTAGAGTTAATTGTGCTACTTCATGAGCAACAATTAGAGTTATTAACATATAATATTTGTCAAAATTAAAAGCCTGAATTGTTCTTCAAGATGTAGCATTCTTCAGGAATACAAATTGTGCTACTTCATGAGCACTAATATTAAACCACTTCAGGCGAAATACTAATATTTTTTAGAAACTCAATTGCTCTTTAGGAACATATAATGTTCTTTGGATATAAATTGTGCTACTTCGGGAGCAACAACAATAACAATTCAAGAACCAAGATTCGTTCATCAATAAGACATATTATATGAATTGTTCATCAAAAGTACATAATATTCTTCAGGAATATTAATTGTGTCTTTAGCAGGGAGCACCAAATTAAGATTGTATGTATATATAGATATAAATATTATACAATATGCAACAAAAAAACCGAGGTATATAGTAAATGCACGCATTATATTAATAACTCTTCAAGCGTACGTAATATTCTTCGGGAATATTAACTTATGCTACTTCTGGAGCAACAATTGAGTTATTTCAATAAATATGAATTGCTCTTTAAGAACATATGATATTCTTCAGGAATATGGATTGTGCTACTTCAGGAGCAACAATCTAGATACAACATTAAATAAATAAATAACAATCAAATAAATAAATAAATAAAAGCGTAAAATGAATGCTCTTCAAGAGCATGTAATATTCTTCGGGAATATTGATTGTGCTACATCTGGAGCCACAATTTAAGTTTAAAATATGGTTTTGAATTGCTCTTCAAGAGCATTAATATTTTTCATGAATATGAATTGTGCTACTTCAGGAGCAACAATTGTTATTTAACATTAGATAAACAAACAAAAAAAAAAGTAAATAAAAACGTAAAGTAAAAGCTCTTCAAGAGCGTGTAATATTCTTCCGGAATATTGATTTTGCTACTTCTGGAGCAACAAATCAAGTTAAAAATATGTTTTGGAATTGCTCTTCAAGAGATGCAATATTCTTCAGGAATATCAATTGTGCTACTTCGGGAGCAACAATAAGCCATAATAAATAAGTTGTTCATCAACACGTTTAATATTCTTCAGGAATATCAGTTTTGCTACTTCTAAGCAATAATTTAATTAAGAATATACTAAGATATTCTCTTCGTATTATTTATCTCCATCATGATTATGGACCATGTTATTAGAAGAGACATAAGAACATCATGATATATAAAAGTAATGTAATATTTTTTTTCAAATTCGTGCATGATTATCATGAAAATTGTTTATTAATGATTTCCAAATTCATGGACGAATCGCTATTTTTTTCAATATTTAATAGCAATCATGGAATACATACGAAAACAATTCAACAGATATACAAATCCGTAGATCAATAATATAACGAAAAGGGAATCATGTAATGAATATAAATGGGTGTTAAAAAAAAATTGTACCTTCAATTTGCCGACTGCTTGCACCCACGAAGTAAATACTTTAAACAAGAGAATAATCGTGAGCGATAAGAATCGAAGAAGAATTGAATCGATGGACGATTGATGAGATTGTGCTGATAACGTGTTATAAACTAGAGAGAATGTAGAGAATAAATAGAGAGAGCAGAAATTAGATGTATATTATTATGAGGGTGGAGACCTCTATTTATAGAGTACAAGATGGGCTCATGGGCTTTTAGGGTTTACATGGTCATCACAATATATGGTAAGTATATATATAAAATATATTTACAATACAATCCAATATATTCGAGCGGCAATGGCTACTCGAGAAACGGCGTTTCGAGTGTTCTCCGTCGGCAAATACATGTCCACAGATTCAAAAACTACCGAATAACTTCACCAAATCATTTCAATTCAATCAAGTGATGAGTGAGCATGCATTTTTTAGTTGACGCACACAGCTGTTCTTGGATTCCTCTAGCACTGTGGTATTTAATAATAGTTTGATACATTTATGCATCAAATGTAATTGTATATTATGTGATGCATATTCACATAGACACTGAAGCATAGAATTGAAAATTAATAGGATTTTTTTAATTCAAAATTTGTGATGCATTGTTTAAATTATTAAAATGCATTGTTTGAAATACTATGGGTATGTATATAAAATGCATTAAATATAGAATATTGAAGCATATACAATTTCCTTTATATGATTTAATTTTTATAGATTCTAAAATAAAATAAAAATTATTAATGATATGCATTATACCAATAATGCAATGCATCCCAAAAAAAAAACTGATGCCTTAGTATATAATATTTGATGCATCAAACATTTATTAATATCATGAAATAGACTAGTGTGCATCATGTTTTACATACAACGTGATTCAATTAGCCAATTTTGACCCTATTTGATTCGGGTTTGATCTGGTTCACTAGAAGAGGCTCGAAGAATTTTCTCATTTTTGTTCATTTTTGCAACACTTTCTTGAACATCCTTTTATCTAAACTTTGATAGACGAATGTGAGTGCGTTTCATTTCATTCTACATTTCATTCCCATGTTACCCACAAAAATAAAATAAAATATAACATTATTTGGTTCAACTGAATTCAGTTATTCATTATAAAAATCTTATTAAAAATAAATAAATAATAATAAAATTATAAATTTCGACTGTGTGCAAAAAAAATTAAATTCAAAGTTCATGTATAAAAAGGGAAATTGAAAAGAGTTGGTATTTATTGGAAATTTGGATACGGTCGATGCTGTCTCACCCGACACATTAGCACCCACGTCACGCCAGAAAATGTCATGCCAACTTTGATTTTTAACCCGTGTGCAATATGTAACAAATCAAAAGTTGGTGTTTATAGGCTAAATTGAATGTTCGTGTGCAAAAATAGAATTGAAAAAAGTTGATGTATTTAAGAGAAAATACCCCAAAAACTTATGTAATGCTTACGACATGTATATACACGAATTTTAGGTATGATATAGTTATGCACATAACTTTTCATTATAATTATATTTAAATTTTCATTTATGCTTACAGCTTAGTATCTAAGAGCGATTGAGTAGCATATTATCAATATAAATTTAAATTTTAAAAAAGTTTACATTAATATTTTCCATTTTTTCTGCTATCTAATCATTTATTCAAACCCCCTCTCGTAAATAATAAGTATATAATAAAATAAAAGTAAAACATATTTAGAGTAAAATACGGAAATCTTGTGTAAAATCATAATCCCAATATTATAGAATTAATAGTATATTCAAAGTTCGTGTATTTACTAGCTAATCATACTATATAACTTATGTGTATAATTATTTCTTTCATGCAAGCTGCCAAATGTCACTGTTGTTTACTCTATCAGATTCAATTTTGATATTTTTTTGTGGTTTGCAAATTTAAGAAAATCGAAAAGTGGTGTATTTCGAGAACTATTTTGAAGGTCATGTGCAAATTAGAATTCAACCAAACTTCCTATAGCTATATATAATATCCCTTAGGTGAAAACGGGTCGAATACGGACGGATAGTTCTCTTCACATATTTTGACCCATATTTATTTCTCGAATTCGGAGTCGAATACGGGAAGGCTAGATACGAATACGGATTCGGAATATTCGGGATACGAATACAAGGCGGATATATGACGAATTCGGATCGAATTCGAATAACAATAATCGGATAATATGATTCATAAATAACCATCTATTTGTGATTGCAACACATGAAAAAATCACGTATACAATATTTAATAGAAATTTTAATGCAAACTATAGTTAAAATACTACCCATTATGAATAACATATTTTTTAGGATCAAGAAAGTACGAAGAAATTCTAAAATTCAACATAAAATACCTAACAATAACCATAGATGCACTTAATATTTTTTTTTAATATATTTTCTTAATTTTAATTTATTATTATATTCAAAAAATAATTTTTAAATAATCCGAAAAATATCCGAATTCATAATCTGGGAAATATCCGAATTCATAATCCGGGAAATATCCAATTAAATACGGGAAATATCGGATACGGGCGAATAATATGAAATCCGAATTCGAATCCGTATCCGATTTAGGCTATCCGGATTCGAATCCGTATCCGACCGGATACTAGATTTGCTCCCCGAATTTGATCCCGATCGGATCCGGCGGATAATATCCGATCCGTTTTCTACAAAATATGTTGAAGATTTAATTTAAATTGGACTACCCATAGTTCGATGAGAGTATAATATGTTATTGCATTGATATGGTATCTTTTATGGACTATGTACAACTCTTTTCCAAGAAAGTAACCTTGAATAATGAATATACTATTTGTTTGTGATATTTTCTTACTTGGAAGAACTCTTTTAATGGTATTAGGTTCTATTCAACTTGACTAGAGGAATGCATAAAGACTTCGCGCGTAAAATGTCCCCAGTGTCCATATAAGACCATATTCAGTGCTGATGTGTCATTTCTTACTTTCTTTGAACATTTATTTATCTGCGAGGCCGAGCTACTATTATAAATATATTACGTTATACCATCATTTTGAGTTTTGAAACATTTGGTGTTCGAATCGAAATCACTGGAGCATTCATTAATTTACACGAAACTATAGATTTTAACAACAGTAGATATCTATTTTTTTATAACGACAAAAATTGATTTTTTACATTTGCAATCTAAAAGATAGATACATTTGCAAATCGCACTACACTAATTCATATATAAATCTGATTTTGAAACAATTATCTCAATTCATATATAAATCTGATTATGAAACAATTATCTCAATGATATTTATATCTGCGCCTACTGCCAGGCTTGACCAACCACTAAATTATAATAGTACTACTTCTGATTTCCCATTCTCTACGCCGTTATTAATTTAAGAAACCGTAAAATATAATATGCTTTTATCCGACATATTTTTAGAATATTATTCAACTACCTAGACTGGATAATTTTTTTTTCTATCTTAATAATGTATTTAACTACGTGCCAAATCCGAATCCGATCTGTTTCTTGTTTTAATTTAGCCGCCACCACGTATTTTACATTTATACTATTGATATATATTGACATAGGGGTTGTTTCATGTGAAAACACCTCTTTAGAGTGTGATCGTGTTGCCAAATCATAATCATCTAATTTTATAAATGAATGAGCTAGATTTAATTTGGTATTAAAAATAGCGAATTGCACTTATAAGACATATCAATTGCACTTAAGGGTATAATCGATATGTTCTATAATTGATTAAACCTATGTAACTACCTAATTCCAATACCTTTCATCTTATCTTATTGAAAACACGAATCTATCTGAAAAACAATCCCACAAATCAGCCAAACCCTCCATAAATGACCGAACAAAATTCCAACGCCACAAGATCGATAATTTTTGTTCGAAACCGAAATCTTTTCATCTTCACTCACGAAAAATCGCCGACATAATTCAAAGTGCAGTTCATTTTAATTCAAAGTGCATTTCATAATAATTCAAAGTGCTCTCCAAATCAATTCAAAGTGCAGTCCATAATAATTCAAAGTGTGGTTTATTTTAATTCATAGTGCATCTCCTATCTTTTCAAAGTACATTCCAAATCAATTAAAAGTATTGTCCATGATTATTCAAAGTGCGATCCATATCAAATATAAGTGCATCTCCTAGTTTTTCGAAACGTAGGTAGAAACTTTTTAAAGTGCATTCTATAATAAAACAAAGTGCAGTCCAAATCAATTAATAATACATCTCATAATTTTTTAAATTGCAGTATATAATAATTCAGAGTGTTGTCCATAATATTCAAAATGTAGTTCATTTTAATTCGAAGTACATATCATAATAATTCAAACTGCAGACCAAATTAATTCAAAGTGTAGTCCACAATAACTCAAAGTGCACTTCATCTTAATTCGAAGTGCATTTCCTATTTTTTCAAAGTGCGGTCCAAATAAATTAAAAGTAATCTAAGCGGTTGTAAAATGTAATGAGAAATATGGATAAAAATATCAATGAAAATCAAGTATATAGATTCCGATTATTAATATCTATAATTAAATGCAAAATTACTAATTAACCTTTAAGTGCAATAAAAGTACACTATAAATGTAATTCGACAATTTTAATTAATTAAGAGAATCAATCTGTCCAATTCATTAGATCAAAGATCTAGATTTAATAACACGTTGACACTCTTAATAGATGTTCACATTTTACGAACCTCCTCCTATTGACATATATTGACTAGATCTAGTATTCCCCCTCTATAAATTTGTAAGCGGTTGAATCTTACTAACAACTATAAATTGAGTCTATTGTTCTATATACGATTTACGTTTTCCGTCTAGTTATGATTCTATTATTAGGAGCAAAGCTTATCATTTCGGCAACTATGTTGGTGGACAACGATTGCCCTTCATAAAAAAAAATTTGCTTCTTCCTAAAATGAAAAAAATCTTGAAAGACTTGCTTAGAAAGACCTAATTAAATGATTCAAATAATTTATTATACACAAGAAATAAATATTTTATCTTTTCCGTTGTCAATGGTGGTATTTTGTTTTGTACACCATGAAAAATCACGACTGCTACCTAAAAATCACGAATAAATTTTATGTTTTGGTGTGACGAAAATATTCTTTTATGGACATGTACAACTTTTCACGATAAACATAGATCAAGACTTGCAAAACTCCGACCCTCGGTGTCAATGAACAAGATTTCGAAGAAAAAACAAAACAAAAGGAAAAAAAAAGACCACGAGATAATGGTTTTTGGTGGATCTTTATGGGCTCGTGAGTTGGACTTGTGCAATTTTCTTATTTGAGGTCTACGAAATAAAACGTAAATGTATTAGTTGGGAGTTCATTATGTAGGAATATGTACTTTGCGAATTAACAAATCAAGCTGTATTCTTCGTTACTTATTGAATGGTCAGGATCGAATATATTCAAGAATATTTCTTATTCCTAATCCTTTTATATTTAAGCGTAAAAGTATAAGGTTTTTATATAAAAAAAACATATAACAATTATGCATAAAAAATATAATTAAGGATTATACATAAGTTTATAGTTTCTATTATGTAAATATAGGTTTCTATTAAATGCACACCTCAATTTGATGTACATATTGGGTTATTAGTATCTGTATTCCACTCAGCAACATAACAATGCCAAAATGTGAGTTTTATTTGATTTATCATGCATATTTAATATTTTATTTTAAACATATAACTGACTGTTCATATAAATATATATCTATCGTTAGTTATTACATCATCGATTGACACATTTGCATGATCAACTGGCTTTCAAGATTATTTCAATTTATTATTATTATTTTTTTAAAATGACGGTAGAAACCCTCAATCATCATTTGAGGTGTGCATTTGGTAAATCCTATTATTGTGCAATGATGTGCAAACAACAAAAAACATCCTAAATACTTAAACTAAAATTGGTGATAGATTCATACATAACTGACATTAGTACAATTTAAACCCGTGACTTTCAATCATAAGACAGACTTCACCATATTTTCTTTAATATTAATGCAACTCTAATAAGCTATCAAAATTGAAGTTTCCATAGCCAATCTATGCATATCTTTAGCAAATCTTAAGACGTACAAACTCAAAGTAAAAGAGTTAAGATTTTCATTCTTTAAACGAACTCATAATTTTCTCTTACCGAAATTTCGGATTATCAAGAAATTCTCGAAGAACTTGTTTTTCCGCACATGTAGCATCACCTTCTCTTTCTATTCTCCTTTGTATGTTTACACGCCAACATATTATTTTTATCCTCGTAAAAAACGGCATTATGTTAACATTGATACACTCATAACGTTTTATACTCCCTCCGTCCCATTATTAGTGACCACCTTTCCTAATTCGGATGTCCCGCTATTAATGACGACGTCTTAAATTGGTAAAAAGTTATCACTCTCTTTCCAACTTTATCATCTTATCTCTCCTACTTTATCATCTACTTTCATTATTATACTTATTTCTCTCTCCTACTTTATCATTTTCTCTCTCCTACCTCTCATAATCACACTCATCTCTCTCTCCTACTTTATTATCTAACTCATCTCTCATACTTTATTACATATTCTCTTAATTCCCATGCCGAAAAGAAAGGCGCCACTAATAATGGGACGGAGGGAGTAATAATTATGAAAAGCTCGGACCGAATTCCTTTATTTCTTCATTGTTCATTATCATAACACATTGTATGAACTATCACATCTTCGTCTCCAATTGACAACAATACTTTTAACTCCGAATGTGTTATCATCATTAGATCAAGGATGGAGTTTAATTTAATTACCTAATCTGCGGTCAATACAACTGCAAATTTAATTTCCCCAATCAATAAAAAAAAAAAATTGTATTGCATGCATTTCTACTATTATGATTTAGTTATAATTTTTTAGAGCCAACTTGTGCTGGGCCCCGGGATAACAATTATAATCTTATTAATTACATTCATTCTAGTCAATGTTTCTTATTTGATTCTAATTTCCGAGAGAGCCTTCTTTGACTACAATTTTTTTTAAATGCAACGACTTCTGACAGAAAATGGAAAATCAAAGTCGGAGAGTGGAAATTATTTATATCCATCATTACAACACTGTATACATATACATATACTTGAATTTTAACAAATAATATGCTTTTAAGGAACTCAATATATGTAAATCCAGATAAACAAAATATAAGATAGGCATTATACTCAAACCTAACCGAAATTAATATCTAAACCTAGTAATAAAGTGGATTACATTAATTTTATGACCAAATATATCATAAATTCGGATATCTCACATAAATATTTGCGGATTTTCATCAAATTTCCATTGCAAAAAAAAAAAAAAAAAAGTCTTTAGTTTTGATTAATATTCTCATCAAAATTTAGATTATAGCGAAGCTACAAACAATATCCGACTTGATACCTCCTTAACATTATCAAATTGTCATATTTGATGGCCAAGTATTCTAAATTAAAGACGCCAGTCAATTCAACAACTCTCTCCCCCAACCTCAACCGCTATAAAAGGAGACAATCTCCCATGAAGAAAGACACAAGATAACAGAAATGGAAACCTTCACTCTTCTCGTTACTCTATTCTTCATCTCTTGGACATGCATCCTCTCCATAAGATCGGGGCTAAGGCGCCGGAGACTTCCTCCGGGGCCTTTCGCCTATCCCATCATCGGCAATATGTTTCAGCTCGGTAACAAACCCCACCAATCATTCGCCCAACTCTCAAAAAAATACGGCCCCCTAATGTCCATCCACCTCGGCAGCCTCTACACCGTCATCGTCTCCTCCCCCGAGATGGCCAAGGAGATATTGCAGAAGCACGGCCAAGTCTTCTCCGGCCGAACCGCTGCTCAGGCCGTCCACGCTTGCGACCACGATAAGATCTCCATGGGGTTTATCACGGTGGGGAACACGTGGCGAGATCTGCGAAAGATATGCAAGGAGCAGATGTTCTCGCATCACAGCCTCGAAGCGAGTCAGGTGCTTCGGCAGAAGAAGCTGCAGCAGCTGCTCGACTACGCCGAGAAATGCAGCGTCACCGGTAAAGCAGTCGATATTCGTGAGGCCGCCTTCATTACGACGCTTAACCTCATGTCGGCCACGCTCTTCTCGACTCAGGCAACTGAGTTCGAATCGAAGGCAACTCGAGAGTTTAAGGAGATTATCGAGGGTGTGGCGACGATTGTGGGTGTGGCGAATTTCGGAGACTATTTCCCGATCTTGAAGCCTCTTGACCTGCAAGGGATCAAGCGGAGAGCAGATGGTTACTTCGGAAGATTGCTGGGCAAAATCCAAGGTTACCTTGATGAGAGAGTGGAATCAAGAAGGTCGAATCCGAACGCCGCAAGGAAGAACGATTTTTTGGAAACCATAGTTGATATCATTGAGGCGGATGAGTACAAGTTGAGCAACGAACACCTCACTCATCTTATGCTGGTAACAACACTAATTTTCAACTTTTAATTTCCTTTTTATGTAAAGTTGGCAACATTCAATTTGGTGACACGAATCTAGAACCGCTCAAAGCGGTTTGATTTTTTTCCCGATGTGATTAATGGGGCTTAAGAAACTTGATTATTATTGACGGATCAAGGGGTGCATGTAGGGGCCATGATACTTTAAATTTGAAATTTCTAAAGTTTATCCTACTTTTTCGAAAATTATAATTTTGTCGTCATGAAAAATGCATATTTCAAAATTTTAAATTCTAATTTTGAAAATATAATTTCTGTGTCCGCCTTGACCTTATTTTATTCATAATGAATTTCCATGTAAAATCTGTGTATTTTTGTTTCTCGTATTTACTTCTTATAGTTTCATTACATGAATTAATTAATATATGCTCATTAGGACTTGTTCGTTGGAGGGTCTGAAACAAACACGACCTCGATCGAGTGGATAATGTCGGAATTAGTGAACAACCCTGACAAAATGGCAAAGGTGAAAACCGAGCTGAAGAGCGTTGTCGGAGAGAAGCAACTAGTGGACGAGTCGGAGATGCCGAGACTTCCATATCTGCAAGCAGTGATCAAAGAAGCGCTTCGAATTCACCCTCCCGGTCCTCTTCTCCTCCCTCGCAAGGCGGAGAGCGATCAAGTGGTGAATGGGTATACGATCCCAAAGGGAGCTCAGATACTCTTCAATGTGTGGGCAATGGGCAGAGATCCGAGTATCTGGAAGGATCCAGAATCTTTCGAGCCCGAACGCTTCCTAGATCAGAGTATAGACTTCAAAGGTCAAGATTTCGAGCTGATTCCATTTGGGTCCGGAAGGAGAATTTGCCCCGGTATGCCGTTGGCCAACCGGATTCTGCATATGACCACAGCCACTCTTGTTCATAACTTCGACTGGGAATTGGAGCCCGGGACGGTTGATGGGGACGGCAAGGGCGAGTTGTTTGGGTTGGCCGTGCGCAGGGCGGTTCCGCTCAGAATTATCCCGATCAAGGCTTAAGGGTTCCGTCTTTGTTTAGTATTTTTTTGTATTTCTTGTCCTATCCGATTGCTAAAGAACATCTCTGCTCTAGCTATGTTAGCATAATCAATAATTTCCTTTTTTTTCTTTTTTTTCTTTTTAATTCAGAAGTGATCATCATTCATGTCGCAAGTATCTGTACTAATAATGATTTTGCAGTAATTATCCATGTTGTTTTGTAAACTTTTATATCCCATCTTTATCTTATATTGTATTTTAATAAAAAATATGTTAAGACCACGAGTTGCGAAGCATTCTAATAATTTCTCCTTTATAAAGACGGCAGAGGACCCAAATCTCCCTTTTGTTTCTTTAGATATAATCATTTTTTAGCTTGTGTACAACCGGTTGCATGCATGTATAATTGCATTAATTGGGTTGTATCAAGATTTGAACACCCGTCTATTTTCATAACTGACTCGTATTCGTACCCGATGTTGTCATATGATGCCTTTTTTTTTTAAATTATTTTTTTAAAGTTTTTTTAAGGTCAGGAGAATGTCATTTGTTGAGTATCATTTATTTTGAAACATAAATGTCATTTTCATGTTGAACCCCTACTATCATCACTAACGGGAGTGTCATTTGTTCTGACCAAAATTATCATTTGTTAAGTATTATTTATTTCGAACAAAATGGTTATTTAGCAAATATTAATATTATTTTGAAAAAGTGTCATTTTGTTAGGAAAAAGTAGGAAAAATGTCATTTGTTTCAAATAAAAGTGTCATTTATTTTAACAAAAATGTTATTTATTGAGTACTGTTTTGAAAATAGTATCATTTAATTAGGAAAAAAGGTTTTATTTAATACCAATTGTTCTAAAAAAAGTGTCATTTATGTTTGAAAAAAATATATCGTTATTTAGAAAAAGAGTGTCAATTATTTTGAACAAAAATTTCATTTAAAAATTATACGAATAAATGACCAAACTGCCAAAATTATATGTTTTCATGTATCCAAGCGATACAAATAAAATATTGATCAAAACAACACATCTAGCGCTGACATATGAAAGATTGATTTGAAGATTGACCAAAGTCTTTGAATAGCATCTGCAACAACTTCTGAGTGATTGACAATGTCTGAAGTTGCAAAGAGAATTAGTACTAGCTTCATTGAAAATGGTCTAACAAGCATAACTGGGGCAGATATATGTTTTTGGTCTGGAGACGAGTGTCAGGTGTAGAGAGGGGGTGAATACAACTGAGTACAAGTTTATTTTTCTCAAACGCAAAGGACAGCTGAGCTGTAAGTTGCAACTGATGAATAGTACAAAATAGTAACCTTCTGATCGCGGGTCAGAGTGACTCAACTACTGACTTTAGTCAGTTTTAAATCCTCAGTTGGAGAGTTAGTGCGGATAAATGTGTAGGGCCCGATAGACTTCGCCTCGATTTGAGAACTTATTTTTCGCAAACCAAATAATTTTGGCTAGTGCTCTTTTAAATACGTTTTATGGAAAGTATGAGTTTGTAAGATAGTTTGAAAACAATGCAATAAAACAGTAAATGAATACAAACGATTTTTAACGTGGTTCGGATACGCAAGATCCTACGTCCACGATCCTGCTGAACATGAGGTCTTGTTGATTAATCTGAGCAAGCCTTAGCAAGGTATCTGTGCACTGGACAGACCCTTCTAAGTTATAGTCCTTAGCGACTTTACAATCCAAACCGAAGTTTGAAGGGGAGGGGATGTTCTCCAACTATGAAGGAGTTCTTACAATAAGAACAGTCACGAAATGTGAATTCCTTCGAAGGTTCTAAGCTATGGATATAACATTGGAGCTTAGATAGAGAAGAGGGATCTAAATAAAGAAACTCTAAAGAGAAGAACTAGAAATATTCTAATAAGCAAGTTCTTCGCTGGATCTTCGTGAAAGCGCTAGTGTTTTGAATGCTTGAGCGTACAATCCCTTTGATATCCCGTGCGTTGAGCTCGGAAAAGATTCTCTATTTATAGTTGTGACCCAGACATTTGTCCGTTGGAGGGGACGATGCCACGTGTCACAAGCGTCCAAGGAAAACGGCCATATGTTCGAAATGTTGTCGCAGAGTAGTTGGTCACTGTGCATGAGAGCAACTTTAGTTGGTCAGAGCAGGTAGAGCTTAGACCGCTTCTCATTGGTCGAGGTTTGTGGTAGGTGAGACTTGTCAGACATCAGAGGATTTGGCGAATGTGGGCTGCTGCTTCTTGCCTCTGTTTCAGAAGCGATGCGTCGTGGGACGCAGTTATCTCTGCCTGGATGAGCTTCAGGGTGGCCGCCTGATTTTCTAGAGCCTTCTGCACACTGGAGGTGGCCATCCAGTTGCGTTCATCCATGGTTGTTTGGACTGTGGCTAAGCTCTCAGCCAGCTGCTCAGCAAATTTCTTCTGCTGGGCTTCGAGCAGCTGCTGACACTGAGCAGTCAAGTCCACCTTTAGAGCTGCCAGCGCAGTCTCGACGATCTCCAGAATATTAGGAGTTGGCGTGTCCGAGACCTTCTTGACTGCGCTCGCCAATCTGTCAACTGTCTCCGTCTGCGCTTTGGTGTACTGCGCCCACTTCATGTGGACGTCCTTAGCTAGGAGACGATTTTTGTCTCCTTGCATCCTGATAGCGCGGTTGACAGACTTGGAGGACACGGAACCTATTGGCTTAATCTGGTAAGACGAGGTTCTGAGCCTCTGCTCTAAGGCTGCGAGTTGTTGCTTCCTGCTGGTTGAAGCAACGGGGGCGGCACCTGATTCAGGAGGTGGAGGTGGTGACTCGCCCTTATCGCTGGGAGACTTTCCCTCAGCAGAATCTCCCTATTATGCGTCCTTGGGTGGTGCCTTGTCCTCATCATCATCATCATCATGATGGGAAGGCGACGATGGGCTCCTGGCAGTCTGATGTGAGGACCTCAGCTCTAGAAGGTAGAGCTTTGCTGAGTGCAGGTCCTCGAATGACGCTATGTCAGCGGGTTCCCCAAACCCTATTGTTGACTCCAGACTCTGTTCCTCTGCCAGGAGGGACAGTACAGAGTGTTGCTGGATCAGCTCTGCAAGTATGTCACAGTTCAGGAATCTCAGCAACATCTGAGTCCTTACCCTTATCGCTATGTCGACAAGATCCTGATGAGAAGAGATCTCAGGAATCTGTGCGGCGACTTCTCCTGTGGCGCGGAGACGAGTCATCTGCACCGTCGATGACTGTTCGGATGAGACCTTAGCAGTAGCCGGTTCCTCAACTTCCTCCGGCTGAGTCTCATCCGAGCTGACCCGCTGTACCTTATCTTTTAATGTGGCTCCCTCAATGCCGGTATCAGCATCCAGAATCTCCTCCTCCTGAGGTGGTGGAGGGGAAGCAGGCTTAGCGGGAGCCTTAGAAGCTCCAGCCTTGGAGAGCTTCTTCCGCTTCGGCTGATTGGCCCGTGGAGGCAGATCAGTAGATGATCTTTTGAGCTCAGTTGCTCCACCTCCGATAGATTTCTCAGCCGCTGCTCGTGTCTTAAACTTGATGAGTTTTTTATCGAAGTACTTAGAATCAACAAACGATGCGTGATTCGTCACTGAGTCTTCGATCAGTACGGACACCTTGGTCCCGTACAGTAGCTTACCTACACTAATAAGTCTTCTCTCTCTAGACTCTGTGGTTGTAAACTTTTGCGCCTGAGCCTTTAGCTCGGCCACAAAGAACTGAATCCAGTTCACCTGGACTCCGTTAACTATCTCCATCATCAGTTGGAGTCGAGGCTTGGACAACTGGTCGAAGGAACCTGCGGTGCTTGTCAGGATATGAATGACTACGTAGGCGAGCCCTCTGTACTCCGGCAGGAGTTAGTTCTTCAGCAGCGCGGACTTGAAGGAGATGTCGTCCCTTCGACAGAAGCGGTGGACATAGGCATTAAGTTCCTTCTCCTTGTAACCCACGGGAGAGATCCCATAATCTGGAAGATCGAAGGAGGATTTCAGGGCATTCCTCACGTTGATGTCGGCGTGGCTGGATTCCCACTTCTGAGGGGCCACTTCCCTCATGTATCCAATTCCGATACTTCTCCATCCGTATCCTCCAAGGATCGCCAGTTATAATAGAGTTCAGCCACTTGGCGGGGAAGATAGGCTCGGGGATGCTTCGTCACGAGAAGCTTCAGGCCAGACTCCTCCAAAGCCGAGAAGATAGGCTCAAGGAAGGGGAGCTCTGCCTGATGGAAAACCATCGCCGGTTCAAAGAGAACCTTCGACTGGATGATCTCCTCAATGTTGTGCGGGGTCTGAACAATCGCCATGGATATCTGCAAAAATCTCGTTAGCACTTGAAAATAGAGTAAGTTAGATTCGAGAGTTTCATATAGTTAAGAAAAATTACCGTAAACACAGAGCTTTGATGGAAAATATAAGCAGTTTGAGAGAGAACGAGGCAGTAAAACTTAATGCTTGGTAAAAAGCTCTAAGTGCATAAATGGCGTAAAAGATAGGATTAGAGTGAAAAGGTAAGATTTTATAAGATTTGAATATCAAGGGTTTTTCAATCGAACGGCTGTTATAAAATCTCGCTTTTTGGTGAAGGCTGTGATCTGATGTTATAAAAGGAATGATTACTTTAGCCGCCTCTAATCTAGACCATGTAAGATAAGCGCATATAGAGTAAGGTGAGAAGACATGCATTAAATGCGTTGCAGGCAGCATTAAAGGCTAAGCATTTTAAATGAGAACGGTTTTCTACTGACTTAAACCTTAAAAATTTATGGCGGGAAATAAATGCACGTCATGCTACTAAATGCAAACGACTGACTTAATAAATACGAGCATGCTTCTGAGAATATTCAGGAATCTAACTACGCAAACCTTTTCAGCTGAACTTTTACGATCAACTGGTTACCATAATGACTCAGGAGGATCTTTATGGTACTGATGACCATGTTCCCCCTTACTGTGTACTGTATGTTTCACCCGACTGAATCAAAGTGCTGAGTCTGACTTCTGACCTGTCGTACTGACTTCTCTTACTGACTCGAGTCAGTAGGATCTAGTAGACCTAGCTCAACTGATAATTCTCTGAATCTATTCTCAGCTAGTAGTTTGGTCAGTATGTCTGCCCTTTGCTTGTCAGTATGCATCTTTTCCATCCTGATATCCTTCTTTTTGACATGGTCTCTGATGAAGTGGTGTCGAATGTCCACGTGCTTGCATCTCGTATGAAGAACTAGATTCTGAGTTATAGCAATCGCACTGGTGGAGTCGCAGTAGATGGACACTTCATCTTGAGTAATTCCATAATCTCGCAGTTGTTGTCGAAGCCAAAAGATCTGGGCACAGCAACTTCCAGCAGCCATATACTCAGCTTCAGTAGTGGATGTCGCCACTGAATGTTGTTTCTTTGAAAACCATGATATCAGCTTGCTGCCTAGGAACTGATACGTTCCGGAAGTTAACTTTCGATCTATCCTGCATCCTGCATAATCAACATCAGAATAACCCGTTAGAATCAGATTATCATCAGCAGGATACCATAACCCTGCGTCAGGTGTTCCCTTCAGGTATCACAGAATCTTCTTTGCTGAGTCCATATGACTTCGCTTGGGATTCGCCTGAAATCTTGCGCATACACCTACAACATAAGTTATGTCAGGTCAGCTTGCTGTTAAATATAGTGAAGAACCAATAATAGCTCTATAATCAGTAGAGTTAACAGAAGCTCCCTCTTTGTCTAGATCGATTTTAAAGTTTGTGTTCATGGGGATCTTGACTGGTTTGCTTGAGTCGCTGCCGAATCTTTTCAGGAGGTCTCGAGTGTATTTTGCTTGGTTGATGAATATTCCTTCAGTTGATTGCTTCACTTGAAATCCAAGGAAATAGTTCATCTCCCCCATCATGGACATCTCAAACTTCTCCTTCATCATTTTCTCGAATTGTTGACATATAGTCACGTTTCTGCAACCGAAAATGATGTCGTCCACGTAGATCTGCACCAGTAGGATGTCATCGCCTTGAAGGAATAATTTAGATTAGGAATGATACCTTCCTCCTTCGTATGTTGTCGCGGCTTTGATTGTTGCTCCTGTGTTAGATCTTCTGATCTGTGTCCCGACCTTTTTCTTCCTCTGGGTGGTCAGAGAACTGAAGAAAATAAAATTTATCGTCTCTCTCTCTTACACGCTGCGTGCGTGAGTTATGTGTGTGTGCGTAATCTGTTTCTGAACAGAATACTAATATATATAGGCTTCAAAAGCTAATATAATATTAATATATTTGTATCCCATTAATTTAATTATATTTCTAATGGGCTTCCACATAACCAGCCCATAATATAATTAATTAATTTATTGGGCTACTAATATTTATCAATTAATTGGCCCAGTCAATTAATTCCAGATAAATAATATTATTAAATAATGTAAAAATACATTAATCTATTAATAATGATTTCTGAGAGACAATAAATAATTGGACCAGATCAGGGATCCAATACAAGAAATAAAGCTGGGCCTCAAATTAATTAATTATCCATGCTCAGCCCAGAGCAAAATTAATTAATAAACACAGATTCATTCCACTAGAGAATCCGTGCTGACTTACCCCTTTATCCCAAATTGAGCAAGGGCTTGTATTTTAGACTTAATCGATCTCCGTATTTAAGATAGAAATATCCGTTAATTAATTAAGCTCACTGACAGCTTAAATTAATTAACATCTTATATTCCTGAGTAGTACCACTCGACCTTATTAACACACCTGAACTTAATCAACCGGCCGGGTTTAGTCTGCTAATCCTTTCGAGTTCCTCAGGGGATATTATCAACCCATTTTACTAGGATACGGCTGCAAGATACAGACAACCAGCTTGAGCCACAAATAACTACTAACACCCAAGATACGTAGATCCGGTCGCGATGACGTTCACCATAGTAGGTCAAAGTGATAGATAGCCAAATGCACTCATCTGAAGTCTTACCAAGCTTAAGACCAGCTAAGTCACCGAGATCTTGGTTCTCCACTAAGGTCAGTTAGGAAAACATATCTCACTGTGATCCGTCAATACACCACCTTAAGTGTACCAGTAAAGACAAGCAGCTAAGACAAGCCACTTCTTATCTAAACAACAGCTTAAACCGACAACTTATCCTTAAGTTGTCTCAGCTGTGATAACTGTTTAGATCTTGTCAGTTCAACCAATTTGTGTTGTCTTCTGTGATACCCGACACACCACACAAATCTAACTTTTATACAAGATAAAGGATAACATGTGCATATATATATATATATATTTATCAGATAGGAGAATAAGATAGTGGTAGGGACAAAACACATTGTATACAAGCATAAAATTTGCTTCCAGTATACAAAATCCCAACACGCCTGACTTGATGTTGAACAGAGTGCGATCTATTGTCCCCTTCTGAAAACCTTTTTGAAGCAGAAAGTCTAATAGGGTATCGTACCAAGCCCTGGGTGCTTGTTTTAACCCATACAGAGTTTTCCGAAGTCTGTACACCTGATGTCCCTGCTGAAAGCCGAGCGGTTGTTCCACGTAGACTTCTTCCTTCAGTACACCGTTCAGAAACGCTGACTTTATATCCATTTGATAAACTTTAAATCTTTGGTGCGTTGTATAGGCTACGAACAGACGAATAGCTTCCAATCTGGCGACTGGGGTGAATGTTTCGTCAAAGTCTATTCCTTCTGCTTGACAGTATCCCTTGGCAACAAGTCGAGCCTTGTTTCTGACGATGACGTTGTTTTCATCTCGCTTGTTTTTGAAGACCCACTTAGTACCGATCACGTGCTGGTGTCTAGGTCTGTCAACAAGCTCCCAAACTTCGTTATGGACAAATTGGTTCAGCTCCTCTTGCATGGCAATGATCCAATCAGCATCGTTGAGAGCATCCTCTATCTTATGAGGATCTTCAGTAGACAAGAAACAGGAGTAGAGAGAACTTTCTCCTTGGCTTAATCTGGATCTTATCCTTACTGCTGCTGATGGATCTCCAATGACTAAATCAGAAGAGTGAGCGTCTAGCCACGAACGTCTGAGTTTGGCTTCTTCTTCTGAGATTACTTCTGTACAGTCAACAAGACTATTAGGCATTTCAGTAGTACTATTCTATGACTGAAGCAATTCAGTAAGAAGGTTATGATCTACTGAGTTTCCAGGTTCATGGACATTTAGCTCAGGAACATTAGTCGTTCCCCCTGAGTTTATATTCTCAGTAGAGGTCTCAGTTACCATTGGGGCTTCCTCATCGACCATTATTACCTGATGTTGATTCTGTTCAGTAGAATCAACCAGGTCAGCTACAGTGCCTGCGGGATGGGTCTGAATTTCTTCATCGTCTGACTTATCATCCCAACAATGCTGGATCTTCTCAGCTTTGTCGTTTAGTGTGCGATCCTGTAGCTTCCTGCTGACATCTTCAGGATTTGTCTTCTTTGGTATCCTGTTCTTAGTAACAAACTCATCAAAGACAACATGAGGGCTTTCCTCCACGCAAAAGGTCCAATAGTTAAAGACCCTGTAAGTTTTACTGACTCAAGAGTATCCTAAGAATACTCCTTGATCAGATTTTCTATCAAAGACCTTCAACTGATCCTTCCCATTATTGTGGATAAAGTAAGGACAGCCAAAAATATGGAAATGAGAAATAGAAGGAATTCTCCCTTTCCACAGTTCGTATAACGTCTTCATGTGTTGTTGTGTAAGTAGTGAGCGATTCTGAGTGTAGCAGGCGCTGTCAGTAGCATCAGCCCAGAACTTTGAGGGTAGTCCATAGTCTACTAGGAGCGTTCTTGCTGCTTCTTTAAGTGTTCTGCTCTTTCGTTCAACAAATCCGTTCTGCTGAATTCCCTCTTTATCGCAGTACTCTTTAACTACTGAGTTGAGAAATTATGTTCCTCGGTCTGAGCGAATTCTCTGAATCTTGATGTCTTTCTCCACACTGAGTTTCTTCAGCAGTCTTGGAAGCTCAGTCTTGACATCAGATTTGTTGGCTATGAAGATGACCCACGTATATCTCGAATAATCGTCAACAACGACGAGGGCATACTTCTTGCCTCTTATAGTCACTGGAGAAACTGGCCCAAACAAGTCCAGGTGTAGCAGTTGAAGGATTCCATCAGTGGAAGGTGACGGAATTGGAGGATTGCTTTTCTTTGTCTGCTTTCCCTTCAAGCACGCTTCACAATTTCTGTCTTTGATAAAAGCTTCATTGGGCAGTCCTCTGACTTTAGAGTTCTTGGCTAGCTTGTTTATTGTCTTGAAATTTAGGTGACTGAGTCTCTTGTGCCACAGCCATCCTGTTTTATCACTGGATTTCGTCTAAGCAAGTAAGCAAGCCTCAGGTTCTGCGGTATTCCAATTTGCAACGTAGATATTCTTCTTCCGCGAACCTGATAACACTGCGATTTGCTTTACAGTCGCAACCCTCCGTGATATCTCCCCTTAAATTTCAGGCGGGCGAAGTTGCTTCATCATGGCCCATCTCTGCGATTTCTGTCCTTCCATTCACAAGATCTGAGACGGATCTGTCCGGATCTGAGACGGATCTGTCCGGATCTGAAACGGGTGAGATGTGACCGTCGGGGGGGAACTACGACAGCCTTTCTTAGTTGATGATGAAGTCTCGTTCAACTGAAAGACGGGATGTCGACGATCGGGTCGAACTGAGCGGAGAAGAGGTCGTCGCCTCCTTCTTGGAGCGCGGCTACTTCAGGAAGGTGAACGTTCGCTACCCGGAATCATTCAATAAACGGTTCCCGGGTCTGGAGGAGGAGTATAACTTGAAGAGGCGGAGATACAAGGACGCGCTTGAGAATTTTGCATATGGGCCGAGAAATGTCTGCAATACTCTGGTGAGATCTTTCCTGTCGTTAATCGTTCAATAAGCATGTGGGTGATAGTTGTTATTTGGTTGTTATTGTGGTAGGAGGGTGGTTAAGCTTGAAATGATAATAAATATGCTCACACTTAGGTTTTGTATTCGGATTACTATGACTGAAGTGCAATTATGCAATTATTCTGTGATGCCTTGGTATTAAGTATTCTGTGATGCCTTGTGTATTCTGTGATGCCTTCTGTATTCTGTCATGCCTTGGTATTAAGTATTCTGTGATGCCTTGGTATTAAGATTATGTAATGCTTATGTATTCTGTATTCTGTGATGCCTTAGTATTCTTTATTCTGCCTTCATATAAACTTACAATTAAACATAGCATTGATCTACCATTAAACATTGCATTGATTCTGGCATATTTGTACAATAAGCTTTCTATTTACAACTGGATTAATAAGCTTTCTATTTATCAAAACATAGTTGTACAATACAACTGTTCTGCACAAAACTACACTGCAACTTTATCTTCAAAACTACACTGCAACTTTATCTTATCTTCAAAACTACACTGCAACTTTATCTTATCTTCAAAACTACACTGCATCTTATCTTCAAAACTACATTGCACCTTATATTTATAACTACACTGCACCTTATATTTATAACTACACTGCACCTTATATTCATAACTACACTACACTGCATCTGAAATTCAAAAATCCACAGCAACTTTAGTCATCTACCAACTGTCCAATCATCCACATTTAGCTCCAACCTCTCCCTTAGCTCTTGTATATCAGTTAGGGTTCTATTTTCCATCATATAGTTCATGCATTCATCTGCCAAACTGTTGGGAACTTCCAAATCCATTGGTAGAGCATCCAATCTTAATACACTGTCCTTTTTTAGATGTGGGATTTTATAGTTGTTGCTGCCTTTAACCGTCATTATTTCAATCATACATCCTTGCAAGCTCAAAAATACTTTGTTAAGACTGACTGGAGATAGTTGTTCAAATGAAAGAACAACTGCACTAATCAGTTGGTCCACATTATAGCTTGCTGTTTCAACTTGTATACTTTGTATGGCTCTAAAAAACCCTAGATCAAGGACATTAGTGTCAGGACTATTAGGTGGCTGAGAAATCAATCTAATATCAAACCCTTCCTGCTTGGCTGCCTCTCTGAACTCGATATCACTATCTTTGATGTGGGGCTTCGCATTATCTTGTTGTATAAAGATATGCTTGCATGCATGTTTTGGCCACTTAGCTATAATAGCTGGGATTATCTGTCATTATAAACAAAACTGAAATTTGCTTTGAAATTTAAAATACAGTCTGAACTTAGACAATGCAGTGAACATAGACAATGCAGTGAACTTGTTAATTACCTGATTTATTAGGCAGGCTTTAGTAACTTCTTTGGTTATAGATGGGATTGGTTGAATCTCCATTGTACCTGCTGGTCTATTTTTGCTTTTCCTTTTTGCTGCAACTTGTTGAGTGAAGGGAAAAATACCTATTTTCCCATCAAATAAAACTGATCCATCTATGTTGAATAGAGGTCGGGCCACAGCACACATAAACATAACTTTTGTGATGAATTTTTTGTTTTTACAAGTTCTATGTGGCTCGGCCTCTCCGGGAGTAAGATAAAATATATGTGATGCCTTAGTGATGTAGAACCATTTTTCATCTATATGGATAGTGTTGTGCATATCCTTAAACTTCAAGAGATTTAAGACTCGATCAAACTCTACTGCTTCCATAGAAAACCTTAGCCTAAGTAACCTACAATCTCGTGTTATGTCGGGCCTAATTGCACTAGTGTGAGCTTTGATCAAGCCTTTCGTCACCCACCTACCAACTGTACTACTACTACAACTTATGCCACAAGCTAATTTTCGAATAGTTGATCTTTTTGGTAACTCAAGTCCTTGAATCAACTCCAAATCTATCATCACTCTTCGGTTTGGTCTAATTTTACCTATCTTTGCACTTTGAAGATATATCATCTCACCTGCATTTTGTTGTTTCTTTGCTTCAGCCCATTGACGATGAACCGTGCTCCGAGAACAACTGAACTTGATAGTGGCCGCCTTCATAATCCCTCTCGTTAGGCTTTCCATTCTTGCAGTTTTGCAGCAAGAATTGGACGAGTTGATTTCTTTGTGTGGTTGTAAGATTAATGGGTGCCATGCTTGAAGAGGAGGAGATTGCAGATTTACAAAATGCAGAACTGAGAAGATGGACTATGTATTTATACTGCTTTTATTTTTTTGAACTTGTTTACTGTAATGAAAAGTTGGCGGCAAGTTGGTGTTGAACCATTTCTTTGTTCTTCTGTTTTTTATTTACTGTGCAAGTGGGCGGCAAAGATCAAGGATTAAGTTGGCGGCTATTATGTTTATAGGAAGAAGTATTTTTTAATCTCAAGTTGGCGGCAATTAATCCCATGTGAACAAGTGTTTTTGAATATTAAAATAAGTTAGGGGTAGTAGGTGTTTAATAGAGTAGGAAAAGATTAAGATTAAAATATTATTATTTCAAAGAAGTGGGCCATCAAGATTAACTAATAAACACAACTTCCTAAATTCCCGCGCCCATTGGAAACGCGTCGTTTCCAATGGGACGGAGGGAGTATAATTTAAACTAATCATCTTAATATTGAATAAAGTATAAATTATAAAGTAATTAAATAAATTAAGTAGATCATATTATAAATTTATGCACAAATAAATATTAAAATTCAAAGTCGTTCGTAAATAAACATTACAAAAATTCAAACTAAGAAAATAAACAATTTTAAATCGTCAAGTTTCAATATATATTAATCGCATTCTAAATCTTTGTTTGATAAGTTTTCTCTCCCATATTTTTTTTTTGTATTTATATAATAATATTAATATTATCTAACAATTATGTATTTTTTTCAGGCAGACTATTACCACTAAAACCTCAGGGTTTTTAGCCCATAGAGCCCGTAGATTTTTACGGGTGGGCTTTTTAGGCCCAATACACTTACGGCTTTTAATTTCAGAACCCAATCCAACCCTTTTTTCGGGCACCCCGGACTAGCCCATCGGGTCGGGCTCATTTTGACGGCTTTTCTCCCTCCGTCTCAATATTTATGGCTCACTTTTTCCTAAGTGGATATCCCAATATTTATAGCTTATTTATATATAGAAAATAATAATTGTGTAGATCAAAATTCAGTATAAAAAATTAAACAATCTACATAAAATAATACTATTTCCTAAATTTTCATATCGAGAGTATAAATTTGACTAGATTGTGTCTTGTCGAATGGTAATGGTGTCAATCATACAAATGCTGTCTTTTAATAAAATATTAAATTTAAATAGAAAGTCTTGTTTTCGTCAAGAGTTACTATTATATATTCAACGGCGGCGTATTATTTTTAAATTAATATATGAATTTATAGTTTGAATCTGAATCTGGAATATAGATTTATTGTCGTCTTGTTTTGATCAAGAATCACAATATATTATACATTCGACGGCTCGTATTATTTTTATATTAATATATGAATTTATACTTTGAATCTGAATCTGGATTAAAGCTTGTTTTAAATCATTACTCAACTGTAGCCGGCTCCCACATATTTTATAATATAATTTATAAATTTGACTAGAATTGCGTATTAAATATAGTTAAGATACAGAAGCTGCTTTAGCTGCTATGATCGAGCTTTCAGCTGCAACTTATAGTTTATCTAATTTATTGGACTATTTTTTATTTAAATATTTTTATAATTATAAGAAAAATCATTAATTTTAAAATTAATATTTTATTAGTTAAAAAATTAATTATAATTATATTTTAATATATTAGTTAGTATTTTAATATAAAATATTTTAAATGAAATACTCCATTTAACATGACACGTATCTTTTCGGCGCGAGAATTAAGAAAGTGAATGATAATGTATGAGAGAGGGATCAATGATAAAGTAAGAGAGAGAAAATAATGAGTTTGTAAGAGAGTAAATGATAAAGTATGAGAGAAAATTGATAAAGTAAGATAAATAAATGAAAAAGTGGAAGAGAGAAATAAAAAAAAGTAAGAGATAATTTAGTAGTAGTATTTTTTAAAGTTATTTCCTTTTAAGGAAACATATCATTTTAAGTGGGACGTCCCGAAAAATAAAACGTGTCCCTTCGAAGGGAGTAATCATTAGTAAAATTAAATATAAATTAATTAAAATAGTGGGTTCGTAAAATTTTAAATTTTAAATTAATATGTTTTTTTAATTTTCATTTACATAATCATTTATATAAAAATATTATTACTATGAATTTATGCAAAATAAGTAATATTTCAAATATAATAATATGATATGTTTATGCTAATATGATATATTGTAAATTTAAATAATATAAAAATTAATTTAATTTAATATTTTATAATATTGAAATCGAAATTATTAATATAAATTATAATTATTTAATAACATTGAGGGTAAGATGGACATTTTAGTTAAAAAGTTAAAATAAGCTAGCAGTTTTCCAAATACCATTTTCACACTTTCTGTTTTTCACACTTCTTTCCAAACACTTACAAATTCTCAAATCACCAATTTTCAGTCGTTTACAACAGCTTTCAGCACTTATCAATAAAGTTAAGATATTCCAAACATTCACTAGATTTAGTTTATCTGTTGTTCCTCTTAATATTCTCAATATTTTCACTAAAATATAATAACATTTAACTTCCGTGGAGAATTTAATTAATAATATTCCTTTAAATTTATCAAAAAATTAGCAAAATATTTCCAACATACTGCAGTAGGGTTAGGATTACGGTTCTCATGATATAGCAGTCGAATTCGTCGTCCCACCCATCGTGGAGACTCTTCTCCTTCACCAAATCACCGACGTTGATATGACGGAGATTGGCAGCCTCCGCCAGAGCCGCAGACATCGTCGTTTTACCTGTCCCCGGCGTTCCAGTTATAAGTATGTTCGGCTTCTCTCTCTTACTCCTTCCCCCGCCATTCTCCGCCATTTTCGCTTCCGTCCGAGCACTGCAGTTGCTGTTGGATGACGAGGGCTTTAGAAGGAATTGGGGGGTTTCGCGTTTTTCATTCTTCTTTACGCTTTTTGTTCTGGATTAGCGACTTTTAATTAAATTATTTAAAGAATTAAAGAAAATAAAAATGACATCACAATAATTTGTGTTAATACCCATAATACCCCTGTATTTCCCATCCCAATATCTGTGGATAACTTTAACTTTTGAGAGATATTTCTACTCGGTATAAATGATTAATCTAGTGTTTAATTTCGGTTGAAATCGATTTAATAATATAATAGTTTTAAGAAATCACTCATTTTAAACCACCACCGCAAGACTAGATTAGTTATGTAGTAAAAAAAATAGTTTCAAGATTATTATATTATCGAGGTTTAACTGTAAATAGTCGAATAATATTCAATCCAATATATTCGAGCGGCAATGGCTACTCGAGAAACGGCGTTTCGAGTGTTCTCCGTCGGCAAATACATGTCCACAGATTCAAAAACTACCGAATAACTTCACCAAATCATTTCAATTCAATCAAGTGATGAGTGAGAATGCATTTTTTAGTTGACGCACACAGCTGTTCTTGGATTCCTCTAGCACTGTGGTATTTAATAATAGTTTGATACATTTATGCATCAAATGTAATTGTATATTATGTGATGCATATTCACATAGACACTGAAGCATATAATTGAAAATTAATCGGATTTTTTTAATTCAAAATTTGTGATGCATTGTTTAAATTATTAAAATGCATTGTTTGAAATATTATGGGTATGTATATAAAATGCATTAAATATAGAATATTGAAGCATATACAATTTCCTTTATATGATTTAATTTTTATAGATTCTAAAATAAAATAAAAATTATTAATGATATGCATTATACCAATAATGCAAAGCATCCCAAAAAAAAAAAACTGATGCCTTAGTATATAAAAATTGATGCATCACAACAATTTATGTTAATACCCATGAAATAGACTAGTTACATGTTTACTCAACGTGATTCAATTAGCAATTTTGCCTATTTGATCGGGTTTGATCGGTTCACTAGAAGAGGCTCAAGAATTTTCTCATTTTTGTTCATTTTTGCAACACTTTCTTGAACATCCTTTTATCTAAACTTTGATAGACGAATGTGAGTGCGTTTCATTTCATTCTACATTTCATTCCCATGTTACCCATAAAAATAAAATAAAATATAACATTATTTGGTTCAATAATTCGTTATTCATTATAAAAATCTTATTAAAAATAAATAAATAATAATAAAATTATAAATTTGATGTGCAAAAAAATTAAATTCAAAGTTCATGTATAAAAAGGGAAATTGAAAAGAGTTGGTATTTATTGGAAATTTGGATACGGTCGATGCTGTCTCACCCGACACATTAGCATCCACGTCACGCCAGAAAATGTCATGCCAACTTTGATTTTTAACCCGTGTGCAATATGTAACAAATCAAAAGTTGGTGTTTATAGGCTAAATTGAATGTTCGTGTGCAAAAATAGAATTGAAAAAAGTTGATGTATTTAAGAGAAAATACCCCAAAAACTTATGTAATGTTTACAACATGTATATACACGAATTTTAGGTATGATATAGTTATGCACATAACTTTTCATTATAATTATATTTAAATTTTCATTTATGCTTACAGCTTAGTATCTAAGAGCGATTGAGTAGCATATTATCAATATAAATTTAAATTTTAAAAAAGTTTACATTAATATTTTCCATTTTTTCTGCTATCTAATCATTTATTCAAACCCCCTCTCGTAAATAATAAGTATATAATAAAATAAAAGTAAAACATATTTAGAGTAAAATACGGAAATCTTGTGTAAAATCATAATCCCAATATTATAGAATTAATAGTATATTCAAAGTTCGTGTATTTACTAGCTAATCATACTATAGAACTTATGTGTATAATTATTTCTTTCATGCAAGCTGCCAAATGTCACTGTTGTTTACTCTATCAGATTCAATTTTGATATTTTTTTTGTGGTTTGCAAATTTAAGAAAATCGAAAAGTGGTGTATTTCGAGAACTATTTTGAAGGTCATGTGCAAATTAGAATTCAACCAAACTTCCTATAGCTATATATAATATCCCTTAGAGGTGAAAACGGGTCGAATACGGACGGATAGTTCTCTTCCCATATTTTGTCCCATACTTATTTCTCGAATTCGGAGTCGAATACGGGAAGGCTAGATACGAATACGGATTCGGAATATTCGGGATACGAATACAGGGCGGATATATGACGAATTCGGATCGAATTCGAATAACAATAATCGGATAATATGATTCATAAATAACCATCTATTTGTGATTGCAACACATGAAAAAATCACGTATACAATATTTAATAGAAATTTTAATGCAAACTATAGTTAAAATACTACCCATTATGAATAACATATTTTTTAGGATCAAGAAAGTACGAAGAAATTCTAAAATTCAACATAAAATACCTAACAATAACCATAGATGCACTTAATATTTTTTTTAATATATTTTCTTAATTTTAATTTATTATTATATTCAAAAAATAATTTTTAAATAATCCGAAAAATATCCGAATTCATAATCTGGGAAATATCCGAATTCATAATCCGGGAAATATCCAATTAAATACGGGAAATATCGGATACGGGCGAATAATATGAAATCCGAATTCGAATCCGTATCCGATTTAGGCTATCCGGATTCGAATCCGTATCCGACCGGATACTAGATTTGCTCCCCGAATTTGATCCCGATCGGATCCGGCTCCGGATCCGGCGGATAATATCCGATCCGTTTTCTACAAAATATGTTGAAGATTTAATTTAAATTGGACTACCCATAGTTCGATGAGAGTATAATATGTTATTGCATTGATATGGTATCTTTTATGGACTATGTACAACTCTTTTCCAAGAAAGTAACCTTGAATAATGAATATACTATTTGTTTGTGATATTTTCTTACTTGGAAGAACTCTTTTAATGGTATTAGGTTCTATTCAACTTGACTAGAGGAATGCATAAAGACTTCGCGCGTAAAATGTCCCCAGTGTCCATATAAGACCATATTCAGTGCTGATGTGTCATTTCTTACTTTCTTTGAACATTTATTTATCTGCGAGGCCGAGCTACTATTATAAATATATTACGTTATACCATCATTTTGAGTTTTGAAACATTTGGTGTTCGAATCGAAATCACTGGAGCATTCATTAATTTACACGAAACTATAGATTTTAACAACAGTAGATATCTATTTTTTTATAACGACAAAAATTGATTTTTTACATTTGCAATCTAAAAGATAGATACATTTGCAAATCGCACTACACTAATTCATATATAAATCTGATTTTGAAACAATTATCTCAATTCATATATAAATCTGATTATGAAACAATTATCTCAATGATATTTATATCTGCGCCTACTGCCAGGCTTGACCAACCACTAAATTATAATAGTACTACTTCTGATTTCCCATTCTCTACGCCGTTATTAATTTAAGAAACCGTAAAATATAATATGCTTTTATCCGACATATTTTTAGAATATTATTCAACTACCTAGACTGGATAATTTTTTTTCTATCTTAATAATGTATTTAACTACGTGCCAAATCCGAATCCGATCTGTTTCTTGTTTTAATTTAGCCGCCACCACATATTTTACATTTATACTATTGATATATATTGACATAGGGGTTGTTTCATGTGAAAACACCTCTTTAGAGTGTGATCGTGTTGCCAAATCATAATCATCTAATTTTATAAATGAATGAGCTAGATTTAATTTGGTATTAAAAATAGCGAATTGCACTTATAAGACATATCAATTGCACTTAAGGGTATAATCGATATGTTCTATAATTGATTAAACCTATGTAACTACCTAATTCCAATACCTTTCATCTTATCTTATTGAAAACACGAATCTATCTCCCACAAATCAGCCAAACCCTCCATAAATGACCGAACAAAATTCCAACGCCACAAGATCGATAATTTTTGTTCGAAACCGAAATCTTTTCATCTTCACTCACGAAAAATCGCCGACATAATTCAAAGTGCAGTTCATTTTAATTCAAAGTGCATTTCATAATAATTCAAAGTGCTCTCCAAATCAATTCAAAGTGCAGTCCATAATAATTCAAAGTGTGGTTTATTTTAATTCATAGTGCATCTCCTATCTTTTCAAAGTACATTCCAAATCAATTAAAAGTATTGTCCATGATTATTCAAAGTGCGATCCATATCAAATATAAGTGCATCTCCTAGTTTTTCGAAACGTAGGTAGAAACTTTTTAAAGTGCATTCTATAATAAAACAAAGTGCAGTCCAAATCAATTAATAATACATCTCATAATTTTTTAAATTGCAGTATATAATAATTCAGAGTGTTGTCCATAATATTCAAAATGTAGTTCATTTTAATTCGAAGTACATATCATAATAATTCAAACTGAGACCAAATTAATTCAAAGTGTAGTCCACAATAACTCAAAGTGCACTTCATCTTAATTCGAAGTGCATTTCCTATTTTTTCAAAGTGCGGTCCAAATAAATTAAAAGTAATCTAAGCGGTTGTAAAATGTAATGAGAAATATGGATAAAAATATCAATGAAAATCAAGTATATAGATTCCGATTATTAATATCTATAATTAAATGCAAAATTACTAATTAACCTTTAAGTGCAATAAAAGTACACTATAAATGTAATTCGACAATTTTAATTAATTAAGAGAATCAATCTGTCCAATTCATTAGATCAAAGATCTAGATTTAATAACACGTTGACACTCTTAATAGATGTTCACATTTTACGAACCTCCTCCTATTGACATATATTGACTAGATCTAGTATTCCCCCTCTATAAATTTGTAAGCGGTTGAATCTTACTAACAACTATAAATTGAGTCTATTGTTCTATATACGATTTACGTTTTCCGTCTAGTTATGATTCTATTATTAGGAGCAAAGCTTATCATTTCGGCAACTATGTTGGTGGACAACGATTGCCCTTCATAAAAAAAATTTGCTTCTTCCTAAAATGAAAAAAATCTTGAAAGACTTGCTTAGAAAGACCTAATTAAATGATTCAAATAATTTATTATACACAAGAAATAAATATTTTATCTTTTCCGTTGTCAATGGTGGTATTTTGTTTTGTACACCATGAAAAATCACGACTGCTACCTAAAAATCACGAATAAATTTTATGTTTTGGTGTGACGAAAATATTCTTTTATGGACATGTACAACTTTTCACGATAAACATAGATCAAGACTTGCAAAACTCCGACCCTCGGTGTCAATGAACAAGATTTCGAAGAAAAAACAAAACAAAAGGAAAAAAAAGACCACGAGATAATGGTTTTTGGTGGATCTTTATGGGCTCGTGAGTTGGACTTGTGCAATTTTCTTATTTGAGGTCTACGAAATAAAACGTAAATGTATTAGTTGGGAGTTCATTATGTAGGAATATGTACTTTGCGAATTAACAAATCAAGCTGTATTCTTCGTTACTTATTGAATGGTCAGGATCGAATATATTCAAGAATATTTCTTATTCCTAATCCTTTTATATTTAAGCGTAAAAGTATAAGGTTTTTATATAAAAAAACATATAACAATTATGCATAAAAAATATAATTAAGGATTATACATAAGTTTATAGTTTCTATTATGTAAATATAGGTTTCTATTAAATGCACACCTCAATTTGATGTACATATTGGGTTATTAGTATCTGTATTCCACTCAGCAACATAACAATGCCAAAATGTGAGTTTTATTTGATTTATCATGCATATTTAATATTTTATTTTAAACATATAACTGACTGTTCATATAAATATATATCTATCGTTAGTTATTACATCATCGATTGACACATTTGCATGATCAACTGGCTTTCAAGATTATTTCAATTTATTATTATTATTTTTTTAAAATGACGGTAGAAACCCTCAATCATCATTTGAGGTGTGCATTTGGTAAATCCTATTATTGTGCAATGATGTCAAACAACAAAAAACACCTAAATACTAAACTAAAATTGGTGATAGATTCATACATAAACATTAGTACAATTTAAACGTGACTTTCAATCATAAGACAGACTTCACCATATTTTCTTTAATATTAATGCAACCTAATAAGCTATCAAAATTGAAGTTTCCATAGCCAATCTATGCATACTTTAGCAAATCTTAAGACGTACAAACTCAAAGTAAAAGAGTTAAGATTTTCATTCTTTAAACGAACTCATAATTTTCTCTTACCGAAATTTCGGATTATCAAGAAATTCCTGAAGTACTGTTTTTCCGCACATGTAGCATCACCTTCTCTTTCTATTCTCCTTTGTATGTTTACACGCCAACATATTATTTTTATCCTCGTAAAAAACGGCATTATGTTAACATTGATACACTCATAACGTTTTATACTCCCTCCGTCCCATTATTAGTGACCACCTTTCCTAATTCGGATGTCCCGCTATTAATGACGACGTCTTAAATTGGTAAAAAGTTATCACTCTCTTTCCAACTTTATCATCTTATCTCTCCTACTTTCATTATTATACTTATTTCTCTCTCCTACTTTATCATTTTCTCTCTCCTACCTCTCATAATCACACTCATCTCTCTCTCCTACTTTATTATCTAACTCATCTCTCATACTTTATTACATATTCTCTTAATTCCCATGCCGAAAAGAAAGGCGCCACTAATAATGGGACGGAGGGAGTAATAATTATGAAAAGCTCGGACCGAATTCCTTTATTTCTTCATTGTTCATTATCATAACACATTGTATGAACTATCACATCTTCGTCTCCAATTGACAACAATACTTTTAACTCCGAATGTGTTATCATCATTAGATCAAGGATGGAGTTTAATTTAATTACCTAATCTGCGGTCAATACAACTGCAAATTTAATTTCCCCAATCAATAAAAAAAAAAATTGTATTGCATGCATTTCTACTATTATGATTTAGTTATAATTTTTTAGAGCCAACTTGTGCTGGGCCCCGGGATAACAATTATAATCTTATTAATTACATTCATTCTAGTCAATGTTTCTTATTTGATTCTAATTTCCGAGAGAGCCTTCTTTGACTACAATTTTTTTTAAATGCAACGACTTCTGACAGAAAATGGAAAATCAAAGTCGGAGAGTGGAAATTATTTATATCCATCATTACAACACTGTATACATATACATATACTTGAATTTTAACAAATAATATGCTTTTAAGGAACTCAATATATGTAAATCCAGATAAACAAAATATAAGATA
The DNA here is from genome assembly GCA_028984105.1 of Lavandula angustifolia. NCBI lineage: Eukaryota > Viridiplantae > Streptophyta > Magnoliopsida > Lamiales > Lamiaceae > Lavandula > Lavandula angustifolia. The sequence continues at coordinate 5,960,244 of CM054809.1, read as the reverse complement.
GGCATTATACTCAAACCTAACCGAAATTAATATCTAAACCTAGTAATAAAGTGGATTACATTAATTTTATGACCAAATATATCATAAATTCGGATATCTCACATAAATATTTGCGGATTTTCATCAAATTTCCATTGCAAAAAAAAAAAAAAAAGTCTTTAGTTTTGATTAATATTCTCATCAAAATTTAGATTATAGCGAAGCTACAAACAATATCCGACTTGATACCTCCTTAACATTATCAAATTGTCATATTTGATGGCCAAGTATTCTAAATTAAAGACGCCAGTCAATTCAACAACTCTCTCCCCCAACCTCAACCGCTATAAAAGGAGACAATCTCCCATGAAGAAAGACACAAGATAACAGAAATGGAAACCTTCACTCTTCTCGTTACTCTATTCTTCATCTCTTGGACATGCATCCTCTCCATAAGATCGGGGCTAAGGCGCCGGAGACTTCCTCCGGGGCCTTTCGCCTATCCCATCATCGGCAATATGTTTCAGCTCGGTAACAAACCCCACCAATCATTCGCCCAACTCTCAAAAAAATACGGCCCCCTAATGTCCATCCACCTCGGCAGCCTCTACACCGTCATCGTCTCCTCCCCCGAGATGGCCAAGGAGATATTGCAGAAGCACGGCCAAGTCTTCTCCGGCCGAACCGCTGCTCAGGCCGTCCACGCTTGCGACCACGATAAGATCTCCATGGGGTTTATCACGGTGGGGAACACGTGGCGAGATCTGCGAAAGATATGCAAGGAGCAGATGTTCTCGCATCACAGCCTCGAAGCGAGTCAGGTGCTTCGGCAGAAGAAGCTGCAGCAGCTGCTCGACTACGCCGAGAAATGCAGCGTCACCGGTAAAGCAGTCGATATTCGTGAGGCCGCCTTCATTACGACGCTTAACCTCATGTCGGCCACGCTCTTCTCGACTCAGGCAACTGAGTTCGAATCGAAGGCAACTCGAGAGTTTAAGGAGATTATCGAGGGTGTGGCGACGATTGTGGGTGTGGCGAATTTCGGAGACTATTTCCCGATCTTGAAGCCTCTTGACCTGCAAGGGATCAAGCGGAGAGCAGATGGTTACTTCGGAAGATTGCTGGGCAAAATCCAAGGTTACCTTGATGAGAGAGTGGAATCAAGAAGGTCGAATCCGAACGCCGCAAGGAAGAACGATTTTTTGGAAACCATAGTTGATATCATTGAGGCGGATGAGTACAAGTTGAGCAACGAACACCTCACTCATCTTATGCTGGTAACAACACTAATTTTCAACTTTTAATTTCCTTTTTATGTAAAGTTGGCAACATTCAATTTGGTGACACGAATCTAGAACCGCTCAAAGCGGTTTGATTTTTTCCCGATGTGATTAATGGGGCTTAAGAAACTTGATTATTATTGACGGATCAAGGGGTGCATGTAGGGGCCATGATACTTTAAATTTGAAATTTCTAAAGTTTATCCTACTTTTTCGAAAATTATAATTTTGTCGTCATGAAAAATGCATATTTCAAAATTTTAAATTCTAATTTTGAAAATATAATTTCTGTGTCCGCCTTGACCTTATTTTATTCATAATGAATTTCCATGTAAAATCTGTGTATTTTTGTTTCTCGTATTTACTTCTTATAGTTTCATTACATGAATTAATTAATATATGCTCATTAGGACTTGTTCGTTGGAGGGTCTGAAACAAACACGACCTCGATCGAGTGGATAATGTCGGAATTAGTGAACAACCCTGACAAAATGGCAAAGGTGAAAACCGAGCTGAAGAGCGTTGTCGGAGAGAAGCAACTAGTGGACGAGTCGGAGATGCCGAGACTTCCATATCTGCAAGCAGTGATCAAAGAAGCGCTTCGAATTCACCCTCCCGGTCCTCTTCTCCTCCCTCGCAAGGCGGAGAGCGATCAAGTGGTGAATGGGTATACGATCCCAAAGGGAGCTCAGATACTCTTCAATGTGTGGGCAATGGGCAGAGATCCGAGTATCTGGAAGGATCCAGAATCTTTCGAGCCCGAACGCTTCCTAGATCAGAGTATAGACTTCAAAGGTCAAGATTTCGAGCTGATTCCATTTGGGTCCGGAAGGAGAATTTGCCCCGGTATGCCGTTGGCCAACCGGATTCTGCATATGACCACAGCCACTCTTGTTCATAACTTCGACTGGGAATTGGAGCCCGGGACGGTTGATGGGGACGGCAAGGGCGAGTTGTTTGGGTTGGCCGTGCGCAGGGCGGTTCCGCTCAGAATTATCCCGATCAAGGCTTAAGGGTTCCGTCTTTGTTTAGTATTTTTTGTATTTCTTGTCCTATCCGATTGCTAAAGAACATCTCTGCTCTAGCTATGTTAGCATAATCAATAATTTCCTTTTTTTCTTTTTTTTTCTTTTTAATTCAGAAGTGATCATCATTCATGTCGCAAGTATCTGTACTAATAATGATTTTGCAGTAATTATCCATGTTGTTTTGTAAACTTTTATATCCCATCTTTATCTTATATTGTATTTTAATAAAAAATATGTTAAGACCACGAGTTGCGAAGCATTCTAATAATTTCTCCTTTATAAAGACGGCAGAGGACCCAAATCTCAATAACAATAATCGGATAATATGATTCATAAATAACCATCTATTTGTGATTGCAACACATGAAAAAATCACGTATACAATATTTAATAGAAATTTTAATGCAAACTATAGTTAAAATACTACCCATTATGAATAACATATTTTTTAGGATCAAGAAAGTACGAAGAAATTCTAAAATTCAACATAAAATACCTAACAATAACCATAGATGCACTTAATATTTTTTTTTAATATATTTTCTTAATTTTAATTTATTATTATATTCAAAAAATAATTTTTAAATAATCCGAAAAATATCCGAATTCATAATCTGGGAAATATCCGAATTCATAATCCGGGAAATATCCAATTAAATACGGGAAATATCGGATACGGGCGAATAATATGAAATCCGAATTCGAATCCGTATCCGATTTAGGCTATCCGGATTCGAATCCGTATCCGACCGGATACTAGATTTGCTCCCCGAATTTGATCCCGATCGGATCCGGCTCCGGATCCGGCGGATAATATCCGATCCGTTTTCTACAAAATATGTTGAAGATTTAATTTAAATTGGACTACCCATAGTTCGATGAGAGTATAATATGTTATTGCATTGATATGGTATCTTTTATGGACTATGTACAACTCTTTTCCAAGAAAGTAACCTTGAATAATGAATATACTATTTGTTTGTGATATTTTCTTACTTGGAAGAACTCTTTTAATGGTATTAGGTTCTATTCAACTTGACTAGAGGAATGCATAAAGACTTCGCGCGTAAAATGTCCCCAGTGTCCATATAAGACCATATTCAGTGCTGATGTGTCATTTCTTACTTTCTTTGAACATTTATTTATCTGCGAGGCCGAGCTACTATTATAAATATATTACGTTATACCATCATTTTGAGTTTTGAAACATTTGGTGTTCGAATCGAAATCACTGGAGCATTCATTAATTTACACGAAACTATAGATTTTAACAACAGTAGATATCTATTTTTTTATAACGACAAAAATTGATTTTTTACATTTGCAATCTAAAAGATAGATACATTTGCAAATCGCACTACACTAATTCATATATAAATCTGATTTTGAAACAATTATCTCAATTCATATATAAATCTGATTATGAAACAATTATCTCAATGATATTTATATCTGCGCCTACTGCCAGGCTTGACCAACCACTAAATTATAATAGTACTACTTCTGATTTCCCATTCTCTACGCCGTTATTAATTTAAGAAACCGTAAAATATAATATGCTTTTATCCGACATATTTTTAGAATATTATTCAACTACCTAGACTGGATAATTTTTTTTTCTATCTTAATAATGTATTTAACTACGTGCCAAATCCGAATCCGATCTGTTTCTTGTTTTAATTTAGCCGCCACCACGTATTTTACATTTATACTATTGATATATATTGACATAGGGGTTGTTTCATGTGAAAACACCTCTTTAGAGTGTGATCGTGTTGCCAAATCATAATCATCTAATTTTATAAATGAATGAGCTAGATTTAATTTGGTATTAAAAATAGCGAATTGCACTTATAAGACATATCAATTGCACTTAAGGGTATAATCGATATGTTCTATAATTGATTAAACCTATGTAACTACCTAATTCCAATACCTTTCATCTTATCTTATTGAAAACACGAATCTATCTCCCACAAATCAGCCAAACCCTCCATAAATGACCGAACAAAATTCCAACGCCACAAGATCGATAATTTTTGTTCGAAACCGAAATCTTTTCATCTTCACTCACGAAAAATCGCCGACATAATTCAAAGTGCAGTTCATTTTAATTCAAAGTGCATTTCATAATAATTCAAAGTGCTCTCCAAATCAATTCAAAGTGCAGTCCATAATAATTCAAAGTGTGGTTTATTTTAATTCATAGTGCATCTCCTATCTTTTCAAAGTACATTCCAAATCAATTAAAAGTATTGTCCATGATTATTCAAAGTGCGATCCATATCAAATATAAGTGCATCTCCTAGTTTTTCGAAACGTAGGTAGAAACTTTTTAAAGTGCATTCTATAATAAAACAAAGTGCGGTCCAAATCAATTAATAATACATCTCATAATTTTTTAAATTGCAAGATATAATAATTCGTAGTGTTGTCCATAATATTCAAAATGTAGTTCATTTTAATTCGAAGTACATATCATAATAATTCAAACTCCAGACCAAATTAATTCAAAGTGTAGTCCACAATAACTCAAAGTGCACTTCATCTTAATTCGAAGTGCATTTCCTATTTTTTCAAAGTGCGGTCCAAATAAATTAAAAGTAATCTAAGCGGTTGTAAAATGTAATGAGAAATATGGATAAAAATATCAATGAAAATCAAGTATATAGATTCCGATTATTAATATCTATAATTAAATGCAAAATTACTAATTAACCTTTAAGTGCAATAAAAGTACACTATAAATGTAATTCGACAATTTTAATTAATTAAGAGAATCAATCTGTCCAATTCATTAGATCAAAGATCTAGATTTAATAACACGTTGACACTCTTAATAGATGTTCACATTTTACGAACCTCCTCCTATTGACATATATTGACTAGATCTAGTATTCCCCCCTCTATAAATTTGTAAGCGGTTGAATCTTACTAACAACTATAAATTGAGTCTATTGTTCTATATACGATTTACGTTTTCCGTCTAGTTATGATTCTATTATTAGGAGCAAAGCTTATCATTTCGGCAACTATGTTGGTGGACAACGATTGCCCTTCATAAAAAAAATTTGCTTCTTCCTAAAATGAAAAAAATCTTGAAAGACTTGCTTAGAAAGACCTAATTAAATGATTCAAATAATTTATTATACACAAGAAATAAATATTTTATCTTTTCCGTTGTCAATGGTGGTATTTTGTTTTGTACACCATGAAAAATCACGACTGCTACCTAAAAATCACGAATAAATTTTATGTTTTGGTGTGACGAAAATATTCTTTTATGGACATGTACAACTTTTCACGATAAACATAGATCAAGACTTGCAAAACTCCGACCCTCGGTGTCAATGAACAAGATTTCGAAGAAAAAACAAAACAAAAGGAAAAAAAAAGACCACGAGATAATGGTTTTTGGTGGATCTTTATGGGCTCGTGAGTTGGACTTGTGCAATTTTCTTATTTGAGGTCTACGAAATAAAACGTAAATGTATTAGTTGGGAGTTCATTATGTAGGAATATGTACTTTGCGAATTAACAAATCAAGCTGTATTCTTCGTTACTTATTGAATGGTCAGGATCGAATATATTCAAGAATATTTCTTATTCCTAATCCTTTTATATTTAAGCGTAAAAGTATAAGGTTTTTATATAAAAAAAACATATAACAATTATGCATAAAAAATATAATTAAGGATTATACATAAGTTTATAGTTTCTATTATGTAAATATAGGTTTCTATTAAATGCACACCTCAATTTGATGTACATATTGGGTTATTAGTATCTGTATTCCACTCAGCAACATAACAATGCCAAAATGTGAGTTTTATTTGATTTATCATGCATATTTAATATTTTATTTTAAACATATAACTGACTGTTCATATAAATATATATCTATCGTTAGTTATTACATCATCGATTGACACATTTGCATGATCAACTGGCTTTCAAGATTATTTCAATTTATTATTATTATTTTTTTAAAATGACGGTAGAAACCCTCAATCATCATTTGAGGTGTGCATTTGGTAAATCCTATTATTGTGCAATGATGTGCAAACAACAAAAAACATCCTAAATACTTAAACTAAAATTGGTGATAGATTCATACATAACTGACATTAGTACAATTTAAACCCGTGACTTTCAATCATAAGACAGACTTCACCATATTTTCTTTAATATTAATGCAACTCTAATAAGCTATCAAAATTGAAGTTTCCATAGCCAATCTATGCATATCTTTAGCAAATCTTAAGACGTACAAACTCAAAGTAAAAGAGTTAAGATTTTCATTCTTTAAACGAACTCATAATTTTCTCTTACCGAAATTTCGGATTATCAAGAAATTCCTGAAGTACTGTTTTTCCGCACATGTAGCATCACCTTCTCTTTCTATTCTCCTTTGTATGTTTACACGCCAACATATTATTTTTATCCTCGTAAAAAACGGCATTATGTTAACATTGATACACTCATAACGTTTTATACTCCCTCCGTCCCATTATTAGTGACCACCTTTCCTAATTCGGATGTCCCGCTATTAATGACGACGTCTTAAATTGGTAAAAAGTTATCACTCTCTTTCCAACTTTATCATCTTATCTCTCCTACTTTATCATCTACTTTCATTATTATACTTATTTCTCTCTCCTACTTTATCATTTTCTCTCTCCTACCTCTCATTATCACACTCATCTCTCTCTCCTACTTTATTATCTAACTCATCTCTCATACTTTATTACATATTCTCTTAATTCCCATGCCGAAAAGAAAGGCGCCACTAATAATGGGACGGAGGGAGTAATAATTATGAAAAGCTCGGACCGAATTCCTTTATTTCTTCATTGTTCATTATCATAACACATTGTATGAACTATCACATCTTCGTCTCCAATTGACAACAATACTTTTAACTCCGAATGTGTTATCATCATTAGATCAAGGATGGAGTTTAATTTAATTACCTAATCTGCGGTCAATACAACTGCAAATTTAATTTCCCCAATCAATAAAAAAAAAAATTGTATTGCATGCATTTCTACTATTATGATTTAGTTATAATTTTTTAGAGCCAACTTGTGCTGGGCCCCGGGATAACAATTATAATCTTATTAATTACATTCATTCTAGTCAATGTTTCTTATTTGATTCTAATTTCCGAGAGAGCCTTCTTTGACTACAATTTTTTTTTAAATGCAACGACTTCTGACAGAAAATGGAAAATCAAAGTCGGAGAGTGGAAATTATTTATATCCATCATTACAACACTGTATACATATACATATACTTGAATTTTAACAAATAATATGCTTTTAAGGAACTCAATATATGTAAATCCAGATAAACAAAATATAAGATAGGCATTATACTCAAACCTAACCGAAATTAATATCTAAACCTAGTAATAAAGTGGATTACATTAATTTTATGACCAAATATATCATAAATTCGGATATCTCACATAAATATTTGCGGATTTTCATCAAATTTCCATTGCAAAAAAAAAAAAAAAAAAAAGTCTTTAGTTTTGATTAATATTCTCATCAAAATTTAGATTATAGCGAAGCTACAAACAATATCCGACTTGATACCTCCTTAACATTATCAAATTGTCATATTTGATGGCCAAGTATTCTAAATTAAAGACGCCAGTCAATTCAACAACTCTCTCCCCCAACCTCAACCGCTATAAAAGGAGACAATCTCCCATGAAGAAAGACACAAGATAACAGAAATGGAAACCTTCACTCTTCTCGTTACTCTATTCTTCATCTCTTGGACATGCATCCTCTCCATAAGATCGGGGCTAAGGCGCCGGAGACTTCCTCCGGGGCCTTTCGCCTATCCCATCATCGGCAATATGTTTCAGCTCGGTAACAAACCCCACCAATCATTCGCCCAACTCTCAAAAAAATACGGCCCCCTAATGTCCATCCACCTCGGCAGCCTCTACACCGTCATCGTCTCCTCCCCCGAGATGGCCAAGGAGATATTGCAGAAGCACGGCCAAGTCTTCTCCGGCCGAACCGCTGCTCAGGCCGTCCACGCTTGCGACCACGATAAGATCTCCATGGGGTTTATCACGGTGGGGAACACGTGGCGAGATCTGCGAAAGATATGCAAGGAGCAGATGTTCTCGCATCACAGCCTCGAAGCGAGTCAGGTGCTTCGGCAGAAGAAGCTGCAGCAGCTGCTCGACTACGCCGAGAAATGCAGCGTCACCGGTAAAGCAGTCGATATTCGTGAGGCCGCCTTCATTACGACGCTTAACCTCATGTCGGCCACGCTCTTCTCGACTCAGGCAACTGAGTTCGAATCGAAGGCAACTCGAGAGTTTAAGGAGATTATCGAGGGTGTGGCGACGATTGTGGGTGTGGCGAATTTCGGAGACTATTTCCCGATCTTGAAGCCTCTTGACCTGCAAGGGATCAAGCGGAGAGCAGATGGTTACTTCGGAAGATTGCTGGGCAAAATCCAAGGTTACCTTGATGAGAGAGTGGAATCAAGAAGGTCGAATCCGAACGCCGCAAGGAAGAACGATTTTTTGGAAACCATAGTTGATATCATTGAGGCGGATGAGTACAAGTTGAGCAACGAACACCTCACTCATCTTATGCTGGTAACAACACTAATTTTCAACTTTTAATTTCCTTTTTATGTAAAGTTGGCAACATTCAATTTGGTGACACGAATCTAGAACCGCTCAAAGCGGTTTGATTTTTTTCCCGATGTGATTAATGGGGCTTAAGAAACTTGATTATTATTGACGGATCAAGGGGTGCATGTAGGGGCCATGATACTTTAAATTTGAAATTTCTAAAGTTTATCCTACTTTTTCGAAAATTATAATTTTGTCGTCATGAAAAATGCATATTTCAAAATTTTAAATTCTAATTTTGAAAATATAATTTCTGTGTCCGCCTTGACCTTATTTTATTCATAATGAATTTCCATGTAAAATCTGTGTATTTTTGTTTCTCGTATTTACTTCTTATAGTTTCATTACATGAATTAATTAATATATGCTCATTAGGACTTGTTCGTTGGAGGGTCTGAAACAAACACGACCTCGATCGAGTGGATAATGTCGGAATTAGTGAACAACCCTGACAAAATGGCAAAGGTGAAAACCGAGCTGAAGAGCGTTGTCGGAGAGAAGCAACTAGTGGACGAGTCGGAGATGCCGAGACTTCCATATCTGCAAGCAGTGATCAAAGAAGCGCTTCGAATTCACCCTCCCGGTCCTCTTCTCCTCCCTCGCAAGGCGGAGAGCGATCAAGTGGTGAATGGGTATACGATCCCAAAGGGAGCTCAGATACTCTTCAATGTGTGGGCAATGGGCAGAGATCCGAGTATCTGGAAGGATCCAGAATCTTTCGAGCCCGAACGCTTCCTAGATCAGAGTATAGACTTCAAAGGTCAAGATTTCGAGCTGATTCCATTTGGGTCCGGAAGGAGAATTTGCCCCGGTATGCCGTTGGCCAACCGGATTCTGCATATGACCACAGCCACTCTTGTTCATAACTTCGACTGGGAATTGGAGCCCGGGACGGTTGATGGGGACGGCAAGGGCGAGTTGTTTGGGTTGGCCGTGCGCAGGGCGGTTCCGCTCAGAATTATCCCGATCAAGGCTTAAGGGTTCCGTCTTTGTTTAGTATTTTTTTGTATTTCTTGTCCTATCCGATTGCTAAAGAACATCTCTGCTCTAGCTATGTTAGCATAATCAATAATTTCCTTTTTTTTCTTTTTTTTCTTTTTAATTCAGAAGTGATCATCATTCATGTCGCAAGTATCTGTACTAATAATGATTTTGCAGTAATTATCCATGTTGTTTTGTAAACTTTTATATCCCATCTTTATCTTATATTGTATTTTAATAAAAAATATGTTAAGACCACGAGTTGCGAAGCATTCTAATAATTTCTCCTTTATAAAGACGGCAGAGGACCCAAATCTCCCTTTTGTTTCTTTAGATATAATCATTTTTTAGCTTGTGTACAACCGGTTGCATGCATGTATAATTGCATTAATTGGGTTGTATAAAGATTTGAACACCCGTCTATTTTCATAACTGACTCGTATTCGTACCCGATGTTGTCATATGATGCCTTTTTTTTTTTTAATTATTTTTTTAAAGTTTTTTTAAGGTCAGGAGAATGTCATTTGTTGAGTATCATTTATTTTGAAACATAAATGTCATTTTCATGTTGAACCCCTACTATCATCACTAACGGGAGTGTCATTTGTTCTGACCAAAATTATCATTTGTTAAGTATTATTTATTTCGAACAAAATGGTTATTTAGCAAATATTAATATTATTTTGAAAAAGTGTCATTTTGTTAGGAAAAAGTAGGAAAAATGTCATTTGTTTCAAATAAAAGTGTCATTTATTTTAACAAAAATGTTATTTATTGAGTACTGTTTTGAAAATAGTATCATTTAATTAGGAAAAAAAGTTTTATTTAATACCAATTGTTCTAAAAAAAGTGTCATTTATGTTTGAAAAAAATATATCGTTATTTAGAAAAAGAGTGTCAATTATTTTGAACAAAAATTTCATTTAAAAATTATACGAATAAATGACCAAACTGCCAAAATTATATGTTTTCATGTATCCAAGCGATACAAATAAAATATTGATCAAAACAACACATCTAGCACTGACATATGAAAGATTGATTTGAAGATTGACCAAAGTCTTTGAATAGCATCTGCAACAACTTCTGAGTGATTGACAATGTCTGAAGTTGCAAAGAGAATTAGTACTAGCTTCATTGAAAATGGTGTAACAAGCATAACTGGGGCAGATATATGTTTTTGGTCTGGAGACGAGTGTCAGGTGTAGAGAGGGGGTGAATACACCTGAGTACAAGTTTATTTTTCTCAAACGCGAAGGACAGCTGAGCTGTAAGTTGCAATTGATGAACAGTGCAAAATAGTAACCTTCTGATCGCGGGTCAGAGTGACTCAACTACTGACTTTAGTCAGTTTTAAATCCTCACTTGGAGAGTTAGTGCGGATAAATGTGTAGGGCCCGATAGACTTCGCCTCGATTTGAGAACTTGTTTTTCGCAAATCAAATAATTTTGGCTAGTGCTCTTTTAAATACGTTTTATGGAAAGTATGAGTTTGTAAGATAGTTTGAAAACAATGCAATAAAACAGTAAATGAATACAAGGACAGCCAAAAATATGGAAATGAGAAATAGAAGGAATTCTCCCTTTCCACAGTTCATATAACGTCTTCATGTGTTGTTGTGTAAGTAGTGAGCGATTCTGAGTGTAGCAGGCGCTGTCAGTAGCATCAGCCCAGAACTTTGAGGGTAGTCCATAGTCTACTAGGAGCGTTCTTGCTGCTTCTTTAAGTGTTCTGCTCTTTCGTTCAACAAATCCGTTCTGCTGAATTCCCTCTTTATCGCAGTACTCTTTAACTACTGAGTTGAGAAATTATGTTCCTCGGTCTGAGCGAATTCTCTGAATCTTGATGTCTTTCTCCACACTGAGTTTCTTCAGCAGTCTTGGAAGCTCAGTCTTGACATCAAATTTGTTGGCTATGAAGATGACCCACGTATATCTCGAATAATCGTCAACAACGACGAGGGCATACTTCTTGCCTCTTATAGTCACTGGAGAAACTGGCCCAAACAAGTCCATGTGTAGCAGTTGAAGGATTCCATCAGTGGAAGGTGACGGAATTGGAGGATTGCTTTTCTTTGTCTGCTTTCCCTTCAAGCACGCTTCACAATTTCTGTCTTTGATAAAAGCTTCATTGGGCAGTCCTCTGACTTTAGAGTTCTTGGCTAGCTTGTTTATTGTCTTGAAATTTAGGTGACTGAGTCTCTTGTGCCACAGCCATCCTGTTTTATCACTGGATTTTGTCTAAGCAAGTAAGCAAGCCTCAGGTTCTGCGGTATTCCAATTTGCAACGTAGATATTCTTCTTCCGCGAACCTGATAACACTATTTTCCTTGTAGATTTGTCAACAACATCACAGAAAATAGTGTCAAAGATAACTCTATTCAGATTATCACAGAATTGACTGACAGAAAGGAGATTATGTTGAACTCCTTCAACATATGTTACTCTTGGAACTGAAGCAGTCTCAATGTTCAGTGTTCCGTATCCCCTTGTATAGCCTTTAGAGTTGTCACCAAACTCAATTCTGGGACCATCTTCTTGTACGTAATTGGTCAGCAAGCTCTTTTGATATGTCATGTGTCTCGAGCAGCCGTTGTCCACAATCCAAGGGTCCTTATGCACCTGCAAAACAGAAACAATTTTAGGTACCCTTTGGTTCAGTTTGGGTCCTTAAGCGTTAGTTGGTGATTTCGCGACCCAGATCTGTCTCTGGACCTTAGGAGTCTGCGACTTCTTCTTCTGAACCGTGTCAGTGTTTGTTGGGAATTAGGTTCACTATGATAGATTTGAAGATCCCAAAACCCTAGCTGGATGATGAGCCTTCGATATTGTTATAGCTTAACTGAGTTCATCGTGTTAGGAACTCAGTAGACTAGCTAAAGTTCAACAGCTGTGCATTCAGTAGAAGACCCTTCACTCAGCTGAAGAACTCAGTATCGAAGAAGTCAGTCGGACTGATATAGATCGATTGAATCTGCACAGTACCGCCCTTGTCTCTTGAGTGTTTCAGACTCAGTAGACTTGCCTTCAACATGGTCCAGCTCAGTAGTTCCGTCTGCGTTGTTCTTCGATGACTATCCGCCTCAAGACCATGGAGTGAAGACTCGGAGAGCCGGATTCGAGGGAGCAAGCATACCGAGAGGTGTTCGATAGAACTGGACTCAAGCACGAGCTGCCTCATCGAATTCGACTCAGCAGACACTCTACACTGGTTCAGGCGGTCAGTAGATTATCAGCCTCAGCACCGGATGTAGAAGACTCAGTATGTACTGGACTCAGCAGGAGCAGTATACTGAATGGAGTCAGTAGAACTGGACTCAGCAGGAGCAGTCTACTGAACTCAGAGTTGATCTTTAGTAAGGAAGACTATGCAGAAAGTTACCTACTGAATCTAGATCTGACTCAGCAACGGTCGGTCAGTTACTTTAACTGACCATGGACTTCAGAAGAACAATTCAGTAGAGTTGTCCGAGGTCGTACATAAGTCAGCTTTAGTATCACCTTGAAGTCTGAATAGGTCTCAACCACTCTCTGTACCTTGACCAATGACAATCAGCCAGCTGGAAGAGTCTCCGACATAAAGCTGTAAGTCAACCACTTCTATTAAAGTTAGTGGACTCTACAGAATTCAATAGAGCCGTTTGCTACCCCATAGAGTGACACGTGGCATCGTCCTCTCCAACGGATATATACCTAGGTCACCTCTATAAATAGAGAAGTGTCTTCACGCAAACAAAGAAGACGAGAGAGAGAGAGAGGAGGTCGATCATGATGATGATGGACACATCCAAGGAACCGAGCTCAACCGAACAAACACTCTAGAAGATCCAAGCCATATCCAGAGAAGAACTTAATCTTTCATAGATATATTCTTATAGTTCTTCTCTCTAGAGTTCTATCTCGTTCCCCTTCTCTAATCTAAGCTGATCTTATTGTAAGATCCATAGCTTAGACGAAGGAGTTCATATTTGAACTTGTTCCTTATTGTAAAAGGACTCCTTCATAGTTGGAGAGTTTGTCAAACACTTCAGTTTGATAACCGTGTAAACTGGGACTTGCTCAGTATAATCCCCAAGACGCGGCTTTGTCCTGTGTACAAGCTGACTGAGACTAACTCAGTATAATAAATAGCCTCCTGATCTTTCGGGACAGTGGACGTAGGATCGTGTGATATCCGAACCACTTTAAAAACTATGTGTTGATTTATTGCCGCTTTGCTTAATTGTTCACTTGCATAAAACTGACTTTAAATCAAACAGCATAAACGGTGTTTTCAGACTGAGACGAATATTCTTTTGGGCCTACTCTTCCGCACTCGAAACCTGATACTGAACTACTGTTCTACTGACTGAATTCAGTAGACCGTACTTAGTAGAAGGATTCTCTGCCCGCGTGTTCAGCAGTACTGATTCAACAGTACTGACTGTCGCGCTCGTTGCTGATCTTTGACTCAGGAGTATTCCACACCTGAAGACTCGTCTCCATTCTGGACCAACAGTCTTCTTCTCCACTGGACTTGGAGATACTGACTTCCTCGCAGTTTTGGGTTCAGGAGCTTTCTTCTTCTGAGGCTTTGTGCTTCTCCTGACCCTGGGCTCATAATAGTACGAACCATACTGTGTTGGATGCTCATACAGTGGCTCGCCGTACTGCTCTACCCACCTGACTTTCTTGGTTCCCCCTGAATTTGAATGTGGTGTCCTAGGGCTAGAACCTTTGGTCAATTGCTTCTTGTTACTCGGCTGAGGTGCAATCATCTTCTGTTTGTTCTTCGCCTAAGTTGTTGGTTCAGAAATCTGAACTTTCCCTCTAACGAACCTATCAACCAGCATTTCTGAGCCTTTAGAAGTAGAGGTGGAAGCTTCATGAGTGTAGCCAAGTCCTTCTTTCATGGTTGGTGGCCTTTGAGCTCTAAGCATGCTTTCCAACTTCTCTTTGGCTCCCAGGTATTGTTCAGTCATCAGTCCTCGCCACACATCATCACTTTTCCGAAGTGATTCATAATCTTTCTTAACCTCTGCGAGTTTCTGACTGAGTCGGGCTATCTCAGTATCTTTCTCAGAATTGTCCTTGGTCAGAACCGATAACTGAGTTTCTTGAAACTGAGACTTAGTCATAAGAGATTCAATCTCTTCCTTGAGTCTCACAACAAGATTCTCTGAATCAGTAGAGACCTGATAATCAGAAGAAAGTCTTTAATTCTCAGCCTTTACCTGTTCTAATTCCTGAATAGTTCTGCTGAACTCTCTGCTTAACTGAATCTACTCCTCTAGTAGATCATCATATGTTTGTCCATAAGGTTCATCATAAAAAAGAGGTGGTGTGGTGTTTTGAGGAAAAGGAGGTTATAATAAGTTTCGAGTTTACCTCAGCCTCTTCTCCGGCTATCAGACAGTATTCAGTTGTTGATTCAAGATCTGTTTCTCCAACCTCAATGGCTATAAATGCAGCTTCATCTTCAGAAGAATACATGAAAGTATCTTGCCCGATTGAGTTATCGGATATCTCTCCGGCGATGTAGGCTTGCCTCCTCCGGGTAAATTTCGCGCATCTAGCCTGCCGTTCTGCTCGTTGAGCAGCTGAGAGTTCGGGACAATCGTACTGATAGTGTCCCTCTTTCTTGCAGTTGTAGCACACAGTTGTTCTGCTGCCTTTTCCAGCTGAGCTGTTGGATGGACTAGCAGCAGGTTCTGCGTTCCTGCAATTAGTAGAAGGTTTAGATTCTTCCCTTTTTCGATGATCTTTCTTACCTGAGGGAGAATCTCGGTGATATTTCTTCAGCTTTCTGACTCTTTCTTTCTCTCTCTGATACTTGAGAGCCATAAGCGCAAGCTGATCAGTAGCGGGAGTCTCAGAAGACTTAGCATCTGAAATAGCTACTGTCTTCCTGGAAGAAATGGAGTTGGCTCCGGTTTTGCTAACTGTTGCCTTGTAAGCATGATCTATCTGGGTGTCAGCTGGAGCATTGGAACATCTTTGGGGTAGGCTGTGCTCGAACTCCTCCGTCTTTAATTCTGAAAAGATAACATCAGGAGTTAAAGCATTAAGATCTGAGCGACGTAAATAAGTAGCAAAAGGAAGCCACTTCAGTCGAGGTAACGCTCTCAAGATCTTGGTGTTCATCTCTTTGTTGGTGAACGTCCTCCCTAGCCCGTTGATCACCTTGATTTGATTTGTGAATCTCACGCCAAGCTCGTCAATGGTCTCGTTGGGATCCATGGCAAATGTGTCGAACTTTTGAAGCTCTAGGACGAGCTTGTTCTCTTTGATCTGTAGGGTTCCTTGGCTCAGTACAGCCAGGGCATCCCAAAGTTCCTTTGTCGTCTTACAATCTTCCACCCTCCCGAGCTGTGAATCGCTGAGCGTAGTCAGGATTGCATTCCGCGCAACTCAATCGAGGTTGTGCATCATTTTCTCTTCAGGCGTGAAGGCTGATTTGTCTTTTGCAACTTTAGCACCAGTCTGTGCTCCTACACCTCCCACAGCGGCATATTGAACGCTGTCGATCATGGGAATGATAGGTCCTGTCTCTAAGATATCAGTCATGCTGTCGTGCAGCGATGTAAGGTGCGCCTCCATTCTCACGCGCCATACCGTATAGTTCTCCACTGAGAACATCTGCACCATCCGTATACCTGACATATCAGACATTTTGGGTGAGAGTATAAGGATGTATGAATAGATGCTTGTGCACTGAAAAACGTTTTCAGGATCTGTTCGAGTAGACCAACAATTTTAGAACCGATGATCAGGTGAACACCGACGCTCTGATACCAATTTTTGGTCCGGAGACGAGTGTCAGGTGTAGAGGGGGGGGGTGAATACACCTGAGTACAAGTTTCTTTTTCTCAAATGCGAAGCATAGCTGAGCTGTAGGTTGCAACTGATGAACAGTGCAAAATAGTAACCTTCTGATCGCGGGTCAGAGTGACTCAACTACTGAGTTTCTCCTACTGACTTCAGTCAGTTTTAAATTCTCAGTTGGAGAGTTAGTGCGGAAAAGTGTGTAGGGCCCGATAGACTTCGTCTCGATTTGAGAACGTGTTTTTCGCAAACCAAATAATTTTAGCTAGTGCACTTTTAAATACGTTTTATGCAAAGTATGAGTTTGTAAGATAGTTTGAAAACTATGCAATAAAATAGAAAATGAACACAAGCGATTTTTAACGTGGTTCGGATACGTAAAATCATACGTCCACGGTCTTGCTGAACATGAGGTCTTGTTGATTAATCCGAGCAAGCCTCAATAAGGTATCTGTGTACTGGACAGACCCTTCTAAGTTATAGTCCTTAGAGACTTTACAATTCAAACCGAAGTTTGAAGGGGAGGGGATGTTCTCCTACTATGAAGGAGTTCTTACAATAAGAACAATCACGAAATGTGAACTCCTTCGAAGGTTCTAAGCTATGGATATAACAATGGAGCTTAGATAGAGAAGAGGGATCTAAAGAAAGAAACTCTAGAGAGAAGAACTAGAAATATTCTAATAAGCAAGTTCTTCGCTGGATCTTCGTGAAAGCGCTAGAGTGTTTTGAATGCTTGAGCGTACAATCCCTTTGATATCTCGTGTGTTGAGCTTGGAAAAGCTTCTCTATTTATAGTTGTGACCTAGACATTTGTCCGTTGGAGGGGACGATGCCATGTGTCACAAGCGTCCAAGGAAAATGACCATATGTTCGAAATGTTGTCGCAAAGTAGTTGGTCACTGTGCACGAGAGCAACTTTAGTTGGTCAGAGCAGGTAGAGCTTAGACCGCTTCTCATTGGTCGAGGTTTGTGGTAGGTGAGACTTGTCAGACATCAGTCTTCATCTGAGTTGATTCTCACTTATCCTCGTATGATCTTCTGCTGACTTTCGAATGATATTAAAAGTTGGGTCGTTTCCTGTCGGATACAGTAGATCTGACTCGATCTCTGTCGTCTTCGTCTGAGTCTGCTGATAAAGGATCTTCTACTGAGCGAAGTCAGCTGATGACTCTGAAGGTACTGAGCTTGGTTTTGTGTTCTTCTACTGATGTGGGTCAGCTGATGAGAATTCTTCTACTGAAGTGGAGTCAGCTGATAACTTGAGAACACGAGCTCTTACAACAGATGACGTGGGGTTCTGAAAAGTAACTTCCTACTGAAGTTCAGACCAACAAATACCCCATATAGGACTTAGACGAAACAGATAATGAAAATATGATCAGTCTAGCATATTAAATCATCTAGTCCTAACGACACTACACTAAGGGTACAAGACGGGTTTTGGGATCTTCAATTCCATAGCATTAAATCACTATGATTTCCCCCATTACCAAAAATACACAAGTCCTATTACAAGAACTACTGATAAACTAATACTAAGTACCCTCTGAGTGTTGATTAAAATCAACCACTGACTCATAACCCAACAGTTGTTTACCTAAATATATATGTTGGGAGACGATTCAACATTAGATTGATTAGATGATTAGAATATTTTGCTGATCCTAAAACCCTAATTTGATTGGTGAACCATTGTGTTGTAATAGTAATGCCTTTGTCTCTGAGAGTTTCAGACTCAGTAGTCATTCCTTCAGCATGGTTCAGGCTCAAAGTTCTGTCTGTTGCTCCCTCAGTAGACTATCCGCCTTAGTACCATGAAGTGAAGACTTAGTAGTGAGCAGTTTACTGAACTCAGAGTCGACCTTCAGTAGAGTTGAACTCAGCGGAAGTATACTACTGAACCCAGGTCAAACTCAGCAACGGCCTGACAGTCTCCTTGATTGTCAGATGATCTTATATGTTAAATCAGTAGAGTCGTCCGAGGTTATCAGAGAAGTTAGCTTCAGTATCTGCCTAGAAGTCTGTGTGTCTCAACTACTTTCTACGCCTCAACCAATGACGAGCAGCCAGCTGTCAAAGTTCTGGTAAAAGCTGCAAGTCAACCACTTTCCAGAAATGGAGGAAAAGACTCTGCAAGATTCCTTAAAAGAGCCGTTAGCTACCCAAAGAGAGTGACACATGGATCGCTCGTCTCCAACGGATCTATCCATGGCTCACCTCTATAAATAGAGGGAAAATCAAATCGAAGAATATACAACAAGAACGAGCGATTAGAGCAAAAACGAACAAGTTTCAAAGCTTTCCGCAAGAACTTAAGTGAAACACTCAAAGCGAAAGGCGACATATTTGCTCTAGGGAGCCAAGCTGATTAGAATAAAAGCCTCTAGTATCCAAGTGATCGAACTCGAACCCAGAGAGACTATTCCTCATTGTTCATCACTCTAGAAGCCATCTTCTTGTTCCCTTCCCTCTAACCTAAGCTCCACTAAATATATCTATAGCTTAGACCCGAAGGAGTTCATATCTTGAACTGTTCTTATTGTAAAGAACTCCTTTATCGTTGGAGAGTTTGTCAAACTTTATAGTTTGATCCTTGTAAACTGGGACTTGCTCAGTATAATCCTCAAGGCCAGTGTTTGTCTAGTGCACAAACCAACTGAGGCTAACTCAGTATAATAAAATAGCCTCCTGATCTTTTTGGGACAGTGAACGTAGGATTGTTTGATATCCGAACCACTTTAAAATCGTTGTGTTCTTTTACTGTTGCATTGATTTACTGTTCATACTGAAAATCGTTTTGCAAAATCATTCAACAGAGTTGCAGAAAAGCTTAAACTGAATGCACTAACCTACTGAAATAGTTTTAATATAAATGTTTACACTTTTCCGCACTCTATTGAACTCTTACTGAACGGTACTGAATTCTGACATCAGTAAGCAAGTAGGCCTCAATATAGTCAGTCACTCTGTCCACATGATCCAGAACAGCTTGCTTGGTCTACTGAATTTATTCAGCAAAGACACTCTCCTGAATAGGACTGTTCGCGTTTTAAGTTGAGAAAGTTTTCAGGTGTATTCACACCCCCCCCCCTCTACACTTGAACGTTTATCTCGGGCCAACAATTGGTATCAGAGCAGGGGTTCTCTAAGACTCTTGTTATCTGAAACTGGTCTGCTTGAACGGATCCTGAAAACGTTTTCACTGCATATCATTCTTCTTTCATATCATTATTTAACATGTCTGATATGTCAGGAACCAGGATAGTACCCATGTTCTCAGTAGAGACTACGGGGTATGGCGAGTCAGAATGGAAGCTCATCTGACTTCCCTCCACGATAGCATGATAGAGGTCTTCGAAGATGGACCTATCGTACCTATGATCGATAGTGTCGAAGTCCAGGATCCAGCACAAGGAGGAGGAATGGTAACCGGAAAGAAGTTCCAAAAGACAGAAGCCTTTTTACTCCAGAAGAGAAGAAGCTTCACAATCTAGACCGGGTTGCCAGGAATGCCATACTGACCACCTTGAGAGACTCATATCTCGGAAGAGTTCAGGACTGCAAGTTCGCCAAAGAACTCTGGGATGCTCTGGCGCTATTGAGTCGGGGGACTCAGAAGATTAAAGCTAATATGTTAGCGCTGGAACTCCAGAAGCTGGAGAGACTGTCTCTCATGCCCAGCGACACTATTGAAGATCTTAATGTCAGATTTACGGATCTGATGAACACCATCAATGGGCTGGGAAAGATGTTCTCTAACCGAGAGATGAATCTCAAAATCTTGAGAGCACTGCCAGACGGACATTGGACTCCCTTTGCTACTTTGCTTATACATTCTGATCTTGATATTGTTTCTCCTGATCATATATTTTCAAAATTGAAAGCTGAGGAGTTCGAGTTCGGTCTACCACAAAGGAAACAGCGAGCTGAAGCTGACACTCAGATTGACCATGCTTTCAAAGCATCAGTCAGCATAGCAGCTCCCGCATCTAGCAAAGCTGAGCCTTCAACCAGTGATTTACAAGAAGGAAGCCTAGCTAAGCGATATGCACTGCTTGCCATCAAATATCAGAAGGAAAAAGAGCGGCACAAAAAGCTTTCCAGAGTCATTAGAGACTCAAAGGGTAAGCCTGAATACTCACCTAAGCGCACTCCTGAACGACTTGCTTCAGAATGCAGGAAACACGAGGATTCTACACAGTTGAAAGACAGTGAGAATAGAGAAAGCAGAGTCACCTCCTGCTACAACTGTAAAAAGCCAGGACATTATCAATACGACTGTCCTGAGCTCAGTACAGCTGAAAGAGCCGCACGTAAAGCTCGAAGGGAGAAGTTCATCAAAAAGCGACAAGCCTACATTGCCGTTGAACTCTTAGATGACTCAGATGAAGTCGATCCCTTCAAGGATTCATCATATGATGAAGCTGCCTTTATGGCCCCAGAGCTTGAAGAAGATACTGAAAAGTGTCTAATGGCAGGAGAAGAGGATGAGGTGCACAAGGACCCTTGGTACGTGGACAACGGATGCTCAAGAAACATGAGGTACCAGAGGAGTCTACTGACGAATTATATCACTGAAGAAGGATCCAGAATCGAGTTTGGAGATAACGCAAAAGGCTACACCAGAGGCTATGGAACACTCAGTATTGGAACCGCCACAGTTCCAAGAGTATCATATGTTGAAGGACTTCAACATAATCTTCTCCATATTAGTCAATTTTGTGATAACTCGAATAGAGTGATTTTTTACGCTGGTTTCTGTGATGTCATTGAAAAATCTACAGGGAAAACAATATTTTTTTGCGCTGGTTTCTATGATTTTTGTCGCGCAAAAATAACATATACGTAGCTGACTGGAAATCAGCAGAACCTGAAGCATGCTTGCTGGCGTAGAACGACAACAGAACGGGGTGGCTATGTCACAGAAGACTCAGCCATCTCAACTTCAAGACGCTCAACAAGCTAGCTAGAAACGCTCTAGTGAGGGGACTGCCAAATGAAGTGTTCAACAAAGACACTCAGTGTGAGGCATGTCTGAAGGGAAAGCAAACAAAGAAGCAAAATCCACCAGTTCCATCACCTTCCACGGATGGAGTCCTTCAGCTCCTGCACATGGATATGTTCGGCCCAGTCTCTCCTGTGACGATCAGAGGTAAGAAGTATGCTTTAGTGGTCATTGATGACTACTCGCGATACACATGGGTCATATTTATTGCCAACAAGTCTGACGTCAAAACAGAGTTACCTATGCTTCTAAAAAGGCTTAGTGTCGAGAAGAACGCCAAAATCAGAAAGATTCGTTCAGACAGAGGAATAGAGTTCCTACATTCGATGGTGGAAGAGTTCTGCAAAACTGAAGGAATAGAGCATGAGACGTCTATTGCACGCACGCCTCAACAAAATGGGATTGCTAAAAGAAAGAACAGAACACTCAAAGAAGCAGCAAGAACCCTGCTCGCAAACTTAGGACTCCCATTTAAATTCTGGGCAGAAGCAACTGATACTGCATGTTACACTCAGAACAGATCACTGCTGACGAAGCAACATCAGAAGACACCATATGAATTATGGAACGGCAGGAAGCCTTTCTTATCTTATTTCCATATTTTTGGGTGTTCGTGCTTTATCCACAATAATGGAAAGGATCAGTTAAAGACTGTTGATAGCAAGTCAGACCAGGGAGTCTTCTTAGGATACTCCCGGGTCAGCAAAGACCTTTGCGTGGAGGAAAGCTCTCATGTTGTTTTTAATGAGTTTGCTACTGAAGACAGGAGCAGGAACTCAAATTCAGAATCTGAGGACATCAGTAAACAACTATAGGATCTAAGCTTAAAGGATAATGTTGAAAAGATCCAGTTGTGTTGGGATGATAATTCAGAAGAGGAAACTGAAGACAAGACTACTAAATCACAGACAGCAGCAAACATAGCTGAACAGATTGATTCTACTGAACAAAATCAATCTCAGGTAACTGAGGTCGATGAAGAAACCCAAGTGGTAACTGAGACCTCTACTGAGAATAACAATTCAGGGGTAACAAATGAAGTTCCTGAGCTGAATGCCCCTGAACCTGGAGACTCAGTAGACCCAACTCTTGTAACTGAATTACTTCAATCTCAGAATAGTACAACTTAAATGCATAACTCACCTACTATCTGTGTTGAACAAATTTCAAATGAAGAGTTAAAACATCGTTGATCGTGGCTTGATGCTCACTCTTCATCCCTTATTATTGGAGATCCTTCAGCAAGTGTAAAGACAAGATCCAGATTCTGTCAGGGAGAGAGTGCTCTATATTTCTGACTGGATCATTGCTATGCAAGAGGAGCTGAATCAATTCACAAGGAACGACATATAGGAGCTTGTTGACAGACCCCGACATCAACATGTGATCGGAACTAAATGGGTCTTCAAGAACAAGCGAGAAGAAAACAATGTCATAGTAAGGAACAAAGCTAGACTCGTGGCAAAAGGCTACTGTCAAGCTGAGGCGATAGATTTCGACGACACGTTCGCTCCAGTTGTAAGATTGGAGTTAATCAGACTATTCCTTGCCTACGCAACACATCAACGCTTCAGAGTTTATTAGATGGATGTGAAGTCAGCGTTCCAGAACGGCGTACTAAAAGAAGAAGTCTACGTGGAACAGCCTCCCGGCTTTCAACAGGGATATCAAGTTTATAGACTTAGAAAGGCTCTGTACGGGTTAAAACAAGCACCCAGGGCTTGGTACGATACCTTGTCTGAGTTTCTTCTTCAGAAAGGTTTTCAGAAAGGCACAGTAGACCGCACACTATTTAGTCTTCGTCTGAACGATGACATCTTACTCGTGCAGATCTACGTAGATGACATTATATTTAGATAAAAGAATGTCATCATGTGTCAATAATTTGAGAAAATGATGAAGGATAAATTCGAGATGTCAATGATGGGAGAGATGAATTATTTCCTTGAATTTCAGGTCAAACAATCAGAGAAGGGAACGTTCATCAATCAAGGCAAATACACTTGAGACCTCGTCAAGAAATTCGGTTGTACATCCGGCAAACCAATCAAGATCCCGATGAACATGAACATGAAAATCGATCTTGACAAAGAGGGAGTATCAGTAGACCATACTGAATTTCGTGCAATTATTGGTTCTTTATTATATCTAACTGCTACTAGCCCTGATATAACTTATGTTGTAGGTGTCTGCGCTCGATTTCAGGCGAATCCTAAGCAGAGCCACATGGACTCAGCGAAGAAGATTCTCCGCTATCTCAGAGGAACAACTGACATGGGTTTATGGTATCCATCAGATGATAATATTAAACTAACTGGTTATTCTGATGCTGACTCAGCAGGTGCAGGATTGTCCGAAAATCATCTTCTGGAACTTGTTAGTTCCTCGGCAGTAAGCTTATCTCATGGTTCTCAAAGAAACAACATTCAGTAGCAACGTCAACTACTGAAGCTGAATACATAGCTGCCGGAAGTTGCTGCGCCCAAATCCTTTGGCTGAGACAGCAGCTACGCGACTATGACGTCATTCAGAATGAAGTGCCGACTTTTGCGACAGTTCCAGTGCCATTGCAATCACTGAGAACCCTGTTCTTCATACTAGATGCAAGCACATGGACATCAGACACCACTTCAGTCGTGACCACGTCGAAAAGAAGAATATCATAATGGAGAAGATCCATACTGACCATCAAAGGGCTGATATACTAACCAAGCCTCTAGCTTAAGCCAGATTCAGAGAACTTTCAGTAGAGCTAGGTCTGCTGGACCCTACTGACTCAAGTCAGTAAGTGGATTCAGGAGAGGAGCATTCAACAAGGGGGAATGTTCCCTCTCAGTACCGGACTCATTCAGTACATAAAAATTCAGCAACAAACTACACGAGGTATCAGCTGACTACGATGTTCAGCTGACAGGTTTGCGTATCTCTTTTCAGTAGTTAACCCAATATTTAATGCCATTATGATTTTGATTCAGCATCGTATTCAATGCCTTAGAGAATTTAATTTATTATAAACGGTTTCATTAAATGCACGTCATTGTATGCTAAGATTGCTCAACTCTGCATTGCATTAAATGCATGTCATGTAAACTTATTTCTTAGGCTATATACAACTGTATTTTGACTTAGGCGGCTAAGTTGATCATTACCTTTTATAAAATCGAATCTAGACCGTTCATCTGATAAAGTGGGATTTAAACTGAGACGTTGATTAAAACCTGTTCATCTTCACTATCATATATATCAACGTTTAAGCGCTGAAACCACCATTTTCACCCTCTGCGTTAAAACCCTAAAAAAATCTCTGAACATAGAACTTTCTTCTTGCAAACTGCATTAACCTTCAACCAGAGATTATTACGGTAGATTTCCATGCTTATTCAGTATATATGCTTACATGTTAAAATTTTTCAATAATGATACTGAGTTTTGTAGATTCAGATATGGCACAGTCATTCGCTTCAGTTGTTTATCCAGTCAATATGATTGAGATTTTAGAGAAAGATCATGTCTGGTGTGAACCCATCATGGAGTTCGACACGTTCGAGCTTGATCTCATGATCGAGGTATTTGATGCGCTCAGGGCATCAGGCCTCGAAGCTTTCTTGACGAGGAAACCTGCGTTTTTCCTCCCCCGTCAGATATCTGAGTTATACCTCAACTCAGAAGCGGTAGATGGTGATATTGTTGGAAGATTCATAATCCATCACGTGGCTGACCCCTCTAAAGCTGATGAAGAGATTAAGAAGATGTTTATCAAGCAGGCTCTGTAGAGGAGTTTTAAGCTACCGGACAGTGGAATCAGTGTAGCAGGGTACAAGGACGACATGATAGATGAGTACTTGGAGATCTTTTGTGGGGAGTCAACATCCTTCAGAGCGGCGTTCCCCAAGAACTCCATGCTGACTCAGTACCGTGCCCTTTCCTACATCGTAACGCAAATCCTGACGAGCCAAGCGGGCTCCTTTGATCAGGTGTCCAGACCGAAGCTCCAGATGATGATGGCAATATATGATAGAGCTAAGGTCAATTAGACTGAATTCTTCCTCAGAGAATTCCAGACACAGGCTGCAAAATTTGACAACTCTACTTATAGCCTCAGTGTCAAGGGAAAGTTGTTGTACGGGATGAAACTAACCGTGATGATCGAGGATTTCTGCGGAGACGATCACATCACGTATGCGGACAAGGGATATTTCAATCCCAAAAAGATCCGCTTTCATAGCAAAGCAGCGACCCTTCAGCAGATTGGGGCAGGGCCCGCTGAAGTTAGGAAAGGGAAGAGGAAAACTTCCACTCCTACGAAGGGGTCTACTCCTGAGAAGACTCCTCAGAAGAAAAAGAAAACATCTATTGAGAAAGCTGTCATCATACCTACATTCAGACTGAGAGACGATTCTGACTCGTCTGAGAAGACGGTCTCAGTGGAGAAAGCTGACTCAAAAGAGAAGACTGACTTAAAAGCGAAGACAGTCTCTGCTGAGAAGGAAGTATCAGTGGAACAGGGGACCGAACCTGAGCCGACAACTCCAATATCTCAGTCCCCGCTCGACGTTCCACCTCTCAGCAGCATTCTATCTGCTGAGAAGACCATGTCCCCCATTGACTTAGACATGGAGACCAGCACTGCAGCTGAGACAATCGGGCTTAAGGTAGAAGCTCTTCAGACCAGAGCCATCCGAGAAGTCTCTAACGCTATACCGGAAATCACAAGTCACACTGACTTGGTGACTATAGCTCAGAAGGTCAGGCTTCAAATGCTGATAAGGTTCCAAGATTGGATAACTCTTAATCGCCTGATCCAATACCAGTCCTGCGAACAGCTGAATACCGAGGAGCTAGAAATCTGCGAGCAGATAGGCGACTCCAAGCCTGTGGATATCAGCTTTCTCGAGGATTTAGGGGCGGCAATGCTGGCTCTTCTCGACGACCACATTCCTTCAGCAGCCGCGCCTTCAGAGAGTTCTGATTTCGATGATCAAGACCCACCCAGTGATGCAGGCCCTGAGAAGCCTGCTGAGGGTACTCAACTGGAGGAGGGAGCTCAAACCTCTGCTGACCTACCTGTCAGCTCCCTCCCTCCATGACAGTCGGCAGCTGGAACCTCTCGTGTTGTGGACCCAGAACAGCTTCTGCTGGGGTCTATGTTTGAGGTTGTGCCCAACTCCAAAGGCCGACGTTCTCGGACAGTGGCCAAGGCACTAAAAGGCCAAGGAGCTTAGAACTGGCTCTTGGCGAAGGCCGTCCACCGGAGTCGGAAGAAGACCACTACAACTCAGAGCGAGGAAATCAAGGAGCTGAGGACATCTCTTCAGAATACAGCTGCTCCTGATTTCTCAGCCATACTCACTAAATCTCTAGCCACTCAAAGAGCTAAGTTTGAACAACAGCAGGCATCCCTGACGGCTGCCCAGACTTCACTTCTGGAAACTTTCAAGGCAGCGCAGTCAGAGCACCTCAATAGTATCTCTTCACTGACTCAGGCCCATGAGCTCAGAATCGCTTCAATCCAGAAGGCCTGTGAAGAGAAGATAGATGCCAAGCTGAAGTCGATCCAGGAGTTGGTTGATTCCTCTCACCGCAAGTATGGTGAGGATCTAATAATAGAGAGGAATAACCTCCACCTGAGGTTCGAAAGTATGCAGAAGGCCTTGGACAGGCTGGTTAATGCATACTCAGCCCTGTATAACAAGGTTGTTCCAGTCCCGACCCCAAGCGCAGCTGATGATGCTAAAAAGGGGGAAAGGACAGCAAGGGGGAAGAAGTCAGTATCGGGGGCAACTCAAAGAAAATCAGCTCCCACTAACCCCTCAGGAATAGACAAAGGTCAGGCCCAGGGTGTCTCTAGCGCCGGTGCTGTAGTGCGCGCTGAGACCGACCCAAGTGGCTCAGGACCTAAGGGACCTAAGGAATCAGCAACCCAGACTTCTGCAGAGCGCATCAAAGAAGTTGCTGAGTTCCTTAAGGAGGACTCAGAAGAGGAAGAGACTCCTTTGCCTCCACCAGTGGCGGGAAAGGGAAAGAAGCCTCTGAAAATCCCTACCCCACTGAAGAAAGGGACTAAGAGATATATCAGCCCAGCTGAGCAAGCCCAGATCGATGTTGACGAGAAGTTAGCAAGGGAGCTAGCTGAAGCAGAAGTTGCGAATAAGCTGAAGAAGGCTCCGGCTAAGGCAAAGACAAAGGTTTCAGGAAGGAAACCTGGTACTAGACCTCCTCCTATGGAAACTTAAGATCGGCGATGAGGCCGATAGAGAAAAGGAGAAGGAAAAAGAAGCTGAGCAAACTGAACAAGGAACTGATTCTCAATAGAAGCACCAAGATTCTGAACAGCAGCAATAGCTTGAAAGACCAAGAGTTGAGCCAACTATTGATGAGATGATCAACTTCAGCATCATCGCCCTGGACAAAAGAGCTCAATATTATCAGATAGAAGAGTTCAGGCGGCAAGAAGCTCTAGCCAAAGAGAAGGCTACTGAGGCAGCCAGGGAAGCTGAGCGACTGAAGCTGAGGCCACCTTCACCGAAAGATACTGAAATTCCATATAAGTACAGGCGAGGCAAGCGACCTAATAGTCAAAAGATCCACAGATGGCCTAGGGTGGATAAGTGGATGCCGTGGGAAAAGACTCAGCAGTGGGAGACACTGAAGGCCGAGTTTATCAAGAGATACTATGTATGGAAATACTGGCCAGAATCCCATAAGAACCAAGCATTTGCTGACTGGCTATTCAAATGCGATACTGAGATTTATGATATAGTTGAGAAGGTTCTTGCTTACAAGGAAGATGTTCAGACTCCTACTCCCAGACCTCTGCCACATCCTCAGAAGCTTAATGGCTCACTTTACACAGGTGTGATAGAAGCAGAGGTTAGGAATGTTGCTGTGGCACTTGAACTTGATGCGAATGATCCAGATGATGTGCCCAAGATTCAGAAGCTCAAGAAAGATACATTTCAGATGTATGGACTCCCTCTGCCGGAAGACAAGTCTAAAGATTTCAAGGCAAGGATCCAGAGGTTCAGAAGATAGCTCCTGTTAGCTTTTCTGTTTTTGATAGATAGCAAGAGATGTACATGTACTGAATTTCTTACATATATATATAACACATCTTTGTTGTTTGGCCTGACAACACCTTATTGTCTCTATAGCCTGTTTATTTAAATTTAACACTCAGAATCACCTAAGTGATTATTGACTCACACACTCACTGCTTATATCTGTGTTTGTCTATTTTGCTTAGATTGATAGACTCTGTTTATGGGGGAAATTGTTGTTAGGATTATTTATGTATAACTCCACTTACTCTACTTGTAACATTTGGAAGGAGTTTGTATCTGATAGTTTGTTGTGTTAGGTTTTGGCATCATCAAATAGGGGGAAATTGTTGGGAGATGATTCAGCATTAGATTAATTAGATGATTAGAAGATTTGGCTGATCCAAAAACCCTAATTTGATTGTTGAACCATTGTGTTGTAATAGTAATGCCTTTGTCTCTGAGAATTTCAGACTCAGTAGACATTCCTTCAGCATGGTTCAGGCTCAGAGTTCTGTCTGCTGATCCCTCAGTAGACTATCCGCCTCAGTACCATGAAGTGAAGACTCAGTAGTGCTGGACTCAGCAGGAGCAGTTTACTGAACTCAGAGTCGACCTTCAGTAGAGTTGAACTCAGCAGAAGTATACTACTGAACCCAGGTCAGACTCAGCAACGGCCTGATAGTCTCCTTGATTGTTAAATGATCTTACATGTTAAATCAGTAGAGTCGTCCGAGGTTATCAGAGAAGTCAGCTTCAGTATCTGCCTAGAAGTCTGTGTGTCTCAACTACTTTCTATGCCTCAACCAATGATGACCAGCCAGCTATCAAAGTTCTGGTAAAAGCTGCAAGTCAACCACTTTCTAGAAATAGAGGAAAAGACTCTGCAAGATTCCTTAAAAGAGTCGTTAGCTGCCTAAAGAGAGTGACATGTGGATCATTTGTCTCCAAAGGATCTATCCATGGCTCACCTCTATAAATAGAGGGAAAATCAAATCGAAGAATATACAACATGAACGAGCGATTACGAGCAAAAATGAAAAAGTTTCAAAGCTTTCCGCAAGAACTTCAGTGAAACACTAAAAGCGAAAGGTGACATATTTGCTCTAGGGAGCTAAGCTGATTAGAATAAAAGCCTCTAGTATCCAAGTGATCGAACACGAACCTAGAGAGATTATTCCTCATTGTTCATCACTCTAAAAGCCACCTTCTTGTTCCCTTCCCTCTAACCTAAGCTCCACTGAATATATCTATAGCTTAGACCCGAAGGAGTTCATATCTTGAACTGTTCTTATTGTAAAGAACTCCTTCATGGTTGGAGAGTTTGTCAAACTTTACAGTTTGATCCTTGTAAACTGGGACTTGCTCAATATAATCCTCAAGGCCAGTATTTGTCCAGTGCACAAACCAACTGAGGCTAACTCAGTATAAGAAAAAAGCCTCCTGATCTTTTCGGGATAGTGGACGTAGGATTGTTTGATATCCAAACCAGTTTAAAATCGCTGTGCTATTTTACTGTTGCATTGATTTACTGTTCATACTGAAAACCGTTTTGCAAAATCATTCAACGGAGTTGCAGCAAAGCTTAAATTGAATGCACTAACCTGCTGAAACAGTTTTAATAAAAACGTTTTTGAACTCAACTGAATCGGGCCTACACTTTTCCGCAGTCTACTGAACTCTTACTGAACGGTACTGAATTCTGACATCAGTTAGCTAGCAGGCCTCACTATAGTCAGTCACTCTGTCCACGCGATCCAGAACATCTTGTCTGGTCTACTGAATTTATTCAGCAAAGACACTCTCCTGAATAGGACTGTTCGCGTTTTAAGTTGAGAAAGTTTTCAGGTGTATTTACACCTGAACGTTTATCTCGGGACCAACAATATCTGCTAGTTTGTTCTATAGAATAAACATACTTCAAACAAGTTTGTTGGGATTTTGTATACTGGAAGCACTTTTTATGCTTGTATATAATGTGTTTTTGTCCTTACCACTGTTTTATTCTCCTATCTGATAAATGTATATATTTGCACATGTAATTCTTTATCTTGTATAAAAGTTAGATTTGTGTAGTGTGTCGGGTATCACAGAAGACAACATAAATTGGTTAAACTAACAAGATATAAACAGTTATCACAGATGAGACAACTTCAGGATAAGTTGTCGGTTTAAGCTACAGTTTAGATAAGAAGTGGCTTGTTTTAGCTACTTGTCTTTACTAGTACACTGAAGGTGGTGTATTGATGGATCACAGTGAGATGTGTTCTCCTAACTGGCCTTAGTGGAGAACCAAGATCTCGGTGACTTAGCTGGTCTTAAGCTTGGTAAGATTTCAGCTGAGTGCATTTGGCTATCTATCACTTTGACCTACTATGGTGAACGTCATCGCGATCGGATCTACGTATCTTGGGTGTTAGTAGTTATTTGTGGCTCAGGCTGGTTCTGTATCTTGCAACCGTATCCCAGTAAAGGTTTGATAATATCCCCTGAGGAACTCGAAAGGATTAGCACACTAAACCGGCCGGTTGATTAAGTTCAGGTGTGTTAATAAGGTCGAGTGGTATTACTCAGGAATATAAGATGTTAATTAATTTAAGCTGTCAGTGAGCTTAATTAATTAACGGATATTTCTATCTTAAATACGGAGATCGATTAAGTCTAAAATGCAAGCCCTTGCTCAATTTGGGATAAAGGGATA
The DNA here is from genome assembly GCA_028984105.1 of Lavandula angustifolia. NCBI lineage: Eukaryota > Viridiplantae > Streptophyta > Magnoliopsida > Lamiales > Lamiaceae > Lavandula > Lavandula angustifolia. The sequence goes on along the minus strand of CM054809.1, from coordinate 5,928,759 downwards.
AGTCAGCATGGATTCTCTCGTGGAATGAATCTGTGTTTATTAATTAATTTTTCTCTGGGCTGAGCATAGATAATTAATTAATTGGAGGCCCTGTTTTATTTCATGTATTAGATCTCTGATCTGGCCCAATTAGTTACCTAGTTATTTATTGTCTCTCAGAAATCATTATTAATATATTAATGTAATTTTTATATTATTTAATAATGTTATTTATCTGGAATTAATTGGTTGGGCCAATTAATTGATAAATATTAGTAGCCCAGTGGATTAATTAATTATATTATGGGCTAATTATGTGGAAGTCCATTAGGAATATAATTAAATTAATGGGTTATAAATATATTAATATTATATTGGCTTTTGAAGCCTATATATATTAGTATTCTGTTCAGAAACAGAACACACACATACACATAATCACACACGCATACGCGTGAGTTTGAGAGAGACAGTATTCTTATTTTCTCTAGTTCTCTGACCATCCAGAGTGAGAAAAAGACCGGAACACAGATCAGAAGATCTGACACACGAGCAACAATCAGAGCTGCAACAACATACGAAGGAGGAAGGTATCGATTCCTAACCTAATATTTCCTTCAAAGTTAACACAACTTCAAATACCATCCAACATCTATGGTGATAAAAAGGATTGATACCTTCTCCGGCCATCGCCCCTTTGTATATTTGAAAAAGGACCATCCAAGCACCCAGTTAGCTTTTTCTTGCAGTCCACACCCAAAACAAAATAGAAAGTAGAGATTGAGTAGAACCTACATATTGCAAAAATACTAGTAGTGGAAGAAAAAAAATTAATGAACTAGGTGTCTCTATCATGATAGATAATGGATAGAAAAACAGAACACAAACAATCCTACTCAAAAATAGATTTCTAAACATTTACATACAGCTCAGCATCCACCAGCTCAGCATCCAACTCATCTTCTTCTTCCATGCACAATATGTCACGAAAAGGAGGGACCACAGGATGCTCAAAACCAGCCACGTGTACCTAACGACTAGATCATCTGTTATAGTTTGTTAATCATTTGTTGTGAGGAAACAGAGCAGCAATGGAAAACAGAGTAGAGATGAGTTTTGGGAAGAATGATCTTTTTGTATATTTGAAACTGAGATCTAAAGTGTATATTCAATACATAATGAAGCTTCCCCCTAGCTATTTATATACAAATATGTGTCGTGAAAGTTAAGAAATATCTACAACTAATCTCTAACAAACTTTAACAAACTACAACAGATGGTTAACAAACTACAACAGATGATCTACCCAAGAATCCTAAAATTCTTGTAGGGCCGGTTCTGAGAAAAAATGGACCTTTTATCTAGACACGAAGTATCTAGACACGAAGGCGTGTATTTTCCTCCCGTGCGGCCCCGAAAGTCACACAAGAATCCATCTTTCATGTAAACATTTTTGAAAAAAAAAAAAATCTCCATCTCATAGTTACAAATTAATTTCTAATTTTATATTCGCAAAAATAATTTATAATACCATCTTTTTCATAATTCAATCTGTACCTTTTTTTTCTATCTAGACTGTACCAAAGAAAAGAGAAACACTCTTTTCATCTTTAAAAAAATACTGTTTTCAATTTGCAGAAAGCACACTTCGCAATTCAGGAGAAGAATTGTTGAATAAATTGAAAATATTGAAAAAGAAAAAACTGAAAAGGAAATATACTCTTTTCATTAAATGAAGAAGAATAAAACTCAATTCTTTCTAAAAGAAACCAGTATATATAAGAAATATTAATTTTTTTGTTACTTATTAAAAAAATGTAATTATGTGTGGTGGGTAAATATACCGAAAAATCGGTATACCGCAAAGTTGGTACCGATAATATACCAAAAAATACCGACTTTATTGGTACACCATGATTTTATACTTATATATATAAGTATATTTAAACTTTATTATCTTTTATAATAATTTATGTATTTAGGTATTATAATTGATGAATAATAATGATTATAAACAAATATTATTAAGAATGATAAAAGAAAATAATAAATAGTACTCTATACACGTATTATATATCTATATATTTAAATACGAGATATACATTAATTATATTTATTTTATTAAATAATATTTATAAATGTATTGTATATTTAATTATTAATGGATGTGCTTTTACATAAATAATATTCACACACATATTATATATTACGGTATAATTTTTAGCCCGAATGAATATTTTTGATTATTAGATTGATAAATAAATTAGTTATAACATATAATAATGAAAATCTTCATAGAATAAAATATAAAAACTAAATATAATTAAATTTAATGGCGAGCTGGATCATGCAGGGAATAGCTCAATACTTTTCTTGATAGTATATACAATTGGATAATTTACATTTGTCGAAAAGCATTCGAATCAAATCTTCATCGCAATTTACAAAACCTTAATTCTTCTGTCATCGTAGGTGTTTATCCGATAAAATAAATCATACTATGTAGTTGAATGATTGCTCTTCAGGTTCTAGTGAATATCTAGTATTACCTGATGAACGTTAAAATTAGCCGAAGTATAGAATAATAATTCATCACCACCTACATATTCAGATCTGTTCCATTGACCGCTATGTCAAAGAATAATACGTTGACACCTCATCTCACAAAGAAAAAATTATTTCTTAACAATAATCATAACAAAAATGAACAATCAAGATTTAAAAAAAATAGGAACGCATATTTGGCATTTAATAAGCATATTTTAAATGATATTTCAACGGTATAGAGAAAAAATTACTTAGATAAATAAATTTAGATACATTGCATCTCATATTATTATATTAGATGTGAAAAATAGTGCAACTTACCCGATCTATGTATCAGTGCCGTAAGAACTAAAAAACTTTGGAAGTGCCGGTGAATAATTTCGAAAGAAATTTCATCTCAAATAGAAGTAATATATGAATTTTTGTGGTTAGAGAATGAGTTTCCTTTCTATAAAACTATATATACTCATTCAGTCCCAATTGATTTGTCTTGTTTTACTTTTCGGATTATCTCACTTAACTTGTCTTGTTTCTATACAAACTCTCACTTTTCTGTTGTGGGACCTACCTCCCTACACACAACTAATCACTTATCTTAATACCCGTATTGAACATAAATTAGATAAATTAGGCGGGACCGAAGGAGTGTTACTTATTTATTCCTAATTGTATTTAGGTAGTGTTTGGAATAGCTTAAATAAGCTGCTTTTGGGCTTTTTCACCGCAGAAGCACTTTTTTTAATGTTTGGAATGGAAGCTTCTGCTTTTCTGAAGCTTAAAATAAGTCAGAATAAGCAGAAGCTCATAAGCTGGTCTGGGGGTGCTTTTTAAAAGCAGAAGTCAGAAAAAAACTGAAAAGCAGCTTATAAGAGTGTTTGCAAAATTGCTTTTTCTAAATTAAGCTGTTTTTTTCTAATATTGCAAACATTGACAACTTTTACTTAACAACTACTTTAAGCAACTTTAAGCATAAGCTATTAAAAGCTACTTATAAAAACTCTTCCAAACACTACCTTAATTAATGGAGACGCGAGTTTGGTGAGGCATCATAAAATCGATTTATTTAATTGGCAACAGTGGAGCCCACTAGTGAATGTTCAATTGGATTTTCTTTAATCTGAATTGGCCCACATAAGCATTCTTCAATAAGTTAAAGAAAGTAAATACGGTTCCCATGTGATGACGTAGTGATGAAGGTGGGTGGTCCGGAATCGAAAGATCATGAATTCAATTCACTGGATACATTATGTGTGTGTCATCTTAGGGTGTTTTAACTCTCCTGTGTGATTTGCAGATTATTGCACATGAGCGAGGTTTACCCTGTGCGTACCAAAGTTAGCGGCTGCGGGTTCATTGTCATGTAAAAAAAAAAATTAAAAAAAAAAAAAAAAAAGAGGTAAGTAGGTATACAACCATTTATAATGGTACTATTTGAAATGAGTATTCTTTAGTACTAACACAAAATAAAAAGAAAAGAAGAACATACATATATTATTACATAAAAGATTGAGAATGTTATTTGTGGGCAGTGATATTCTTGAGAGGCCTCTTGAGAATAGGGACGAGAATCAATTCCTGTTTCCTCCTAACATTGAGGGCGAAAGCCTCCGTCATGTCCAACTCTTCATTTTTCAATCCATTCGGCAGTTCCCAGTCGAAGTGATAGAGCAGGGTAGCAAGAACAAAGTCCAAGTTGGCCAATCCAAAATTCATTCCCGGGCACAGCCTCCTTCCAGAACCGAAAGGTATATACTCAAGATAGTTCCCCTTATAGTCCACCGAAGTCCCCTCAAACCTCTCCGGCACGAACTTGTCGGGGTCGGCCCAGTACTCGGGGTCTCTCCCCAGCGCCCACGCGTGGATTATTAGCCTCGTATTCACTGGTATCTCGTATCCGTTTAGTTTGCATCTCTGGCTGCTCATTCTAGGGACTAGAAAGGGGAGTGGTATGTGCATTCTTAGTGTCTCTTTGATTACTAATGGCAAGTATTTTACCTCCCCAAATCTATCTTCATCCACGTATCCTATCTCGTCAAAGAGTTTCCTCACTTCCTCTTGCGCCTTTTTCAGTGTTTGCGGATTCTTTACCATCTCCGACATTGTCCATTCTATCACGGCAGCCGACGTCTCGCTTCCGGCCAGGAAAATATCCTGAGTACGTCACTACGTCATGATCGAATTAATAAGAATTATTATATTGAAAACACTTACAAATAGCGTTGCTTTGATATCGTCGTCGGTGAGTGGCAACTCACTGCCTTCCCTCTGATGCGTGAGCAGAGTATCTAACAAGTCTTCGAATTCATCGACGCTTCCCGGATCCGCGGCGGCTTTGTGCTCGGCGATGATGTCGTCGAAGATGACGTCAATTTCCCGATGCATCTTCTGGATCTTGAACTGGATCCCAGTGAGGAAAGGAAGCAGTGTCATAGAAGGATAAAGATCGGCAGCATTAAATCCTGCTCCGATATTGCTTGCCTTCTTCATCATGCGTATGATCGCTAGACGGTCCTTCGTTCTGCCGCCCACCGACGCTCTCGTCACTATATCGTACGCCAAGAGGTGGCCCCGCTCCGAGAGATTGACCGTTGACCCTCCGAGCGAAATGATATAGTTGACCAGATTGACCGTCTCCTCTTGCCTAATGTGCCGGAAGGCACGCACTCGCTTCATGCTCAAGAGCTCGAGTATACAGATTTTTTTTAGTGCTCTCCATGATTCGCCCAAGGGAGCCAAGCCGATGCCCTTGTAGTTGTAGGAGAAGGCCTCCACGGCCAGCCCCGGAGGCCGGTGCGAGAAGGCGCCGTCGTGAGTTCTCAGCACTTCGGTGGCGATTGCCACGGAGGAAACGACGACGAAAGGAAGCTCGCCTAACTGAAGGCGCATTATTGGGCCGTGTTTGCGTGATAAAGCTGTGAAAACATGATGGGGCGGAGAATCGCCGGCGGCGAGGAGGTGTAGGTTGCCGATCACGGGGAAGCGCGTTGGACCGGGGATGAGATTTAGATACTTAGAAGAGTCGTATTTGGGTTTTGCTAGTAACTTGAATGCTATGAACACGAAGAGGAGAAAGGAGAGAACGAGTATAATTGGCTCCTCCATGGATAAATGCGTGTGCTAATATTTGGTGATTCGCAAACTCTTTATATTATATGTACATAAATACATGAAGGGTATCACCGAACATAACTCCTTGTTTTGTCGTGATTATCAAATAAAAATAGCTAAGTATCTGACAAGTGGCAGTACAAGATCCTAATTCCCAATTAGTAATGTCCACGGAAATAAAACAGAAATTTGACAAGGATTGATTATTATACATGTTTTAACTGTAAACTTAAAATTTGACAAACTTATATGTCAGCATCCTGAACGAGTTATTCAATATATATTTAATTTGATTTGCTTATAAATCTATCTAAATGGTATTGGATAAGAGAATTGAACCTAAATAAATCACTTTAGCAATAAACATCAGAAAATTTAGAGATATAATGAGAGACAAAACTCAACAATTTTGTTGCCTTTAATGAATTAACATTGAACAAAAAATAAACGATCGCTCGCGGAATATTGCCGTCTCGGCTAACAACCACCTGCCGGCATGTTTCATCATCAGCATGGAGTTCTTTTCATTAATATACATTATAGGAAAATTAATTTTTAGGGAGACACATTTTATTGTCAAAGGTACACTTTTAGTACTAGTGTTTTAGGGGTAAAGTCGGTGTCGGTGAAGCCACACTTTTAGGTCTCCGGTCGAGAGCAAGGTCCGGTCGAGCAAGTCTCTTATGTATACTTTTGTTTCGCATAAAAATATGATTGAAAGGCACAATCTAGTGGTAGAGCACTATTTTCATTTATTGTAGAGATTCGGGTTCAAACTCTATTTTTAACAACTTACTCATTATATTCTTATGTAACAAAATATATTTATTTTTAACAACTTACTCATTATACTCTCATGTAACAAAATACATTTTAATGTTGCTTTTTAGGCCCAACTTACTCATTATACTCTTATACAACAAAATATTTTTACTTTTAACGACTTACTCATTATACTCTTATGTAGCAAAATACATTTTAATGTTGCTTTTTAGGCCCCCAAAAAATTTGAGCCGGCCCTGTTCGTCGGTAATGATTTTCCTCACTAATATACCTAATTTCAAACAAGGAAATAATAATCTTCTTTGCTAATGCTTAAAGTCAACAATGATGAAGGACTTCCTCGCCAATGTATATGATACAATGTGATCTGAAGAAAAGGAAAAATATTATCTAAGTTGATTAACTTAATGACCACCTTAAATCTTTATTTTAATTGAACCAAGAGAATTAAGTAAACCATCTCACCCAATTAAGATCAGGTCCTTACTCAGAATCGATTTCAGTTAGTTGCCACTACCAATTTCTTCTATCCATACAAATATCTATAAGACGTTCTATATCAAGAGCATAAGACACGGCCCAAGCAAGAAGAGAGAGGTAGGATAAGTTCGATACATCATTCTTTACCCCTAGATCTTAACGTGCATTCACTAATTATCTGTTGTTATGCTCTTAATTATGACCCAAATCCTATTCTTGTCCGATTAAATAAAAGGTCAACTATGCTTTCTCTACTTAGGACAATGAGATTAGTTAAAACATTTGATCAAGATAATTCAACTCACACCTACGTACACGGAAGAGAGGGAATGCGTAGATTACTAGGTCCTATTTTCATGCTTCCAATAAAGATCTTTGGATGATTTTGGTCTAGAGACGAGCTTCAGGTGTAGAGGGGGAGAAGGGTGAATGCACTTGAATGCAAAATCAAAACTCAGTTAGCCAAATAAGTTTTCTCGATCGCGTGGGAAGAAATTCTCCTACTGAGTACAGTCCTACTGACTTATGTCAGTGAATAATATTTCAGCAACAGAGGTTGTGTGCAGAAGTGTAGGCCCTTAAAATAGTCCTCTCAGTGAAAATCCGTTTTATGCTTGTTTGATTAAAACTCATTTGAATGCAGAATGAACAGTTAATCAATGCAACAGTTAAAATCGACACAAGCGATTTTAAAGTGGTTCGGACACGCTGGTTTCTATGTCCACTATCTTGAACTAAGCAGGAGTTCTTGTATTAATTATACTGAGCAAGCCTCAGTTGATCTATTCACAGGACAGATTCTTAGTTGTTTGGTTATACTGAGCAAGCCTCAGTCAATCTTTACGCAAGACAGATATCGACTTATAGTCGTAGTGACTTTACAGTTCTTAACCTTTTAAGGTTAGAATTTCTCCAACTAAGAAAGAGTTCTTATAATAAGAACAGTTCAAAAGATGAACTCCTTCGAGGTTCTAAGCTATTGAGTATTACAATAAGCACGCTTATATAGAGAAATGGAACAAGGATTCTCTAAAGAGAAGAACTAAAGAAGATCTAAATCAAAGTGCAAGTTCTTCGCTTGAATATCGTTGTAAATTCGCTAGAGAGTATTTGAGCTTTGATTGCTTTGGTTCCCGATTGCGTTGTCTTTCTGTATGAAGACCTTCTCTATATATAGTCTTCGATTTGATAATAGATCCGTTGGAGGGAGTCTAGACACGTGTCGAATAAGACAAGGAAAACAACCATAATAATTTGAACGTTGAGTAGAGGTACTGTAGAGATTTCCTCTTTTTCCGTCTGGGAACAGCTTTATGGCAGAGAAAGTAAGGCGTTGTCGGCTCCTTATTGGTCGAGGTTTATGAGAGTTGGTGAGGCTTGTTCAAACTCAAAGTACAATAAGTTGACTTCCTCTGAATCCTCGGACCTTTAAGTGATGTACCTCCATTGACATTCTTCTGAACAATTCAGTTCTCAGGCTCGAAATCCTTTGCAGATTCAGTTGGTCGATAGTTGTCCAACTGGCTTCCTCGATACTGTGTTCTCCGGCTGAGTTCAGAATCTTCTACTGAATGCACAACTATTGAACTTGACCCTACTGAGTTCTAACAGCTGAACTCAACTAAGCTATCACAATATCGAAGGCCCATCATTCAGCTAGGGGTTTTGGGATCTTCAAATCTTATCATACATTCATCCCAACAATCTCCCCCTATTTGATGATGGCATAACCTTTTACAAACAACTACTGCTACTGGCTATGCTACAAACAATATTACAAGGTAATCTAAGCACAGTATCAGAGTAAAAAGAGCAATGAAGCTCTTAAAATAAGGCTGACTATCTAATCAACACAAAAGTTAACAATTTCTCTCATTAAAGAGAAAAAGAAACAGTTTTGTTGGGATGAGTGTATATGATAAGATTTGAAGATCTCAAAACCCCTAGCTAAATGATGGGCCTTCGATATTGTAATAGCTTAGATGAGTTCAGCTGTTAGAACTCAGTAGGCTCTTAGTTCAGTAGATGTGGATATAGTAGAAGAGTCTGCACTCAGCCGAAGAACTCAATATCGAGGAAGTCAGTTGGTCAGCTATCGACCAACTGAATCTGCAAAGGAAATTGAGCCAGCGGACTGAAGCGTTCAGACGAATGTCAAGAGAGGAACATCATGTGAAGGTCGAGGATTCAGAGAAAGTCAACTCATCGTACTTTGAGTTTGAATGAGCCTCACCAACTCTCATAGACCTCAACCAATAAGGAGCCGACAATGCCTTACCTGCTCTGCCATAAAGCTGCTCCTAGCCGGAAAAAGAGGAAATCTCTACTATGCCTCTACTCAACGTTCGAATTATTGTGTTTTTCTTGTCTTATTCGACACGTGTCTAGACTCCCTCCAATGGATCTATTCACAAATCGAAGACTATAAATAGAGAAGAGTCTTCATGCAGAAAAACAAAGGGAACCAAAGCAATCAAAGTTCAAACACTCTAGCGAACTTACAAGCAACATTCAAGCGAAGAACTTGCTCATAGATTTTAGATCCTCTTTAGTTCTTCTCTCTAGAGAATCATTGTTCCCCTTTCTCTATCTAAGTGTGCTTATTATAATACTCCCTTTGTCCCAACGAGCTATGCTCGTTTTCCTTTTTAGTTTGTCCCACTCATCTGTTCCTGTTTGCAAAAAAGGCAAATTTTTACACACAATTACTCACTCTCTTTTTATGGGACCCACCACTTCACTCACATCTAACAACTCTCCTTAATCTACGTGCAAAAAAGAAATGAGCACAGCTCAATGGGACGGAGGGAGTACTCAATATATTAGAACCTCGAAGGAGATCATTTTATTGAACTGCTCTTACTGTAAAAACTCTTTCCTAGTTGGAGAAAATCTAACCTTAAACGGTTAAAAATTGTACAGTCACTACGACTATAAGTAGATATATGTCCCGCGTACAGATTGACTGAGGCTTGCTCAGTATAAGAAAATAAGTTAGAATATATCTTGTGAACATATCAACTGAGGCTTGCTCAGTATAATTAATACAAGATCTCCTGCTTAGTTCAGGACAGTGGACGTAGGACCCTGTGTGTCCGAACTACTTTAAAAACTGTTGTGTTGATTTTAACTATTGCATGATTTACTGTTCATCTGCATTCAACTGAGTTTTAATCAAACAAGCATAAAATGAGTTTTCAACTGAGATGGCTTTTTAAAGGGCCTACACTTCCGCACACAACTCTTGTACTGAACTACTGTTCACTTACATAAGTCAGTAGAAATGTACTCAGTAGGAGAATATTCATCCCACTCGATCGAGAAAGCATATCTAGCTAACTGACAAATTTCAGTAGCAATCTTCGGCTAAAGCTGACTTTCGCGTTCTGAGTTTGAATTAGTATTCAGGTGTATTCACCCCCCCACCCCCACCCCCACACTTGAAGCACGTCTCTAGACCAACAATTGGTATCAGAGCGGTGTTCTTCTAGATCATCGTTATCAATTTATTGGTCTAAACTCGAACAGATCCTGAAAACCGTTTTCTCTGCACCTGCATCTCTTCATAGCATCCTATACTATATTCTTCAACATGTCTGATTTTTCAAGTATTAAGACAGTACCCATGTTTTCGGCAGAAAACTAGGCGGTATGGCGGATGAGGATGGAGGCTCATCTTACATCGATACATGACAGCATGGCCGACGTTCTAGAGAAAGGCCCTATTGTTCCTATGATTAACAGCGTTGAAATCGTAGTGGAAGGAGCAGCAGGGGCCAGAACCGGCCCAAAGGTCCCCAAAGACAAGAGCATCTTCACACCTGAAGAGAGGAAGTTGTACAACCTCGACCGAGTCTCACGAAATGTGATACTAACAACTCTCAGTGACTCGTATCTTGGCAGGGTGCACGAATGCAAGACAACAAAGGAGCTATGGGATGCTCTATTTGTGCTAAGCCAAGGAACTCCACAGATTAAAGAAAATAAGCTGCAGAAACTTAAAGCATTTGCTATGCTTCCTGGGGACTCTATTGATGATTTTAGTGTCAGATTCACTAATCAAATAAACATCATCAACAGACTGGGGATAACATTCAGCAATAAGGAGACCAATACCAAGATCTTAAGGGCTTTTAGCAGGCCCAAGTGGTACTCTTTTGCTACATGTTTAAGGAGAACTAACTTGAACTCTGTTACTCCTGATTATATATTTTTAGAATTAAAGGCAGAGGAGTTCGAGTTCAATCTCCCACACACCCCCAGTGCTGAGACTGAAGTGCCCATGGATCACGCTTATAAAGCATCAGTCAGCATAACCGGAGCTAGCCCCTCAAGCACAAGTCAGTCAGCTGGAAGCTCAGTGACAATACCATCTGCTGACAACTTGGCTAAGAAGTACGCTCTCCTCGATGTGAAATACCAGAAGGAGAAGGACAAATTTAGGAGAATGAAGATGAAAAGGGCTTCCAAGGATCACTCGAAAAGTGAATCTAAATCTCTACCTATGTGCAAGAATACTGAAGCTGCCCCCGATGGACATAACGTGACACCCAAAAGGGAAGGCATGAGCTCAGTATGTTATAACTGCAAGAAGCCATGACATTACCAGTACGAATGTTGATGAGTCAATTTCGTACCTAATTATTTATGTCCGAAAAGGTCTCTTAACTGTGCAGGTGAGACGTATTTGTTGGCAGTTATGCAGAAAATGAGCTGATTTGGCACGACACCAGGAGATGATGTGGTAATGCAATTTACAGCTGGAATGGTGAGATTTTGAGTGGTTTTGGCCGAAGAAAGGAAGAAGGAAAGAAAAGGATCTAGAAAGGAAAGAGAGAGGAAGGAAAGAAGAAGATAAGGAAGGATTAGATATTTCCATATCTAACAAGATCCTTTCCTTATCTATCAAGAAACCCTAAATTTGATCTAGGTATTATAAAAGGAGGATTGGAGCACGAAATTCGAGAGCCTTTACACACGTATACGGCGCCGTGCATACCTTTCCACCTCGGAGACTCATCCTTTCGATCCGATCAACTTACCACCGCCACCGAACTCGCCGAAGCCAAACGCCGCCGCCGAGAAGATCACAACCACCAGCCTTCCGATCAATTCATGCTATCGGTAGTTTTATGTTTAAGAAACAAACACTTCTATGCTTTCGTATTTTAGTTTTCGGTTTCGGATTCTAGCTAGTTTTATTATCGTTTTAATTTCGTTTCTAGTTTTATGTACGTTTCGTAAGACCGATCGCTACAGATACTTTTAATCTAGTTTTAAGTTGAGTTTTAATTCGGTTTACTTTTGGTTTAAGATTACGTTATTATACCTGTTTCGGTTTATAGTTCGTTATCTTTAGTTTAATTTCGTTTACGTGCATGCTAGGGTTAGAGTTACAAATGGTGCATGTTCGATTTGCGGGGTGTCTTATCTGTGCAGTCAGGACAGTACTATGAGTAGCTAAACTTTCGGTGGTCCGGCGGGATGTAAACGCACACGTGAACGATACATGAGGCTTAGGTTCTAATAATTAATCAAAGGGTTTCGGGTTAATTCTCGGTTTATTTAATCGACTAGTAATTTAGGATTGGCCACCTTAAGTTGCGTAGTTTGTAGCTAACTTAGTACTTCCATCGTTTCTCGTGGAACAAGGCTAGGTAAGTAGCAAAGTTATTCATTAGAATAATTGGATTAAACCGGTAGGAGACTATTAGATTCCCAACATACGAGTAGGCTCCTATACTAGGCTCCCTTAGTTCGATAAAGTCGTTTAGCTATTAAATCTATTGATTGCCCAACAACGTAGGTTGTAGCTAAATTAGGGAAGTAGCCGTTTCGATGCCCAACATGGCGGTTACCGACTAAGTAAGTGGGAGTAAGGATTACGCAGTTTAAGTTACGGTAGTCTATAACTAGTTGATCCATGAGATTAATTCATTTTATGTGCCAAGGATTGGAATTACGTGTGTGTGAATATTCTGTTTGGACCCATCTCTTATCTGCCTAGTTAAAACAGCTTTATTTTCGGTTTCGGTTTACGCAATTTGTTTCGAGTTTTAATAAGTTCTTAGTTTAGTTAAAAACCCAAAACTTGCGTGGTTGCTAACCAAATCCAAGATAAGTAGAAAAATGATATGTCTAGTCCTCCGTTCCCTGTGTTCGATACCCTGTAAACTATACTGATATAATTCTCTATTTTTGAAGGATTATCTGGTGCAATACAGCGATCACCAAATTGGCGCCGTTGCCGGGGAACGGTGTTATCTAGTTTTATTGTTTTCTACTAATCTTTTGTTCTTTTTAGCGTTGCATGAGCAGGTCTTCCAAACCTAACCTCATATTTCATCCAGAGGTCTAGAAAACAGCAAAGAGGATTAGGAAGAGGACAAAGCTGCAAAAGCAACAGATTCTGTCCGAGGCAGAACACGTCTTAACCGCCCGGTCCGGAAGACGAAACGGACGTCGGTGATCAGACCAGCGACTCCGAACCAGAAGCTGTTAGGTTCGACAAAACACTTCATAATACTCCAGTAACCAGCTCAGAATCAGAATCAGAAGAGATGGAGGACGAAGTGCACAATCCTCAACCCTTGAGGATGAATACCGGATCACTTGACATGGGAGCGGACCTTCCTGGTCCAATTCAAATCACAACTACTGAGCAAATCGATGTCAAGTTGAATATGGTAGCTGCAATGCCGAAGTTCTATGGAAGAACGAACGAGAATCCCAATTCCTTTTTGGCCTCGTTCAACCAAGTCTGCAATCTGCACAGGCAGGGCAATCTGGATGCATTCAAGCTAAAGGCTTTTCCATTCACACTGCAAGATGGAGCACAAGCATGGTTCTCAAGTCTAAAGCCAAATACAATTACAACATGGGCCCAGATGCGTACTGTTTTCTTGAAGAAGTATTTCCCGCAGTCAAAGACAAATGCACTTAAGAAGCAGATTTCAATGATCGCTCAAGAAATAGATGAAACTTTCGGTGCATATTGGGAGAGATTCGGGCAACTTATTGATAGTTGTCCGAACCATGGCTATTCGGATGTGGAGCTTCTACAGATTTTCTATTAAGGGATGACAGACGAAGCAAAGGCCATGGTTGATATCGGTCTGAGAGGAAATTTCCACACAAGCCTCTACGACGATGCAAGGAATATAATCGAAGGGCTTGCGGAGTCTACCTCACAATATAAAGGGCCGAGACCAACAAGGAGAGCTGTAAATTGGTCTCATTCCGATTACATGGATGAGATTGATAATAAAGTGGAGGCAAAATTCAGTTTGTTATAAGATAAGCTCGACTTGTTACTCAAGCAGAGCGCTCCTACCCCAAGTCGATCAAATGCCGATCATGCATGTGGAGCATGCAGAGAAAAGGGACATACGTCGCTGCAATGTCCGGGAGAAGAAGTAAACCCTGCAGGAAATTGGAGCGGACAACAAGGGGTTCATCCGAATCTCCGTTGGAAGCAACCGGAGGAGCATTTTCAGCCTAGGAATCCGCCTCAAACCCAATTTCAGCAACCATATCAGCAGCAACATGGCTATCAATAGCCATACAATCCTCCTAATCATAACAACTATCAGCAGACGTATAGACCCCCGCACCAGAGGCAATTTCAGCAGCAGAATGCCTAGCCTACCCATTTTCAGCAGCAGAACGCCCACCGCCCCGGTCGAACAAAGCAGAGCCCTTTAGAAAAACTCTTAGCCGAGATGGTTTCTTCGCAGAAAGATACCACCGCATTTCAACAACAAATGCAGCGGGAAATTAATCAGACCAAGAAGGATCAGCAAGCTACGATGGAGAATTTGGCTAAGCAGATGAATAAGCTAAGTTCTGCAATACAAGAAATAAAGACTTCCCAAGGACGACTTCCGGCTCAAACTCGGCAGAATCCTAATGCCCACAACCGCAATCGATTACGCTGCGTGGAGGGAAAGAATTACCTGCCCGACTGTACAGGTAAGACACCCAGAGAAGTCAGCAGAGAAGAAGAAGCCTTCTGAACAGCCTCTACCATCAGAAAGTTCAAAGGAACAATATGCTGAAGATCCAGAACAAGAAAGAGATGAGGAGCACGTCCAAACTGGCCAGTCAGAGCATGAAAATCTTATTCCGCCACCTTTCCCCGAAGCTTTAGAAAGGAAGAGAACGCCAAACAAGGAAAGCATGGATTACATGAAGTTGTTCGAGAAGTTGGAAATAAATATCCCTTTCCTTGAAGCCGTAAAGATTCCTAAGTTTGGGAAATTTGTGAAGGACTTCATAGCTGGAAAAGTTCCCAAGTCTGGTAAGGTTTTGTTCGATCACACAAGATCGGCAATTATACGTAAGATGCTTCCGGCTAAATGTGCCGACCCGGGTATGTTCACACCGTCCCGTCTAATGGGCGATGTCATGATTAAACAAGCCATGTGTGATCTAGGAGCATCTATAAATGTTATGCCTTTATCTGTATATAATCAATTGGTAGGAGCTGAGTTAATATCCACTAAGGTGATTATTCAATTAGCGGATAGGTCATGCATTGCTCCAATTGGTTTACTTGAAAACATTTTGGTCAGAATCAACAACTTTGTCTATCCTGCTGATTTTTATGTGATTGATACAAATGATAAGCAAGTTGAAGGAACTGCAGGAGTGTTATTAGGTAGACCGTTTTTAAAAGACCGTAAAGGCAATAATTAATGTGGATGAAGGTTCAATAAGTGTGGCATATCATAATGAAACTTATGTTCATAAAATATCTGAAGCACTCAAGAAACCCTACGATCATGAAAATGAGAATGTTTTTTCTACTGACTTCATTGATGAAATTGTCCAAGAATATCTTGAGACGTATGTGTTGCAGGACAAAATGGAAGTTACCTTGACTCAAGGACTGACCGAGGCGGACCTCGAAGGTATGAGAGACGAAGAAATCAGAGAGAGCATCTCAGCTTTGTACGCAACTCCAGAACTACAAACTGTCGGCAGTATGTCTCAACTGCCCATACAGGACGCTTCTGAAAAGCTGCTGCCGTCAATCATCAAGGCACCAAAACTGGAGCTTAAGCCACTTCCAACAAATCTGAAATATGCCTATCTCGGAGAGAATGAGACGCTGCCCGTCATCATTAATAAAGAGCTTGATGAAGATCAAGAGAAGGCGTTGTTGGAAATTCTGAAGAAGCACAAGAAGGCCATAGGTTGGACTCTAGCCGACATTACCGGCATTAGTCCCGACATATGTGAACACTCCATCCTCATGGAGCCGGATAGCAAACCTTTCCGAGACCATTAAAGAAAACTCAATCCGAACATGAGAGAGGTCGTGTTGAAGGAAGTATTAAAGCTCTTATCCATGGGTATTATCTATCCCATATCGGATAGCAAGTGGGTAAGTCCTGTACACGTTGTGCCCAAGAAGTCCGGATTTCAAGTTGTCGAGAATGAGAAGAACGAGTTGGTTCCGGTACGCTTAGTGACGGGATGGCGCATGTGTATCGATTACAGGAAGCTCAATGCCGCGACGCGTAAAGACCATTTCCCGCTTCCATTTATCGACCAGATGCTCGAGAGACTTGCAGGGCAAGCTTATTTTAGCTTCTTGGATGGATACAGTGGCTATTTCCAAATCCAAGTGTGAGAAGAAGATCAAGATAAGACGACGTTCACATGCCCATATGGAACGTTTGCTTACCGAAGAATGCCGTTTGGAATATGCAATGCGCCGGGCACCTTTCAACAATGCATGATGAGCATATTCTCGGACCTCATCGAGATGTGCATAGAGGTCTTCATGGACGACTTCACCGTTTACGGTGACTCTTACACTTCGTGCTTGAAGAACCTCGACAAAGTCCTAGCTCGTTGTGTTGAGAAGAATTTGGTATTGAATTACGAGAAATGCCATTTTATGGTGACCGAAGGAATAGTACTCGGTCACGTCGTTTCTAAAAGAGGAATAGAAGTCGACAAGGAAAAAGTGGAGGCCATCACAAAATTGCCATATCCGACAAATACGAAGGAAGTTCGTGGTTTCTTAGGACTCGCCGGCTTCTATCGGCGTTTCATAAAGGATTTCGCAAAAGTCGCTCAACCACTAACAAACCTACTTCACAAGGATGTCGTGTTCGAATTCGATACTAAGTGTAAGGAGGCCTTCACTATCCTTAAGGGCAAGCTTACAACAGCCCCTGTGATGGAAGCCCTGAACTGGAATAAGCAATTCGAGATTATGTGCGATGCTTCGATCGTGCGATCGGGCGATCTTTGGGACGAAAAAAATGGAAAGGAGAGTCATGTGATATATTATGCATCCAAGACATTAAATCCAGCCCAAAGCAACTATTCCACCACAGAGAAGGAGCTGTTAGCTATCGTCTTTGCCTTCGACAAGTTTCGTTCTTATTTACTTGGCTCAAAAATCATAGTGTATACCGATCATGCTGCCGTCAAACATCTCCTTGCCAAGAAAGAAACAAAGCCGAGACTCATCCGATGGATTCTTCTCTTAAAAGAATTTGATTGGGAAGTTAAGGACAAGAAAGGAGCTGAAAACTATGTGGCAGATCACTTGAGCCGATTAATTCAAAAAGACGATGGAGAGCCGATTAAGGAGATTTTTCCCGAAGAGCATTTATATGCTTGTTCGCGAGACGGTGTCCAACCTTCGCCAAGCTTCGCCAAAGACACGTGTTTTACGGTTGGAGTCCGGAAAGTGTCTCGGCGCCTACCAAGACAACTCTGAAACAGAATTGCTGAAAGTCGTGGGTAACACTTCTAAATTACCTTGGTTTGCTAATATTGTGAATTTGTTGACTTCTAAGCAGCTTCCACCCGAGTTCACTCATGCCCAAAAGGCAAAATTGAAGAGCGAGTGTAAGCAGGACTTTTGGGACTCTCCAATCCTTTGGAAAATGGGAGTTGATCAGGTTATCCGAAGATGCATTCCAGAAGAAGAGCAAGGCGACATCCTTCACCATTGTCATTCATCCGCTTATGGAGGACACTTCGGACCAAAACGAACCGCAAGGAAAGTGTTGGATGCGGGTTTCTTTTGGCCGAGCTTACACCTTGACGCCTATAAGTGCCGTAAGTCATGTGCACGTTGCCAAATGACCGGGAATATATCTATGAAGGATGAAATGCCCCAAAAGCCTTTGAGATTTTGTGAGATATTTGATGTATGGGGTATGGATTTCATGGGTCCGTTTCCTAGTTCAAGGGGTAACATGTACATTTTACTTGCCGTTGATTATGTTTCTAAATGGGTTGAGGCAAAGGCTACAAAAATTAACGACTCTAAAGTGGTTGCAGGATTTCTTTGAACTAACATCTTTTGCAGATATGGAGTACCAAAAGCCATCATAAGTGATCGAGGAACACATTTCTGCAACCGTACCATAGAGTCGTTGATGAAGAAATATGGAGTAGCCCATCGAGTTTCTACCGCTTACCATCCACGTACGAATGGGCAAGTCGAAGTTTCAAATCGAGAAGTGAAGTCTATCTTGGAGAAAACGGTCAATCCTTCAAGGAAAGATTGGAGTACGAGGTCGGACGACGTCTTATAGGCTTATCGAACAGCCTATAAAACCCCCCCTCGGTATGTCTCCTTATAGATTGATTTTCGGTAAATTATGTCACTTGCACGTGCGGTTGGAACACAAAGCCCGGTGGGCGGTACGTAAAATCAATATGGATCTGATCGAGAGTGCTAAGGAGCGGAAATATCGGCCTTCAAGAGCTTGAAGAAATCCGGTTAGAGTCCTATGATGCTGCTATGAGGTATAAAGATCGCACAAAGGCATGGCATGATAAAACAATCCGGCTGAAGACTTTTGAAGTGGGCCAACATGCCCGGAAAGCTCCGCTCAAGGTGGATCTGTCCATTTTGGGTGTGTTCGGTCTGGCCAGACGGAGCAGTTGTGATACAGAAACTGAATTCAAACGAGACTTTTACTGTCAACGGTCATCGTTTGAAAATTTATCATGCCGTTGCAATGATAGAAGGCGTGGACGAGCGAGCTTGTCCATTCCCTCGTATCTTTGACTTTTTGAAGAGGAGGTCTAGCCGAAGACTCTAAAGAAAGGCGCTTCCGGGAGGCCACCCGTTATATTTTCCGATTTTCTTTGATTTATTTTTCGTTTTTTTAGTTTGATTTTATGCTTGGTGTTGTTTCTTTTATTTTTCAGAAATTTTGCTAAGGAATTGGGGATAAAAGTGCAAGGAAAGGAGTTGGAGGAGTAAAGATGAAGAAAAGAAGACTTAGAGGTCTACATTGCAATTTTCAAAAATACCAAGGGACCCAATTGTAGTGAGGGAACGAATTTTGGGAACTCAATTGCATAAAAGCCAAACATTTGGAGCCAATTGATGTGAAGAAAAATATGGGGCCGAATTGAAAAGGAGGGACCGAATCTTTTAACTGTACAGTTGGGAGGACCTGATTGCAAAATTCCTTTGTATAAAAGGGGAGAAAATCTCAAACCCTACCATTTTCTACTATTCAAATCTCCCTCCTAAGAAACCGCCGCCCACTACTTCCCTCTATTCTAAAACCGTTTCCTCCTCCACAAGTCCTCCTCCCTGCACAGTCGAGAGACAGCAGCCATGCCTCCGAGAAAGAAGAAATTCGTCTTATCCGTTGTTGCTCGCTGGTTCCAAGCTGTACAGTCTGATCCTGAAACACAGCGCCGCCGAGATGCAGCCGCTACTCACCAGCAAGCCGCACCACCGCCGGAGCTTCCCCTCATTGTGTATGAACCACCACCTCCGCCGGAGTTTACCTATGTGGAACCAAATCCACCACAAATGGCAGAAGAAGCCGGAAGTCACTATGCCACGGAGTCTACATCTCCGTCGAAACCGCCACGCCGACGGTTACGAAGACACACCGGCGCTGCTACCTCGGAGAAACCGCCACGTGAACCAACTCCTGATCCTACTCCCGAACCGACGCCTCAACTGACACCGGAGCCGACGCCTCAGCCGACGCCCGATCCCACGCCTCCGCCGTCTCCACCGTGTCGTTCGAGAGCCCGGAAACCGAAGGCAAGTCGCGCGGATGGTGCTTCTTCGTCAAATCCGCCGCCCAAATCTCCGCAAACTCTATATGAGTGGTTGCCCTTCCTTGAGTTTCAACATCCACCTCCACCACTCAATTACTATGAAGGAATTAATTGGACCGAAAGCTTGCGAGAGGAGTTGCCGAGCTAAGAGGAAGAAGACTTGGACTACAAGTCCGATGATCACGATGGCAACTTTGAAGACGATTTCAACATGAATTATTTGTCTCTTGCCGATTCCGAATCCTCTTCAGCCCTTCCACGAGAGGCGGAGTATGGAAACCGAGTGGTTATCCGTATTGACTCACAGGCAGCCGTCCATGCACTCTCTCAATTTGAGATCGAGTACATGAATTTGTCTCCTAGAGCGCGAGGGCAAAGATTTTCGAAGTGGCCGACTCCTTGACCGTACGTTCCTTCGCACGGCAGGTATCATCGCACCTTTCTTTCAATATTTTCGAAATATTGGTTGGACATGGTTGCTTGAGTCGCATCATTATCCGTGCTATAAAGAGGTTGCAAGTGAGTTCTTTAATACTTTTCATTTTGAGGGTGATAAGGACTTGGTTACTCCGTGTATTGAATTTCGTTTGTTTGGTTGAACTTATCATATGAGTGTTGCCGAGTGGAATGCTAGATTAGGTAGTTGCACGTTTGATGATTATTACTTAGGTCATTTTGAGATGGGTTGTCATAGTATACCGAGCAAGTATCCAAGCTATAGAGGTTCACGGGCCGCGTGGAGGCTTCTCGGCCCAAGCGACCCGGATGAGTTTGTTACCTCCGGTTCACATGTTAGTTTTATAGAGGATCCCGCCCTTCGCATGTGTCATCAATACTTAGCCCACAATTTGACTGGAAAGAGTACATCTTTTGAAAAGGTGAGTGCAAACGAGTTGTATTTTCTTTGGTGCATGGTTAATAGGAGACTCGTTAACTTAGGTTGGTGGATTGCGCATAACATGTTTATAATTGCTAGTCATACCGTGCGTCACATGACTCTATGCCATCTTCTTGCCACGTTCATTGAACGTAACTTTATCGTCCAAGATGCCGGTTATTTGACTAGGGTAGAACCACCAACTTTGTTTGATTGGTCTTTGTTGAGACACACTCGCCTTACGTACCAACCGCCTAACCGGGAGATCCGGTTTTATCCACCGGGACCTCGTGTCTCGAGTGCCTTTACTTCGCAAGACAGGATACAAGTGCGACGCTAAGGACGGATCCGGATTCCCTTGGACGCGAGTAGATCGCCTCCGCCGCACGCTTATGAGCGGCATCGCCTCGCTTTGCCCGTGCGAGGCGACCGGTGACTTGTCTTCCCCATTTTATTTTATTTTCGCTTTTTTGTCTTTTTTGTTTTGTGTTTTTGAGTCCTGTTTTTTTTTTTGTGTTTTCTTGTTCTTACACTTGATAGGGATCAAGTGTAAGGAGGGGTGTTTCTTTTGTTTTTATTTGTCCTTAGTTTTCGTAGTTTCTTACACTTGGTAGGGACCAAGTGTAAGGAGGGTGTTTGTCTCTTTATTTTGTCATGCCTTCTCCCTTGTTTTGTCTTTTCTCTCTTGCTCGAGGGCAAGCAAGGTTTAAGTGTAAGGAGGGGGGTATTTTGTGTCAAAGTATGCCAAAAATTTTGATTTTCGAAGTGCCGTTTTCTATGATCAAGCTTGTCTTATTCATGCTTTTATTTTCAATATGCTAGCTTGTAAACTTTGTGAAGAGTAGATCTAGGCACGTATGTGTATGTAACTTGGGATGACGAAAAATAAACCTTGTTGGATCGAAATTTATAACCACTCACTTAAATAAGATTTGAGCCTTAAAGTAGGACACTTCCTACTATTCTTTTGAGAGTGTTTATCCACAAAGTCGCAATATGTTTGAATCACTTGTGATAAATGATAGGAGGCACTAGGGATTCTTAAAGCCACACGGCCGCGACAAAATATTTCCTACCCGAAATTATCCCTTAGTGAACCAATTTGAGCCTTGACCGAATTTCTTTGATTTGAGTTAGTAAAATTTTAGCCAAGGTCATTTTAAACTTTCTCTTGACCCGTGTCATTGCATGTTTTACGAACTCTTTTGTGCGAGATAGTTAAAATCTGAAGTGAATTACATACATCTTCTACCCGCCCAAGTATAGACATGCTTGCGAAAGAATCGAGATGGGATAAAAGTCTAAGTATAAAACCGCTCAATATAAGCGGAATTGAAAGTGTCCTTTTTGTACAATTGAAACAGTTTGTGCCCGGTTCTTGAAACGAGTTTATGCCACGAATGTTAAAAAAAAAAAAAAAAAAAATCCTGAATAAGATACGTGGCAGGAAAGAAAGAAAAAATGGGTACATAGTATTGATTTTGTAGAATGGATGTAAATTTTCTAAGTGGTGGGAGTTTTGCTTGACTTGACTTGCACAGAGAGAGAGTTTTACATGCATAACACTTAATTTGAATCTTAATGGAGCTTAGTACCCCTAGGGCCCTTACCAACATCAAATTGTCTAAGTCCTAAGCCCCATTACAACCGAATGAGAAAGACCTCCTTGATATTGCTATTGTGATGATCTCTTATCGTGATTGCGTGGATTGTTTTCTTTGAGTGGCATGAACCGGACCTAGATTAGTTGAGTGTAGAGTGAAACTTGAGGAGATCCGCATTGTTTAGATTTTGACCAAGTTGAAATATATGTGTTTAGTTTCGAAATTTGCATCGTTTGCTTGTTGGATGAGATTATGATTGCATGGTTTGATATTGCTTGGCTAGTGAATTGGTGCAGAGAATTTCGAGTTGCTTGGTATGGCTTCTTGTCTTTATTTTGTGAGTCCGTTGTTATTTTCTTTTTCCGTTCGTGACGAGTCTTGTTTGTTCTTGTTCGAGTCTTGAGTCTTTTATTTTGAGTCTCGGGTCTTGGGGAAGACCAAAAATAATTAGGTACTTATCTTTTGCTCTTCTTATACTCGAGGGCGAGTATAGCTCAAGTGTAAGGAGATTTGATGAGTCAATTTCGTACCTAATTCTTTCTGTCCGAAAAGGTCTCTTAACTGTGCAGGTGAGACGTATTTGTTGGCAGTTATGCAGAAAATGAGCTGATTTGGCACGACACCAGGAGATGATGTGGCAATGCAATTTACAGCTGGAATGGTGAGATTTTGAGTGGTTTTGGCCGAAGAAAGGAAGAAGGAAAGAAAAGGATCTAGAAAGGAAAGAGAGAGGAAGGAAAGAAGAAGATAAGGAAGGATTAGATATTTCCATATCTAACAAGATCCTTTCCTTATCTATCAAGAAACCCTAGATTTGATCTAGGTATTATAAAAGGAGGATTGGAGCACGAAATTCAGAGAGCCTTTACACACGTATACAGTGCCGTGCATACCTTTCCACCTCGGAGACTCATCCTTTCGATCCGATCAACTTACCACCGCCACCGAACTCGCTGAAGCCAAACGCCGCCGCCGAGAAGATCACAACCACCAGCCTTCCGATCAATTCATGCTATCGGTAGTTTTATGTTTAAGAAACAAACACTTCTATGCTTTCGTATTTTAGTTTTCGGTTTCGGATTCTAGCTAGTTTTATTATCGTTTTAATTTCGTTTCTAGTTTTATGTTCGTTTCGTAAGACCGATCGCTACGGTACTTTTAATCTAGTTTTAAGTTGAGTTTTAATTCGGTTTACTTTTGGTTTAAGATTCCCGTTATTATCCGTTTTCGGTTTATAGTTCGTTATCTTTAGTTTAATTTCGTTTACGTGCATGCTTGGGTTAGAGTTACAAATGGTGCATGTTCGATTTGCGGGGTGTCTTATCGTGCGATCGGGACGGTACTATGAGTAGCTAAACTTTCGGTGGTCCGGCGAGGATGTAAACGCACACGTGAACAAGATACATGAGGCTTAGGTTCTAATAATTAATCAAAGGGTTTCGGGTTAATTCTCGGTTTATTTAATCTCGACTAGTAATTTAGGATTGGCCACCTTAAGTTGCGTAGTTTGTAGCTAACTTAGTACTTCCATCGTTTCTCGTGGAACAAGGCTAGGTAAGTAGCAAAGTTATTCATTAGAATAATTGGATTAAACCGGTAGGAGACTATTAGATGCCCAACATACGAGTAGGCTCCTATACTAGGCTCCCTTAGTTCGATAAAGCTGTTTAGCTATAAAATCTATTGATTGCCCAACAACGTAGATTGTAGCTAAATTAGGGAAGTAGCCGTTTCGATGCCCAACATGGCGGTTACCGACTAAGTAAGTGGGAGTAAGGATTACGCAGTTTAAGTTACGGTAGTCTATAACTAGTTGATCCATGAGATTAATTCATTTTATGTGCCAAGGATTGTAATTACGTGTGTGTGAATATTCTGCTGGACCCATCTCTTATCTGCCTAGTTAAAACAGTTTATTTTCGGTTCGGTTTACGCAATTTGTTTCAGTTTTAATAAGTTCTTAGTTTAGTTAAAAACCCAAAACTTGCGTGGTTGCTAACCAAACCCAAGATAAGTAGAAAAATGATATGTCTAGTCCTCCGTTCCCTGTGTTCGATACCCTGTAAACTATACTGATATAATTCTCTATTTTTGCAGGATTATTTGGTGCAATACAGCGATCACCAAATGTCCAGAACTCGCAGTAGCTAAAAGAGCTGAACGGCAAGCCCGACGTGACAAATTTATCAGGAAGAGGCAAGTCTACATAGTTGGAGAGTTATCCGACTACTCAAGCGATACAAAACGTTTCATGGTATCATCTGATGATGATGTTGCGTTCGTCGCGATTTAAGCAAAAGATATTGAACTGTGTCTCATGGCCGGAGAAGAGGCTGAGGTAAATTCTGATTCTAATATATATCCATCTTCACTGAAAAAACTCTCAAAACCCACCCTTACTAGATTGTTAAAACGAAACTGATAGCTTGATATTTTGATTGTTAGTATATGTTGATCTACACTCGTCAATCTATGAGTAACCGTAGTGAATTCCTGCTAAGAAAGTAGAAGAGTGGACGTAGGATCTTATGAATCCGAACCACTATAAAATCTGAGTCTTTTATAGTTACATTCATCACCTATCAGCTCACTGCTCACCATCACTCACATTCACTGTTGCATTGAAAAGCCTATTACGTTAAGGGATTACCATATATTCTGCATTCGCTTCTAACTGACTCACTACTCAGTCAGCCTCTGATCTGAAAAACGAAATTCGACTTCAGGTGATTCCCCCCCCCCTCATACACCTAAAATCTTATCGGGATCAACAATTGGTATCAGAGCAGTGGTCAAACCGACTACTATTGTTTACTTGGTCGACTTGATCAGATCCTTGCTTTTCTGCATACTTGATATTTCTGCACCTCAGCTTCTCACTACTTGTTACTATGGCAGAACAACTAGCTAACTCCGGAATGTCCATGTTCTCAATCGCTACATACGACATTTGGAGTCTAAGGATGGAGTCACATCTATCTTCAATTCATGACTGCATGTGGGACGTTATCACAGACGGACCCATTGTCATTACAATTCCTAGTATAAGGTCATTGCAGTCTGACTTCTCAGGCAGCAAATCAACAGTCACTGGCAATGATGTGCCCAAACCTAAGGTTCAGCTCAGCGCTGAAGAAAGGAAGATCAACAATCTGGATAAAGTTTCTAGAAACCAGATTCTACTCACACTGAACGATGGAGATCTTAGTCGGATCAGAACATCCAAGACCGCAAAGGAGATGTGGGACACGCTCAAGAAACTGAGCGAAGGCAACGACAAGATTAAGGAAAATAAGCTTAAGGCTGCCATACGTAAACTTAATAAATTTTTTTTGCAGGATAGAAAACGAATAGAAGACATTCACATCTGGTTTACCAACCTGATGAATGAAATCAACGCTCTGGGAAAGACCTTCTCAAATAAGGAGTTGAACGAGAAAATCATTCAGGGTTTACCCAAGGAGGAGTGGAAACACATAAGCTACACTATTCAACGATATGAGGAATTCAACAAACAATCGCCTGATTGTTGTTCTCTAATCTCAAGGCAGTTGAGATCGAAATCAAGCGACCTGACATTTCAAAGAAGAAGAAAGAAAGCTCACAAACGATCGCCTTCAAAGCTTCTGAGAGCTCTAAGAATCCAGAAGACTGGTCTAATGACTACTAAAAGCTTTCGTTCTTCTTGCATGAAACTGAAGAAGAGGTGACGAAAGAAAGAATGGAAGGAAAGAGCGCTCCAAAAGCTATTCAAAGCCTTCTCGTAGCGGCAAAGAGTATTGGAAGAGAGAAGTCTGGAAAGACAAGCCTAAAGGATCATCATCACACCGAAAAGAATACAAGAAGAAAGATGACGATCCAAAGCCATGTTACAACTACCAGAAGACTGACATTATCAGTACGACTGTCCAGAGCTTAACACCAAAGAAAGAGTTGTGCATAGTGCCAAACGAGATGAGTTCCTCAAGGAACGAAAAGCCTTCATTGCAAAAAATGGCGCTATTTGCTCATCAGCCTCTGAGACAGAATCTGAGGAAGATAAAAAGAGCGAAGGAATCTTCAGGGAGTCTGACGCTGATGAAGGCTACCTGGCCATGCATGCTAAAACAGAACCTGAGGCTGATTCAGTATCAGCTCAAGACATGTGTCTCATGGCAAAAGAAGAAGTCGAGGTAAACTCTCAATGCTCTTCCATTCATTCTTCCACACAACACACACTAAAATATAGTTCTGTAGCAGAAGACTTCGAGCTCCAAGATGCTTATGACGAACTACTCGAAAGCCACAAAAGTCTGGAGAGACTTTTCACAATTATGAGCAAACACAATAAGATGATATATGATACTCAGCTTCAGATCAGACTGAGAAAGATCAGCTTATCAAAAAGCTAACAGAAGATCTGAAACAACAACAGTCTGAGTCTGAGACTCTGAAAGTCAAGCTGCTGAAACTCACAGAAGAAAAGAAAAGTGAACGACCACAAGTTGTTGGAAGTCAAAGTGAACTACACAAATCTCCAAAAAGATTATGACATTCTACTGAAGTCAACACGCAACCGAAGGACAATAACCAGCAAATATAATGTTGCTCAAAAGATATTTGATCAGATGCTGAAACATCAGCGACACCATGGAAACCGAGAAGGAGTTGGTTCTAATGCTAAGACTGATTCAAAAGTGTATAACAGAGCACAAAATGGCACCAAAATTACCCGAGTGGCTTATCTCAAGGATAGATTCATCAAGGCCACAAGACAACCTGAATCGTCTCCTGAAAAGACAGACAAAGGTAAGGGTAAGATGTACAAAGAAAACGAGAGACAACCTAAGGTCAGACTTGAAACTTGACCTCAGACCAGAGCTCAAACCCACGCAACTATCAGTCAGTACCACCAGCTCCAATCACTCATGCAACACAAAACAAAACCAAGGTGGTAAACAAGAGAAAGAAGATTGGATCATCTAAGACCTATAGGTTTATTAGACAAGTTTGCGTTCGAAAGAACTAACTAACCTATTAGGACCCAAAACAAAAATAAAGGGTAATTGAACCTATTTTCTTTGCATGTGCAAAAGATTACCAGCAAGCAATCGACACTCTAAAGAAGACTGCGAGGTATATGGATAGTGGATGCTCCAAACATATGACATATATGAAGGACATCCTGACTGAGTGACTATGAAGAAAAGAATGGATCACATGTCATCTTCAGAGACAACTCATCTGGACAAACCAGGGGATATGGTACGCTGACTTTTGGGACTGTATCAGTACCAAAGGTTTCTTCTATTAAAAGACTTAGTCACAATCTACTTTCAATTGGCCAGTTTTGTGATAATAACCACCAACTGGCTATGCCAATGTTTTGGACAAGTCCAATATAAATGTTGTTTTATCAGGTTACAGGAAAAGAGACATCTATGTTGCAGATTGGTCTAACTCTCAACCTGATACATGTCTGATTGCTAGAAGCAGCTCAGATGTAAGCTGGTTATGGCACAAAAGACTGAACCAACTGAACTTCAAGGCACTGAACAAACTTGCTAGAAAATCTCTCGTCTGAGGAATGCCAAATGAAGTATACAACAAAGAAAACAAACTAGATCACCAAAAAGGATAAGGAAGCTCCCTCTACAGAAGGAATACTGGAACTTCTACATATGGATCTATTTGGACCTATCAAACCTATCAGCTTTGGAGGTAACAAATACACTATGGTAGTAATTGATGATTACTCAAGATACTCATTAGTTGTATTTTTGCGCAAGAAGAAAGATGTCAGAACCAAACTTCCAGAGTTGCTCACTGAAAAGGACATCAAGATTAAGAAAATTCAATCTAACAGGGGAACTTAATTCGTCAACTCACATGTCAGTGGTTATCTTAAGGAGCATGGAATCAAACATGAAACCTTAGCACCAAGGACACCTTAGCAGAATGGACTAGCTGAAAGAAGGAATCGAACACTAAAGGAAGCAATCAAGTCCATGTTGGTTGGATTAAATATTCCTCAAAAGTTCTGGGCTGAAGCTGCTGCAACAACATGCTACTCTCAGAACAGATCCATTCTGACTCACCTTCATCAATGCACTCCATATGAATTATGGAAAGGGAGAAAACCATCTATCTCTTATTTTCACATATTTGGTTGTCAGTGTTTCATTCATAACAATAGGAAATATCAGCTTAAAGCATTTGAAAGTAAATTTGACTTTGGAGTATTTCTAGGATACTCCTTAGTTAGCAAAGCTTTTCGTGTTTTCAACTGTCGGACACTTTGTATTGAAGAAACACCTCATGTTGTGTTTAACGAGTTTGCTAATGAGTGCAGGAAAGAAATAAAGATCCCAAACCCTAAGGGGCTCATCAAAACATTGGAGGAACTGAACATGAACAAAGAATGTCAGACTATTCTACCCAACCTGACTTAGGACGACAAATATGAAGAAGCTCAGACGGAACCTGAGTTCCACAGCCCAAAGGATAAAATTAAATCTTCCAAACAGATTCGTAACCTCAGTCGATGAAGAAACGCTAGTGGTAACTGAGACTGAAACTATAGTCACAAATTCAGGGGGAACATTGAATGATCCTGAAAACAATCACCCTGAAGATGATCCAGTCATTCCTAACTTTGCACCTAATGATATCTCAAAGATTTATACTCAAGCTGACAACAACGATGAACATGTTAGGAGAAGGAATAAAACTTGGAAAGACGATCACCATCAAGAAGATATTATTCGAGATCCCAAAACAGGAGTGAAGACCCGCCATCAGATTGATCATGCGATGATATCCTGCTATTTATCCATGGAAGAACCTAAGACAATTGAGGAAGTACTAAATGATGTAAATTGGGTCAATGCCATGCAGGAAGAGCTAAATCAATTTGAGCGAAGCAAAGTATGGGAATTAGTGGACAGACCAACCCATTAGGTTGTTATTGGGACGAAATGGGTTTTCAAAAGCAAGAGAGATGAAAGCAATGTAATTGTCAGAAATGAAGCCAGACTGGTTGCAAAAGGTTATTGTCAATCTGAAGGCATCGATTATGATGAAACCTTTGCACCAGTTGCTCGCTCGGAAGCCGTCAGGCTGTTCTTGGCTTTTGCCGCACATCAGAAATTCAAAGTTTATCAAATGGACGTCAAGTGCGCCTTCCTTAATGGCGATCTCAAGGAAGAAGTATACGTCGATCAACCCCCGGGGTTCGTTAGGGGCAATCAACTTTATCGACTGAAGAAAGCTCTATATGGTCTGAAACAGGCACCCCGAGCCTGGTATGACACTCTATCATAGGGGTGTAACGGTTTGGTTCGGTTCTGTTTCTTATGCATTTTAGGAACCAAACCAAACACATAGAAATATTTTGGTTCGGTTCGATGTATTTTTAAATATCGGAACCGAACCGAACCGAACCGCTTATAAATGGTTTGGTTCGGTTCGGTTTACCGGTTCACCTTTTTATTTATTTATTTATTTTTTTAAATCCTAAATAATGCAAGAATAATAGTTTATAGGATGTCACTCGTTCCAAACTCATAAGTATAGAGTTGTTACTCATTTCTCTTCCTTTGTATAGATTAAAATTGATATTAACTTAAATCTAATATCTAAATTCAATAACATTCTCATATAATAAAGACAAATATTAAATAAAAAAATAAAAAATAAGATATTAGTTCAGTTCGGTTCGAACCGTTCAAAAATTCTTGAAACCGCGAACCGAACCGAATGTAAACGGTTCCTAAAAAAATAAATCGAACCAAACCGCGAAGCCGAACCGAACCGCATTTTTCGATTTGGTTCGGTTCGATTTGATCGGTTTCGTGGTTCGAAGCGGAACCACTTACACCCCTACTCTATCATCTTATCTTCTCAACAAGGGATTTCTAAAGGGAACATTTGACAGGACTTTATTTCAACTGATCAAAGACACTCATATTTTAATAGTTCAGATCTACGTAGACGATATTATTTTTGGATCTGCAAATGATTATCTCAGCAAGGAATTCGAATTTATGATGACAAGTCCGTTCGAAATGTCTATGATGGGCGAAATGAACAACTTTCTTAGTCTTCATGTTAAGCAATCACCTGATGGAATATTCATTAACCAGGCCACATATGCACGAGACTTAATTGCCAAATTCGGCCTGACAAATAGCAAGTCAGTTCGGATATCCATGAACACAAACTGGAAGATGGGACATGATGTAAACGGCACTCTAGTCAATCAGACTGAATATAAAGGCATTATTTGTTCTCTCCTCTATCTTACAACCAGTAGACCTGATATTTTATTTTTCTAATCGGGTTGTCCTGTTATTTCTGTCATGTTTCTAAAAAAGGAAAAAATCAAACTCATAATCCTAAAATAAAGTGGGTCCCTTCTTACTGACTATCTACCCAATTTTCTTATACTCTATCTTCAAAAGTCTATCTATCACACAATCTCGTTCCGCTCCAAACTCAGAAAATTATGATTCTTAGCTTTTTAAAAACTTTAAATTATTTCTTCAATTTTAACATGAAAAGAAAAACAAAAACATAAATCAATTGCTTCAACTATGTCTGAACAGAATTTGAAAAATTATCATTCATTTTCATTAATCACTCCTCGAAAATTGAAAAGCCTGTTACGTTAAGGGTCTACCATATATTTCGCATTCACTTTCTGACTAACTCACTACCAGTCAGCCTCTGATCTGAAAAAGCAAAATTTGACTTTAGGTTTATTCCCCCCTATACACCTGAAATCTTATCGGGACCAACAATATTCATATACAAAATCTTATAAATACACATATATATAATACAATATCCTAAAATATCCTTAAAGTATTTTATCCTAATCATTCTTAAATTGTAGCATAATAAAATTGGCATAATTATGAAATATTAACATAAAATTAGGGATTATACAACACTAATTATGCTTAGAGCTCGGTCTAAAGAAAAAAAATGCAAAAAAATAAATTATACTTAACAATTCTAGAGATCATAAAAACCTACATATTAATTCCTAAACTAATCTACTAAAATATTAATCATTCCTAAAGTGTAATAGTCATGATTATAATATTCTAAAATATCCTAATCCTACATATTAATTCCTAAACTAATCTACTAAAATATTAATCATTCCTAAAGTGAAGTAGTCATGATTATAATATTCTAAAATATCATAATCATTGAGTGTTGGTGATAATTATACTAATAGAAATAAATCTGATTGAAATTAAATACAGAACTGAATTACTCATTTAATTGATACAGTTACTTAATTAATGTTTCTCGATTTTAACCTGTTTACTTTTTCCTTCGTTAATTAGAGTTTTTATTATACAATTACTTTTAATAAAAACTTTAGTTAAATATACAATCCCAATATTTTCTCTCTTATAATGTTAGATTTAATAATCATTTGGGACACACATTTTTGCATAAAAAGTTGGATATATCATTGTACATTCTCAAAAGTATAAAAATGGTCATTTATATTATGTTCTAAAAGTGTGGTTATTTAAATTATTTTGTTATTTTATTTGGTTATATTTATGTAATTCCCCAAAATATTAAATATTCTTCATTAACAAAATTTTATCATTAGTTTTCAATCATTTTCTAATTAAAAAGTTAAAAGATATTTTAAATTTTTAAATAAAATATTTAATATCCACATAGATGCCTTATGATATAGGAGAAATTAGTTTGAGAAATAACTTCATAGGACGGAAATCTAGCTAATTAATCTACTCATGTGCATGTATGCCACCTAGTGGAAAATACGCACATAATCTACATTAACAACACACTAGTCACTAGCCTATTTTCCCCATAATCCTAGAAACTTGAAAAAGTAAGGCCCCTATTTTTAGGATAAGAATCTTCTATCCCACTCCTTAACTCCACGACATGTCCCATCATTAAGATGAGAACATGTGTTATTTTAATTTAACTGCATCTAACTCACTACATGACACAACTTAACTACATCTAATCCACTACATGACAGATGTCCTCACCTTAGTGGTGGGACATGTAGTGGGGTTAGGGAATAGAATAGAAGATCCCTTCCCCTATTTTTACCCATCATACGTCACTAGAGATTTACTAGAAAAGATGACGTAGCATCCATTCCTTCAATACAATGTAAAGGTTACTACACCTCACAATTATGTACCAGTAAAAGAAAATTGGATATTAGCAGCATTTTTTTATTTTTACCAGCACTTTTTATGTGCCACTAAATCTATTAGTGACATTTTAAAGTGTTGCCTCTGTGCTGCAAATACGCGTATCGAGAAAAGTCTCACGCGGCAAAACATAAAAGAGGCATTTGTAAGACTAGCCAAATGCAAAAAAGAAATACAAAAATAGCCTTCAACTAAAACAAAACATACATATAGTCATTTTGTCTTTTTGTGGAATGGCTTTTGTCACATCAAAATTTTTTTTTTCGTTGGAAACGCCTAGGGTCGATGGACGACCGAAGGTGTGTGTCTATCGGCCCTCCATCGGCCGAGAGAAAATGGCCGAACCCCCCCCCATCGGCCGAGGCAATTGTATGCTGACTAGAAAATCAGGGCCGAAGGGGGGCCGATGGGGGGTGTCCATCGGCCCTCAATAGGCCGAAAGAATAAATGCCTAACAACCCCCATCGGCCGAGGCTGTTGAATTTGTTAGGCTCTAAGGGCCGATGGAGGGCCGGTTGGGGGTGTCCATCGGCCCTATATCGGCCGATGGAATGTGCAGTTGTGGGCCTATGGAAGGTGCAATTTTTTCTGCTGAATTGACTAGTCAGATTTGATATTCACATGCAAGAAATTGAGGGCCGATGGAGGGCCGATGAGGGGCCGACGGCGGGGCCGATGGTGGGGCTATTTGTGGTGCAGTTTCAATTCAGCTTTTCGTGTTGAAATGTCAATTCGGCCTCGATTTTCGTAGGCCCGATGGTGTACTTTGTATACGAATTTATTGGCAATTGGATCACATGAAATTTTACGTAAAATTTCCTTATAAGAATGAGAATGGCAACTGGATCATTCACAACTCGAAAATCTTTAATTTCACTTCCACTCTTCTCAATTCGTCCCAACAATTTGAAAAAGATGGACGATTTTTGATCAATTATTGTGAAATTGAACGGCGAATTCGATGATGAGTCGAATTATGTCGGTGGCCATTAGTTCATGGATTACATTCCCTTAGACAATATTTCACTCGAATATCTTCGACAAAGCATTGATCGGTGGCTCAGTGCTTATTCCCTTCCGCTCAACTACTTTATTTACTATACTATTGCTTCCTAACGAATCGGCAGGATGATGAAGGCCATTCTGGGTCATGATATTGATCTTACGCGGTTGTGCTCTATCGACGTAGAGCCGGTTGTGTTTCTTGTGTATCCTCAAGTGCAAAATTCTCAATTTGTTGTCCCCAACCTGAATCAACGGCCCGAAGATATTTATAATTTTGGAGGGCCTAATTGGTTTACGGGGCAAGGAAGCGGAAGTAATACTGGTGTTCGGGCTCCACAAAGGAATGTTCATGTGGAGACAGATTCAGATCGTGAGGCGGATTTGGACTCATCATCCGATGATGATGAGTATGAAGATATTCCTCCCGTCTTGATTAATTGTTCGTTACAAGATTTTGCTGCATGGATTCGGAGAGAGGGTGGCGTGAGTGAACTTATGTCTTTGCTCGTTCCAGTAAATCGTCCTCCAACGATGGACGTGACTGCATACAACATGCTATGCCGCCCCTAATCATAGCCCCGATTAGCCATTCGAGCAGCCACATCCCAGGGATCTGCATCGGCAGTCGTCGTATCTTCCACATCTTCCTGTAGTTGTCCGGCATCTTCATTCCAGCTGGGCCACTCATGTACAGTGACAATCCTCCCCCACGGTGGCTCACGTGGTGCAGATGTTTCCTCATCCGATCGATGACTACTGTACTCTACGTCCCACGACTGTCGACGCGTGGAAGTGGATCCTATGCCTTTACCCTTGCCCTTGCCGGCTCCAAAGACATTTTTTAGCAACTTTCCCACTTTTTTGAAGAAGCGATCCTCGTTCTCCTTCCACCGCGCATCCACTTTTGCTAATAATTCATTCTCGCGTTGTTCGAACCGTTCATCTATAGTGCGGATCATTCCTTCGTACGTGGGCATAGTGGAATCTTCATCCCTCCGATACCTAGATGACTCACCCTCTGCCGGTGCACGTTTTTTTTTCGATTTTTTCTTCTGTGCAGCCGGCGCCGGAGCCCGTACAATGCCCTCTTCATCAACTCGTCTCGGCTGTACGGGGGTCGGTCTGGGAAAAGATACACTGATCGGATTCTCTCCAATCACCCTTCTGTAGTATTCCGATAGCTGCTCCTCAGGAGTGGGCGTAAGAGTCTCATGGGGAGGTGTCTGCATCTGTTTGAAAAGTTAAAAAAAAAAAGTTATAATACGTTTCTGTTACTTGTAAAAATTTTCATAAATATTTAAAATGTTATTTACCGGCAAGGCGAGAAACTGATCCATTCTGTTTCTGGTGGCGTGACAAATACCCATTTCAGACATCGGGGCATACCTCCATCATTCATAAGGCGTACACACAGCCGGGCCAAATCTGGTATCGCCTCATATGCCCAGATCTACAATACGATTAAAGATCAATACAAGTATAAATTATAAAAATTATAATAATTTGAAATAATTAAATATCAATTCGTACCTGAAGGGCCCAAACTGGCCAATAAATATTATATTTTGATTTTACTAAATCGAGTCGCTTCGGTGCAAAGCTCATTTAGTGGAGGAGGGCATTGTACGTGCATGATCCCCATGGAAAATCGTTCCACGCGTCTACATCATCAGCAAGAACCCACATCCACGTCTCGACCTTCTTCGCGTCGGCAGGTGCGAAGAAAAAACACATCAGTGCCAACACATTATCCACCTTCAGATAATCGTCTTCGGAGAGGTCATCGAGCTTATCATTTTTCCATAAATTAAGCAGATCGCCTCCTGTTACTGGTTTCCCATCTGTGAGTCTCATGTATACTCCAGACTCTACAGGGGCACGAGCTGCCGTCGTATCGAAAGAAGAACCGCCGAAAAATAATCCAGTTACGAGTGCATACTCATACTGCGAAAATCTAAGCTCCTGTCCAGATATGTGAAAACGAACCTCCCCGGGTGGTGCCTGCACCTCATAGCACATGAGCTGATGCAAAGCTAAGATGGAACTTTTGCCCTTCCTCCAGCTTAGCAAATGACCAAACTAACCGTCTCTAAATCGACGGACTAAGTTACTACCCTCCCCCCCCGTCTGCCAAGAGTGTTATTTATCAGTTCGGGTAGACTATATCTCCAATATGTAGTGACTTTTGTGGTCTTTTCTCTAACCGGTAGTCGGATATAAGCGGGCTGCAAGTTGTACAAATAAACGAATTAATTAGTTAAGACGAATTAATAAGGGCCGAAAAAGGACCTAAGGGAGGGCCGATGGAAGGGTCGAAGGCACTAAGGCCAGCGGGGCCGATGGCCTATCCAACACAATTCGGCCGAGTCAGGGCCGATGGAGTGTATTCTCCTTCGGCCCTGCCATCGGCCCTCCATCGGCCCCGGTTGCAAAAATTTACAGCGAAATACACTCGAATCCTCTCCAAATTCACATCAATTTCATCACAAATTCGACATTTCAATATAAACCCAACCCAATTTCAACATAAATTTCGTCTATCAATGAAATTCAATCACAATTCGTATAAATCGACAATTCAACAATTCGACATTTCAACATGAATTCGCATAGATCGACAATTTAATTCACTCATCGTGGTTTCTAACATGAATTCGCATAGTTTATAACATGGAAGGGCCAAAGAATCGGAAATACGTACCTCAATTTCGTCGGAAGACATGGCAGCAAAAGGGGATCGGCGGCGGGTTTCGGCGGCGGCGTTTCGCGGCGGTTCTCGGCGAGTGCACGGGCGACGAACGGCGGCGCTGAGTGGCGGAATCTGGTCGGCGGCGGTTGGGTGGGAGAGAAATGGTAAATTTTCGGCGAAATTGATAGAAAATGTGAGTTATTTTAGGCCAATGGTTATTTTCATTCGGCCCCCAATAATTGCGACTCAGGGTCGATTGGGAGCCGGGGGCCGATGGGTATCGGCCCTCGTTTAATAAACGGTTGAATTCTTTTCGGCCCTTCGGTAAATTTCGGGCCGTTACATGTAACGGCTTTTAAATGATCAGGGCCGATGGCTCGGTCGAAAGAGGGTCGATGTCCATCGGCCCTCATTCTATTTACGTTTTTTTTTTAAATATTTTTAAAAAATTATTTAAAAAATTTGTTAATTATTTACGTTAGCAACACTCTTATAAATGCCACCAAAGTTGATAAAAAATGCTGCCAGAGGTAAACAAATGAGCTACTAATAATTTAAATTTATGTTCATTTTATTTTTTATACTTTACTTTTTGCTGTAAATATTGAAGTTTAGTAAATTCCAAAAACTGGAAAAACACTATTGAGAGAAGGATATAATTAAATTATACTCCCTCCTATTTTTATTGTATGATGTTTTACCAATTTGCACACTAATTAATAAAAAAAATTATTCCTAAATTAACCTTAATTAATGATGAATAAATGAGAAAGAGATCATCCATAAAATCTATCAACAAATAAATAAAGAGAAATTATTAAATGAATAGGGGTAAATAAGGTAATAAATTGTAAAACATCTTACATTTAGCAAAGTGTTAAAAATCTAAAACATCTTACATTAAAAATAGGAGGGAGTAGTTGTTAAGTCAGTCTGTATAACATAAAAACATTAATAATAACAAGTTACAACTTCGAAGAATGTGAAATGTTTGCAATTACATAACACTTCTTTTGCTTAGTTGGGGGTATCAGAGCAAGAAACTCTACAATATATTCAATGATCATATACAACATTTACATCTTCATCAGTCGCATGTTGCGAACTAGAGAGCAGTTGTACACATAGTAAAGCCTTCAATACCAACTTTAACTGCAACAAACAAAGTTAGTTAGACAATTACATTAAATTTAACTGCAACAAACACTTCATTTATTTGAGTTTTTCAAGAACTGAATGAATGCTTAACATGAATAAATTTATTTGTTCCTAATAAAGTACAAGAGGATTACTATCATTTCTGTCATCAGTTCTTAATTCATGAAACTCGGATTATTAAAACTTGAACAATACAAACTTAAGACCCAAACCATCACTAACTATTGATGGATATTGGATACCTGGATGCCATCTGGTAAATTCATTGATGGAAGCATCAACATTGCATCCTGGTTGATACTGATGTCCACCCTCCAACACTTCGGTGCAATCTTAACAAGAAAGAATTAATTTTGATGATAAACACCTCTAAAATCATTTATCTAAAACTCTATCCATGTACGCATAACGCTGACAGGCTAACAAATCTATTACCTCAATAACACGGTCAATGATATAATCTCTGATCCCGAGCTTGTACCTATCACCACCAAAACATAAAACACAAGAAAAAAAGACACATTCTTTACGAATAAGTTGAAGTAACAAAACATAAGAGTTCCTAATATTTTTTTAGTAGTCAAAAAAATTAAACAAAAACCTAGCCCTCAAACGCTTAATGTAGACAAGCTTGACGCGCTTTACAACTCCACATTGCGTCGCCGCCACAG
The DNA here is from genome assembly GCA_028984105.1 of Lavandula angustifolia. Taxonomy (NCBI): domain Eukaryota; kingdom Viridiplantae; phylum Streptophyta; class Magnoliopsida; order Lamiales; family Lamiaceae; genus Lavandula; species Lavandula angustifolia. Next base: position 5,890,591 of record CM054809.1, on the reverse strand, counting down.
GGCCATCCACCTCCCTCGTGCCTTGTCCCCTGTAGCCCCATCAAGTTTGTCAATAAATAGGAAATAATAAGATTTTTTATACATGGAAAGATGACATCTCCACATGGTGCTTAAGATTTCTAATATTAGCAACATGGAAGAGAACCAAGCATTGGTACAAACACTTCAGAGGGGGCAAATGTAACAAGAAACTGAATATTGGTACAAATAGTTCAGCCACAGAGAATGCATAAGAAGAAAGTAAAGTAAAATTATAGTAAACAAAGAGCTTCCAAAGAATTTTGTTTAGTCTCTTCTTATGTGTTGCGAATTAACCGAAACCTTATGAGAACACCAGGAAAATGAATGCATGAAAAAGAAACTACAGATTCTCAAGAAATCCGTTTCCATAGTTTAGCTCGTCTGATTAATTGTTCGCTACTAAGGAAAGGTAAATAAGAACAAGAGAAGAATTAATAGACACAATAACCTCAGGCAGTTCTTCTGAACTAATTTGTTGTCTCGTTTATGTATCATCCCTGACTTTCTTATCAACTATGGAAGCATTTAATTCATCTGTCATAGGGGAAAGAATATCAAGCAGATAATACATTAATTTAAATCAAAATTTCCATTATATCAGATTCAAGGTTCTCTTCTATTTCTGGAGCAGGTAATATCACATAAATCCAAATCATGATAAATTACTCTACAGTTATATCGAATAAATTGAATTTTTCTATCCTAGACCGGGTCTACAAGACCTTGTGGTCTAGGATAGAAGTTGTGTTTTTTATTATTTTTTTTTTTTACAAACATTTTTAACCACCGGGTCTACAACTTAAGTTGTAGACCCGGTCTAGGATAGAAAAATTCGAATAAATTAAAATAAAATTCTGCCAATTCAAATCGAAATCGGTAACTTTTACCAATCATTCTACTTACACTATTCAAAACCTAAAAACATCAACATTAGCTCATCGAGAAACACAACGAGATGGTGTAAAAAGAAAAAGGAACCATAAAAAGACTGCGCGGTGGTGTAGGAAGGATTGATGTATTTTCATGCGACAAGAGGCACGGCAGCATACCGAGAGGCGGTGTAGGAAGGATTGGAGTCTATCCATACGCCGAGAGGCGCAGCGTGTTGCAGAGAGAACCGGGTGGCACAAATGCGAAAGTAGAAAGAAAAAGGCTAGTGGAGAGAAGCACGAATTTAAGGGTTTATTTTAATTTTAAAGAAAGATTGTGTTTAGTTTCGTAATTAGATAGCGGCAATTATTTATTGAAATGCCTTTGTAAGTGCCGTAAAAAGTTTTTATTTTTTAATTTCGTGCCATTTATTATAAGTGCCGCTAAAAATATATATTTTTTTGTTGTAAATATATTTTATATATATACTTATCATTTATTGTGATGATCATGTAAATTCTAAAAATTTATGAGTTCATCTTGTACTTTATAAATAGAGGTCTCCACCCTCATAATAATACACTTCAATTTTCCGTTTTCTCTATTATTCTCTTATTTTATATACTTTATAACATTTTTGTTGTAGTGGTGCATGTATTGTCATGTTATTTGTGTTGAAATTGCTTGTAGAAGAAGGGATGGATAGAAGAGAAGCCAAGTGGACTGTGAAACTTGATATACGGCCCAAGTAAAGATAGAAAAGGACTGGGCCTTTTAACGTCGGGTTGATTATACTCCCTTCTATATCAATTTTAAAAATATTTGACAACATAAATTATAATTAAATAATAAGATCAAAATTAATTATGGCGGTCATATATCTCACATATCAACACATTTACAGAGTGTGACAAAAGTGTGACACTAAAATGTTTGTGGGTGCTGAAAAGATGCATCATGCATGACATAGTAAAAGCCTAGAAGGCAGAATAAAAAAAATAGTAGTAATAATGATAATATAATATTGGACGATACAAAAAAAATAAATTATCCATTCGTTGCCAATCCTCGATGTACACATCAATTTACAAGAATGCAATTTATTCATGCAATAGTATAATAGTATTGAGACAAAAAAATGTTAAATTGGATCAGACAACCTTAATTTGACTAATAAAATGAGAGATTATTCAAACTTATTTTAATGAGATAAAATCTTTATCAAGTCGATAGGCAACCAACAAAACCTTACATAGATTAATGATTAGAAATTGAGATTAATGCAGTACATAATTACGTAACATTTTTTAGAGGCCTCTTAAGAGTGGGGACGAGAATCAATTCGTTCTTCCTTCTGACGGTAACGGCGAAGGCCTCCGTCATATCCAAGTCTTGGTTCTTCACGGCATGGGGCAGTTTCCAGTCGAAGTGATAGAGTAGAGCAGCAAGCGCGAAGTCCAGGTTGGCCGCCCCGAAAGCTATACCTGGGCACAGCCTCCTCCCAGAACCGAAGGGCAAATACTCAAGATGATTCCCCTTATACTCCACCGACGCGTCTTCGAATCTCTCCGGCACGAACTTGTCAGCGTCGGCCCAGTATTTGGGGTCTCTTCCCAGCGCCCACGCGTGGACTATTAGCCTCGTGTTTACCGGTATCTCGTAGCCGTCGAGTGTGCATCGTTGGGTGTTGAGTCTAGGCATTAAGAATGGGAGTGGGGTGTGCAATCTTAATGTTTCTTTGATTACTAAGGCCAAGTATTTTAGCTCCCCAAATCTCTCTTCGTCTAAGTATCCTGTCTCGTCGAAGACCTTCCTCACTTCCGCTTGCGCATTTTTTAGTGTTCGCGGATTCTTAACCATCTCCGACATTGCCCATTCTATCACCGCAGCCGACGTCTCGCTTCCGGCAAGGAACATATCCTGAAATTGAATGAATTAACTGGGTTGTTAATTAGGGTTAACTAGTTCAACTAACGAATCCCATCATCTATTTATAGGTGAGCATAATAACATAACTCAAATTGGATTTGAACCACCACGACATCATGAGATCGTCACATTATTAGGGCTTCTTTTTCAAACAATAAAATATAAAAAGATAAAAAACACTAACCAATAATACGGCTTTGATATCGTCGTCATGGAGGGGCAACTCACTCCCTTCTCTGTGATGCGTGAGGAGGGTATCTAGAAGATCTTCGAATTCATCGGGAGCACTGGCCGCGGCTCTGTGCTCGGCGATGATGCTGTCGAACATGGCGTCCATTTCCCGGTGCATCTTCTGTATCTTGAACTGAATACCAGTGAGGAAAGGAAGCACCTTAATCGAAGGATAAAGATCAGCGGCGTTAAATCCGGCTCCAAAATTGCTGAGTTTCTTGATCATGCGTATGATCGTAAGGCGGTCCTTCGTCCTGCCCCCCACCGACGCTCTGGTGACTATATCATACGCCAAGAGGTGGCCCCTCTCCGACACATTCACCGTTGACCCTTCCAGCGAAATGATATGGTTGACCAGATTGACCGTCTCCTCCTCTCTAATGTGTCGGAATGCTAGCACTCGCTTCATGCTCAAGAGCTCCAGTATGCAGATTTTCTTCAACACTCTCCATGACTCGCCGTAGGGGGCAAAGCCGATGCCCGTGTAGTTGTAGGAGAAGGCCTCCGCAGCGAGCACCGAAGGCCGGTTGGAGAAGGCGACGTCGTGGGTTCTCAGCACTTCCTTGGCGATTTCCACTGAGGAGACGATGACGAAGGGAAGCTCGCCTAGCTGGACGCGCATTATGGGGCCGTGCTTGCGTGATAAGTCTCTGAAAACATGATGCGGCGGTGAATCGCCGGCGTGGAGGTGGAGGGTTCCGATCACTGGGAGCCGCTTAGGACCTGGGATCAGATTTAGATATTTTAAGGAGTCGTTGCTTTTGGATTTCGACTTTGTTAGTAATTTGAATGCTATGAACGCAAAGAGAAGAAAAGCCACAAGGCCTATAATTGGCTCCTCCATGGATATTTGCATGTCTTTGGTAATACTTGTTGCAACATTGTTCTCAACTCTTTTTATACACGTAAGAGTCTTGGCTAATGTTTTTCATAGTCATAAAAAAATTAGCTCGCTCTTGTTTAGCAATAATTAAAAAGTGGAAATGACTAATTCTCTTACAAGTGGGAGAACACTAGTTGGATCCTCACTAGTTGAATTCCAACGATACAAGACAAAAAATCGACTAGGAATTCGAGTAATAAATTATTCCTATAATTCCTAATTAGTTAATTATTAGACCCGCAAACAGTAAAATAATGCATTCACGGTAACAAAATAGACTTCAATTAGCGAAGTTCAACATTGACGTCTTTAATCCATTCGAAAAAGGCCAAAATTAAATAAGATATTCGTTATTCAATCGAGACCATTAATCCATACAGTTTCATTTTGACTAAATCAAGAATATGAAACGGTAATACAATTAGCTAGACCCAACTCAGTAATAATGAAAAGATTGCATCAATTTTTTCAAGTACTATGTGAAACATGAATAATTGGACAAGTTTAACGGTCATGATAAATATAAGTAGTTAAATCCACAGTGAATTAATTCATGAGTACTCAAAATAGTAATACTAACTAATTAGCAATTTAGCATAATTAAGTTAACCGTCCTTCCTGATCCACTCGTGGAATAAAACTACGAGCGGCTTTGCTAATTATTTAATAGCGGGCCTGCTTAGCGGATTTTTAGAACTTTCCGGTTTCAACGTCTTGGCGTGAAACTAGATGACCACACAAAAAAAAGACAATGCAAACAAACATCTAGTAATCCACGACCATGGATGTTTCCTGGATACGAAAAGGTTTTATTTAAATTTTATTATATAATCATGAAATTTTCGTAGTGTGTATTCTATCCTCCTGAAAATCGGTTTTGTTTCAAACTCGATTTGAACAGGAGAAGTATGTCATGTTAATGTGCCGATTTTGTTGACTAGCTGCGATTTTTTCTCCTCACAAAAAATTCACACATAAGGTTTAATTTATCAAAATAAATTTATGAGGGTATAAAAATTTATCCAACGTTCGTCTCTTTTATTTTTTTTCCCAACAGAAACAAAGGACTGGTTACATATTTCGTCACGAATCACGATGGCCCAAAAGAACTCATTACTCATAACACTGGTTGAAATAGTACTTTGAAAATGTGAACGTCGGTAGTCTCAGCATCGTGGTAGGCGCTGTAGTAAAAAGTTTTGAACACTGACAAAAATGTTTGTTTGATGTTCCTATCGACGCCGCTTTCTTCAAGCACCAACTTCACTAACGTCTGCATATCCCGTTCAAGTTCCTTATCCGTTATTCCGCCGTCGTTTATCTCAAGAGTCTGCAAGTTTAGCTAATGATATCTGAGATACAAGTTTCTTGTATATGTATAGATAAAAAATAAGAACGGAATGTGCGGAACCTTTTTGTCTTGAATTTGAGTTAGCCGCTGACAGATTTTACTGGTGAGAGTGGAGAGAGTAGTGTATTCTTTGTGCGACAATAAGTCTTCATTAAATGCGATATGACCGGCACAGATGTTCAATGTGTTTGCGAAAAGCTCTGCGTCTGCGCCGCCGTTGGCCTCTCCTTGCTTCAGTTTCACCAACCATTTTCTCCACTGCAAGTGGGATCCACGAGACAATTTAAGCATGCTCTTCTTGTTACATAGAAATAGATTGAGGGATTTGGGACTCACAGCATTTTTCAGTTGATGGCTAGTGTATCTGTCGAGTTCATCTAGAAGATTCTGGAAGGTTGCTAGCAGAGTCTCAGCAAGCCCATTCTTGATCAGAGTAGCACTGTTCCACAATTTATAAAAGAAATTAAAATGGAAAAGATTGAAAATATCTTTGTTTTCTGAAGTATTAAAAGTAAGTACCTATTTATTTTACTAAGGCCATTGATATTATTTCCAAAGTCGGTTAGAAATGCTGTCTTCTGCTCCAATGATAGTGTAGTTTCTTCGTTAAAAAATGATGCGACCATCCTAGAAACAATCCGGGTTTTCGCCCACATGATTCTTTCTTGTGCTCTTTCGGGTTCAAATATCGTTGCAGCTGCCAAATAGTAAGCAAGAAGTAGGTCTTTCTTGCTTATCCTGAATTCCTTAATGTTGCTGCTTTCATACCACCTGCACAAGTTATAACAGTAATTAATCATTTTTTAGTCACATTTTCAAGATTGGCCTAGCTAGCCAATTCGAAATCAGAGCCTACTCTTGCATATAAATCCATTCAAACTGATGCTGTGCTTGGCATTTGTTGAAATCCAGTACTGCTAGATCCTTGTAAGTATCATTGCTGATTTCTGGCATCCTGTAAAATGTCTTGCCAATCCAAACGTCGCCCGAACCAGCATAGTAGTGTAGGTAATATGAAGCCTCGACTCGGGGTAGGGTGGCATACCATGGCATCTTCAGCCCGAGCTTTATCTGTTCGGATATGCATAAATTAAGAGATCGGAGTAAAAGAGTATGTACTGTTAAATTTGGCCACATTTCTCTCAAAACGGCCTTGCACGATAAGTGGTTATCCAAGCTTATATACATACTACACCATCAACATCAAATTAAACGAAGTGGGACAAATGAAGACTTAAGCATGTACATGCATAAAAGTTCATTGTGATGTGGTAATTAAAAACCTCATCAATGAGGTGATCGGATATGACCCATTTTTCTTGAATCTGATTGTTGGCTAGGTTTGCCTGTAAAAAGTTGTAGGCGAAATTACTGGCTTCTTCAAGAATTTCTTCTCCGGGAAACCGAAACTGAGCAGCTCTGTAGAGGTTGTATATTGGAGAGGCGGACTCGATCATTTGCCCACCGTAGCATGAAAATTTCCCATCCTGCTGCTTGAAATGCTCAAGTGCATCTGATTAAATCAAATCATATAATTTAATTTTTAATTTCAATTTCTTAATAATAGATTTCCACATTACAATATTTAAACATACTTGGGTCGATATTGTATCCATGCATTCTTAGAAGTCTGATGCCCATGGACGTGTCATCAATGTCACAAAATTGTGAGTCTCGTCCACTGAAAACGCCATTCGGGGTCCAAACGCTGTTGTCCAAAAATTAAGTTGACAGTAACTAAACATATGTATGTGCTAACGATAATAAATATTGACAAAAAGTAGTAAATGTTATGCATGTAGTATGGTCCTTAATGATGTTGACCAATGTTGTCAAAATCGCGATCCGACTCGTAGAATCGCTTGATTCTACAATCCATGAGCTGATTCCGAGTCGGATCGCATGTAGAATCGCACCCCTGGTAGAATCGTGTGGGATCGCGATCCAATACGTAAAATCATGGAATCGCGCGACCCATGGGAGTCTATCAATTTTTTTTTTTAAATTCCAATTAGTGTATGACCTCTGCGTTAGTGTAATGTTGTAAAACGGGAAGGAGGAGTAAAAATAATGAATTACTAAATGAACTTTAATCTCTACTAAAGCAAAATCTCTTCCGCCAAACCCTAAATTTCTTCAAGATTCAATTTTGTGAATGTGCGAAAATCGAAATCTTTGAAAAAGCAAAACCTCATTTGGGGGCATCATAAGCTCGATTTTCGATTTGTGCACAGAATTGGGTGTATTTTGATTCGACCCAGTTCGGTTGAGGTTAGCGAGGAGGACTCGGTTCCCTTGCAATCCGATGATAACTCGGTCAAAACTCGTGGAGCAACTCAGAGATTACCAGGTCCGATCCCAGCACAAGTGTCCGCCCCTCGCCTTCTTCTCACCAAAACCCCTTCTCTCGAACTGGTTTGTATTCGAATCTTGTGTTCTGTCAATTAACATAAAATATGTATTTAAATAAGACAAATTGTTCCCGGTGATTGCTTCTTTTATATCTATAATCATATGAGTTTTTTGAGTTCATACTTTGCAATTGTTGCCAAGCAAGTGACAATGCAGATTAGCTTCTACTTCAAAAGTTTTATGTGTTGATTGTATCAAAAGGGGAAAATGTTATACATTCTAACGGCCGATGCATCTTTGGATGATTTGGAGATTCCGATTTACGATGATGAATTCGAAGGAAGTAGAAATGCTAGTGCTATTGAGGATATGAGGAGGATGATCATACTGATGATATTGGAATGAAGTACAAGTCATTGAATGACTTGTTATAGTAGGCGTTGCCGTGTTGGATAAGTTTCTTTATAATCTTCTATATGTTTTTGGAATTTGGAACACTTTGACTCTTTCGAACATGTCAGTATTGTGCTTGTGTGGGCATGTTGATGTTGGTATTTTGATTTTAAGACATTTTATGACTTTATGGACGTGTTATTGATGAATATTTTGTTATGAATCATTGTTTGTTAATGCTAGCCTTTAAATAGATTTATTTGAATATTAATTTAATTTTTCGGTAGGATCTTACGATTCTACTACGATTCTGCGATTTACGATCCTACCAGGCCTCTACGATCCTACCTAGGATCCCGATTTTGACAACCTTGATGTTGACACATAAAACATAATTAGTGACTCCCACCTTTTAATGTGATCTAAGAAATACTTGATTTCCTGCTGAAAGAAGCGAGAAATTCCGAGGCGTTGTAGTCTGTCAACTGCCCAAAGTCTTGCAAAGACGTCGACTGGATATGTATGTGGTGCTGCATTTACATATATACAATACAATAAATTAGGATTCATAACAAGCAACAATTTCCATTTTGGGGGCGAAAAATAAAATTTCTTAAAAATATAAAAAAGAAATTATAAAATATTTATAAAAATATCGGATAAGTACACAATTGGAGGGAAGTATTGGGCCCTAAATCAGCCTACGATCTTACCTCCTCCATTACAATTTCTTACGGCATTCTCAATGAATTTGAAGCACTTTTCGTCTTTGGTCTGCATGAATGCAAAGGCGGTAGACGACGGAGAAGTGAGGAATGAGCCATCATCTGACTGCAGTTTCAGTATCTTTTCCCAGTCCAGATCTCCCAGTCCCTCTAAACTAAACAACAAACTTGTTGGCATTTTGTAGATCAAGTCCTCCGGTATCCTGTCAACAGGTACGGATAATTAAAACGACAAAATTCTACAATTTCAGAAAAAATAGACAAAATCTTGAAATAACACGCACATAGATTATGTATAAAAAAACTAAGAAGGGAGTAATTACTTCTTCAATCTTCGTTCTTTTGTAGCATAAATTTCCTTTATGATAGGATCATCAAAGGGTAAATCTTTGATGCCCAAGTCTTTGGCTCTTTGAAGAATGGCTGGAACCACAATTTCAAACCCTGACGTCATGTGCTCAATATTCCCATCTTTAAGCTTATGCACATTTTTCTTCACGTAAGATACTCCTAATTAATAAGTTTTAATTAGCACACGTATATTTTTCTAATGTATTTAATGATTTAATCTATGATCATGCATACCTTTTTCAATCTTGTCTTGGTGAACGTTCCATGATTTTAAAGCTACGACGCATGCTATTGTATTTAGGATCCGATCGTAGATGCAGAAGAACTCGTCCCCCCAAGAACCATCATCCATTTGATTCCTTGCAATCCACTCTAGACATGATGGGAACTGCGGGGCATCACGCCCTTCCAAGTCCTTAATAAGGGAGACTATTGATGTGTCATAGGGCGACACACTTATTCGCCCATCGCCCGATGTCATTAGCAACTTCCTAACGTACTCGATTGAATCCTCCATCTTTTTATTCACCTTGAGCGAGTAACGAATGCAATATAGAGAGAGACAAATTGCATGGACGTTCGAAAAAAGAATGAGTATTTACCTCTTCATGAGGCGCCCCAATGGTATGCCCAACTTTGTCACTTTTTTGTGCCAAGTCCAAGCTAGCTAATGAAACTCGAGAAATTTAGTTTTTTTTTTTTTTAGTTATTTGTGCTTGAAATTGGTTCTGTATAATATACCTCGACACCTGATATTCTTAGGATGAATTATTTGGTACCCCAACGTCTCACTTTTGCTGCTGCTATTCAGCAGTGCACGTACTACAAATACGAAGAAGAATTTGGATATGATGATTAATTATATATATATATATATATATATATATATATATATATATATATTTTTAATTAAAGAAAAGAAATATACGAACATGTTAAATATATAACTGTTTGAGCTACATATATATTAAACGTTACCGGTGGAAAATCCCGGTGGGTGAACCTTTGCCGGTAGCTCTGACCTGCGGCGGAGGGCTGGTGCAGTGTTCAAGTTTAAAGATGACATAAAGGTCATTTTTATCAATCTTATTTGGAGGGAAAATTGAAAGAAAGATTTGGGTGTTTTGAGTAATCAAAGTGGACTTATATACATATATTGAGGGTGTAGGAATTAAGAATCCTATGAGATTTTTAAGTTTATTGTGTCGAATATTTTACTTCTTTTGCCTAACATTTCATTAAGATAGGTGTTGCAATTAGGCTGCAACCTACTAGTTCTAGTAGGTGTGTCCATATTGTAGTTTGAGCCTTTGACGTGACCATTGAGGTTACAAAACTAAAATACGTGCTGCAGAATATTAATTTTATGAATTACTTTATAATCTTATATAGAAGAGCATCATCAGTTTATTTCAATTTATTTTAAAAAACAATGTTTATAAAGGAATTGGTAAAATTTATAAAAACAGTCTATTCTAAAAAATAAGTTATTTTTTAACTTGTTCTAATAAACTAATAGGAATATTTATGAAAATAAAATAAAACAACTTACTCCCTACGTCCCGTTATTTGTGGCTCAATTGGTTTCGGCACGGGAATTAAGAGAGTAGATGATAAAGTATGAGAGAGAGAGAGTAGATGATAAAGTATGAGAGAAAAGATGAATAAGATAATGAGAGAGTATGAGAGAAAGATGATAAAGTAGGAGAGAGAATGTAATAAAGTAGGAGAGAGAAGATGATAGATTAGAAGTATTTTTTTACCAAATTAGGAAAGTGGGCACAAATAATGGGACACCTCTTTCGGAAAAGTGAGCCATAAATAGCGGGACGGAGGGAGTATAAAAATAAATTATTTTTCCATTAAAAGAATTTTAATTATACTTTATTTTTTCTTAATTAAATACTTATATATAAATGCATTCAAGCTTATTTAATTAAAATATTTATGTCGTTTTCTTTTAAATGTTTTCCCGAACTGAGCTTTATCCAAGTTGTTCGTAAGCTTTAATATTACGAAATTATTTGAATTGCTTTCGTACGACGGGATACTTAGATTCGAGGTCCTATAAATAAAGATGCTCGAATTTTCGATAAAGATAATGTCAAATTATGACTCTACCGTCAAGGTAATTGATTACCATTTAATAAGGCACAAACACGATTGGGTGTTCCAATAGCCGTTACTTTATTGAATATTAGTATAACTGGAGAGTTCTTAAATTATTCTAACCTATTCAATTTTATGAATAAAATATAAATGGCAAATTGACACAAATAGTCCTCAATATTTACTATTTTGGATAAATTTGTCCTTTATCTTTTTTTTTTAGTTTATTGGTCTTCAATGTTTACTAGTTTTGACAAATTGATCATTTTGTTAAATTTTAAGTTAGTCAACTGTTAGTCATATGGGTATTTACGGAATAAAAGTTTCAGGGATCAATTCATTTAATTTTTAAATTAAATTTAATTTTTTTAAACATATTTTCTAAAATTATAATTTTTTTCGAAAAATAAATTAATTTTTTCAAATCTTTTTTCCAAAAAGATAGTTTTTTTTAAATAATTTTTTTCCGAAATAAAATTTTCTTATTTTTTTAAAAATTTTTGGTAACAAGAAAAATTATTAGAAAACCTAAATTAACAAATACAACTAGTTTTAGGGACCAATTCATCCAATTTTTAAATTAATTTTAACTATTTCTTCAAATAATTTTTTGAATTAACTTTTTTTTTTAAATTATATTTGAAAAAATTGATTTAAATAAAAAATTAACTAAATCTAAATTTACTAGTAATTTTCATCTCACGACAGAGGAGGAGAGCGAGTCGACGTAGGAGTTGAGGAATGTGTTATTTTCTTTGAGGTCAAAGATGTCGCCGGAGATGAACCTCCCACCTCCAAGTCGTCCAGGTGCTCCTCTCCGACGACATCTTCGACCTGAAAGAACATAACACATTCCCCAATCGTTGTGTCGACCCGCTCTCCTCCTCCATCATGAGACGCAAAATTATTAGTTATTTTTTTATTAAAATAAAAAAAATTGAAAAAAGTTAATTCAAAAATTATTTGAAAAATAGTTAAAAATTAATTTAAAAATTGGATGAATTGATCTATAAAATTATTATTAGTTAGTTTTTTATTTTTAATTAAATTTCTTCGTTACAAAAAATATTATTTGAAAAAAAAATAAAAAATAATTAAAAAAATAACATTTTTCGAAAAAAAATTATTAGAAAAAAATTATTTTTTCGAAAAGATTATAATTTTTAAAGTATTTTTTAAAAAAGTCTCAATTTAATTTAAAATTGGATAAATTAATTCCTGAAACTTTTATTCCATATATATCCTTATGACTAATAGTTGACTAACTTAAAATTTAACAGAATGATCAACTTATTTAAAATTGCAAATATTGGGAACAATAAACTAAAAAAAATATCAGGAATAAATTAATCAAAATTAGCAAATATTGGGGACTATTTATGCCATTTATCAATATAAATTCCTATGAAGATCTTAAGTGCGGAAGGCACAGCTAGTCGATTTTTTTGGTGTTTAGGTGCAGATAGGGAAGCCGCCGCCTGGCGGCGGATTAGGCACCGCCAGGTAAGGAGTGACCAATTATAAAATCATTATTTGATATACGCACTTCCATGCGGCCGTGAATGACAAGAAAAATAAGATAATTGAAAAGGAGTAAGGAAAACAAGAAAAATAAATATAGTGGTACTTGGAGTAAGACAATCATGCGTTATTAAAAGGATGAAATTACATGTTTCAATACTGTTTCACAACAAAATTGTTTATAAATAACTAGGTGTTTAAGGTATTGTGTTATAAATACAATAAAACTTCTATACAATAATATATGTGGGATTGGACAAAAATATTTTTATAGGGAAGTTAATATTAAGTAGAGGTTTACATACAAAAATTACAAATTTTTATCTATAACTTAACATATTGTTTGGTATTTGAAAATGTGTTCCTTCATATTATAAAACCACAAATGTACATCTAAAATGTAGAAGATTTATATTAACGTAAATAACTTGAAAAATGTATGTGGTACATGTATGCATTTAAAGTATATATAACCTTAAAAAAGTATATAATGCATTCATTATCTATGTTGTACGAGTATCTTTTTTGTCATTGTCACGAACTACTTTAAATAAATATTTCATACAATCTTGAGTTTATGTAACATTGTTACATAGTTATGGATATTTAATATATATTTATAATTAAAAAATTTTGCATTTTTATCATTATATAGAGGTAAGTTTACTAATCAATGATGTACTTGAAAAAAATATGAAATATTACAATGTTGAGGGTATTACCATTCATAACTGGTCATGAGTTGGATCACGATTTTTTATTATTATAAGAGGTTATTACCATATAGTACTATACAGAAATTTTATTATAGATTATAAATACTTAAATATTTTCTATTACGTGATAATAGTGGGACATGAAATTTGGGATTAAGGATCTTTTCCCTATTAAAAGTAAAGTATCGTATACATCAAATTTCGGGCTACTGGATTATCAATCACAATATCAGTTAGCCGATTGTCTATCATTGTGAGTTGAGGAATTGAATTTTGGATTGGGCTTATTATATTGAGATTTTGGCAAAGAATAAAAATAAAAAACATAAAGTTGTCCAAATTTGCAATTTTAACACATTTTTTTAAAACTTAGTCAATTAAATCACGACGTTTTAATTTCTTGTAATTTAAAACATGTTTATACTCCCAATTTTTTTTCCGACCACCAGACTGCTGACATTGACGCCTACATGGTAATCCCAAACCGACGTCGTTTTGAGTATCAAATGTATTTCAAATTAAATCACCACCTTTTAAGCTTTTTGCAAATTAAATCACCATCTTTTAGGATTTTGCAAGTTAAATCACCATCTTTCAAGTTTTTGCAATATAAGTCATGTAAAAAAAAGTAGAATTTGAACTCTACAAAATTTCATTGGACAAATAAAATTAACATTATTCAATTTCATGTTTCTAACTAAGATATTAGAATGTGATATTACATTTAAAAAAAATTCAAAACATGTGATGATTGAGTATAATCTGATCTTACATGATTGAGTATTAAATTCAAAAAAAAATTCAAAATATATCATGATCGAATATTAAATTACTATTAACTTTTCTAGGCAAAACTTGGAAGACCATCAAAAAGACTATCTTCCACCGAACAAGGACAAAGCTCAGGAGCCGAGCAAAGCTCCAAACAACAAAGGAAAAAAAGACAAAAATCTGAACAATCTCAAACTCAACAAATAATGAAGGAGGGAGCACAAGTATACGATACTCAATTTCAGTTCTCATCCATAGTTCATTATTTTTGCTGGCTATATTATTTATTTTGGAACAGACCTTGAATTTTATGTGACGAAAATTGCAAACCAGACAAGGATTAGGTGTTTTGGTTGGTGTATCGGGTATTATTTATGCACGGGTATGGATATATTACTTTCAAATTCACTTTGCAAAATTTGTGAGGTGACAATATTAATTTTCTTGATTGGCAGATGTCTAATGGTAAAAGCATTCGCCAAATGAACTCTACATACAAGGTAGGTACCAGGTCAAGAAGTCAGATCGTGTGTCAAGGTCGAGGTCGAGGGGAAAGGGGAGCTACTGCAGGACAACAAAGAGATGTCATGGAAATTTAAGAGAGTCGCAGCTAAAATTTATTTTTAATTTAATACTCGATCATGACATATTTTGAAATTTATTTTAAATTTATGACATGTTTTGAAATTTGTTTTGAATTTAATACTCAATTATGTAAAATCAGATTCTACTCGATCATCACATGTTTTGAAATTGCTTTTGAATGTAATATCACATTCTAATTTTTTTTATTAGAAATATGAAATTTAATAATGTTAATTTTATTTGTCCAATGAAATTTTGTAGACTTCAAATTCTGCTTTTTTTTACATGACTTATATTGCTAAAACTTAAAAGATGGTGATTTAATTTGCAAAATCCTAAAAGGTGGTGATTTAATTTGCAAAAAAACTTAAAAGGTGGTGATTTAATTTGCAAATACATCTGATACTCAAAACGACGTCGTTTTGGGATGGCCACATAGGCATCCACGTCAGCATTCTGGTGGCCGGAAAAAATTGGATCTCAGAGCTTGTCTTAAATTGCAAGAAATTGAAACTTCGACATTTAATTTATTAAGTTTTAAAAAGGGTGTTAAAATTACAAATTTGGACAATTTTGTGCTTTTTTTTTTGCCAAAACCCCTTATAAATTAATGTAAAATTAAGTTATGGTTAGAGTGCTTTTATGTCAAGACAGTACTCTCGGGCCTCGGCAACCATTATCATATGATATGATAGAAGGGATAATGTTGTGTTCGGTTCAAAATGTGTGAAGTCATCCTATGTATATTTTATGTTTCATGGGTTCTTAAAAATATTGTAAGGAAATACTTCCCGTAAAAACTAATAAGATGTTTATTTCAATCGCACATAAATTTTCAACGATATTAGTATTTTAATAAAATTACTAAACTAGATGAGTTGAAATCTAAAACACTAGATAAGAATTGGAAGAAAACCTTGGATTCTCAAGAACTGAGAGTGAATCGTATAAAAAAGTGTCTGTTACAATGCCGACATGTATACTTAAGAATTTATCAAAATTAAACATTATTTGCGCATTCAAAGAGTGATTCAGACATCGTATATCAACATAAATGTAGAATTGTGCTCAGACACACTCAGAACGATTGAAATACACTTGTTTGATGCTAAGAGTTTTCTTGCAACAATTTTATGGGTATTTTTGTAATAAAACAAACACATGATAATTTTACGCATTTTCACATAAATACGAGACAATTTTTTTTCTCATTTTCCCATTTGTAAAATCAAGTTTCAGTTTATAATGTTATTTCGATCTAGGTGATGTCTTCTAGGCCTATAAGTAATTTAGAATGTTAGTTTCCTTAAAAAAATTGAAATTATAATTTCAATTAAATATAAACCAGAATTTTCTGGAAATTTATATTCTCTTACCATTTAAAGAAATCATAATTTATGTATATTAAATAACATATATATATATATAGATATATATAGAGAAAATGAGTCATTTGAGAATAACCCCTTATTGAGAGAATTAAGAACAAAATCCAATTATTCCTATGGAATGACATAGCGGTAAAGGTGGGTTGTCCGGAACTGAAAGGTCATGTGTTCAAATTCCACTGGACATGTTATTTGAGTTTGTCATCCTGTCACCTTAAGGGTGGTTTAACTCTCATGTGTGGTTTGCAGACTATTGCAAAGGAGCGATGTTTACTCTGTGAGCACCAAAGGCAGCGGCTGCGGGTTTCTCGTCATAATAATAAATAAATAAATAAATACAACCCTTCATGTAAGTGACATGTGGTTCAAATTTGTGGTTCAAATTTAATTTTCATCCTCGAAGATTTGAAATAAAAAGAGTCTCATTAAGTGTATGGAAGAGATTTGACAAAAATGATTCTTCAAAATTAATATGTTTCCCTCAACTCCAATTATCGTTAAATTCAAGATCTTCTTCGAGCTTGTTCAATCTTCGAACTTATTATCCATAGAACCCCCTGTACTTTTATACTTTTTTCTTCTACACAAAAAATATAAGGGTTATGCATAATGTAAAATTATAAGTTTTTACATTAAAAAAACATAAGGATTATACATAAAATATTAATGATTATGCATGATTCTTACTTCTCACGTTAAATGTGGGTTCTCACATATATAAATATATAGGGAGCGGATTGGTGATCGTTGTTTTCACCAAATAAATCCTGCAAAATGCTAAAACTTAGATTAGTATAGCAAACAGGTATCGAACACAGGGAACGAAGATTTTAAACATTAAATTCCTATTAATCTATGAGGTTTGGTTAGCGACCAAGCAATTTTGGGATTTTCTAAACTAATGCAAGAAAGTAAATAACTAAAATAAATTCGGAATAAACGTATGCAAAGAAATGGGTCCAGCAAGATGATTCACACACACACACAATCGATCATCGACACTAAAGATAAATTAATTCCTATAAATCAATCAGTTGTAGGATGCCGTAATTAAACTGACACATCCCCTATTCCCCGTTCATTATTCGATAGTCGCCATGGTGGGCATCGAAACGACTACTTCTCTAAATTAGATGCAGTCTACGCTTGTGGACAATCAATAGATTTAACAGCTAATCAACTTTAAGAACTAAGGGAACCCGATTAAGGAGCCTACTCGTAAGGTGGTCATCTAATAGTCTCCTACCAAATTAATAATATTGTTCTTAGAACAATTGTGCTACTTATCTAGCATTATCCCACGAGAAACAATGGAAGTACTAAATTAGCTATGGATTAAACCAACCTAGGGTGATCAAGCTTAAATTAACTAATCTAATTAATTATCCAAGATTAATTTGGAACCTAAGTGATTAATTATTAAAGCCTAAATCTCACGAATTCATTAAAGTGTGTGCTTTACATTCCGCCGGCCCCTTAAAATTTAGCTACTCATACGGGTCCGACTGGGCAGGCGGACCACAAAACTGGACAAATGCAAAACATGCTCAAATTCAGAAATTAAATGCACGAAAATTATAACAATTTGACGAACTGATTTAAAACACGAATGCAAACGAAATTAAAACTAAAAGATCAGAAGATAACAATATGAAGAATCTAAACCATCCAAACGATAAGTACAATCGAAATCTCCAAGTCTAAACAAAAAAATGGAACTAAAAATAATGTTTTTTTCTCCAAATCTGAACTAAGACGAATGGTATTAATCTCCAACTTGTTTGTCTCTCTCTCGGTCTTGTAATGGTGTAAAAGGTGATATTTTTGTTCGTCCCCTCCCTTGTATATATGTCGGCTCATTTTCCTTGTAGAAGTAGGTTTTTAATCCAAGTATGGAAAGATATTTATTACATATATCATATTCAATTCTTTCCATATCTTTTCTTTTCATTATCCTCCACCTTCCTTCTACAAATTTTCGTCTAAAATTCCATCTTTTAAACCCCAAATCGCGCTTCCCACCTCAGCAACTCGTCATCGCCACATCAGCACTAAAATCTGCAAGACAACACAAAAAATACGGTCCAACTGCCTAGGTGGGCACCAAAACAGACATAATTTGTATAGTATGAATTAGACTCATCAAATCTCCTTACACTTGAACTATATTTGCCCTCAAGTATAAGGTAAACAAAAGAATACGTACTATCCAAATTCAGTCAATCACCAAGACTCAAGACTCTAAAATGAAAGACACAAGACGAAAATAAGACAGGAAAAGACAAGGAAAAGACAAAGATAAAGACTCGAAACAAGACAAGAACAAAGACAAGAACAAAGACAAGAACAAAACAAGAACAAAGACAAGAACAAAACAAGAAGCAGCACCAATCATATCCATAATCTCCACACTCAAAGAACTAGCTAAACATGCCAAACCATGCAAATATGAGTCTCAACAAACAAGTAGAGTTGCAAATTTTAGACAAGGCACACAAATATCAACTTGGTCAAAAACCTAAGCAAAAGTTGATTATCCTCACGGTTCACTCAACACTCTCTAGTCTAGATCCGATCAAGCCACTCAAAGAACACAATCCACTCTATCACGATTAAAGATTGTCACAACTGCAACATCAAGGATGTCTTTCTCTTTCGATGTAATGGGGATTAGGATTTAGACAAATTTTCGTTGGTAAGGGTCCTAGGGGTTCTAAGCTCCATCAAATGTTAATTAATGACATGCATGTCATACTCTCTTAACATGAAATAACCAAGAATAGATAAACATCACCCACCACTAAAGAACTACACATCAAATGCTACCAATTTAAACACAAGTACCCTTCCTGTTATATGAATTTACCACGTTTTCAATTTCTTTTTTTCATGGTAGAACTTTTTTCTGAAACAAACTGGGTACATACTCGTCTGTCTGGTCAGGCAGACCGTATTTTCTGCTATTTTTCAAATGCAATTTTTTTTTTCTGACAAATTTCTTTCAACGAACTTCCGGCCATTTAATATTTTGTAGCATGCATCAGCTGGGCAAAGGATACATAATAAGATTAATCTCAAGAAAGCGTGTAAAACATGCAATGACATGGGACAAGAGAAAGCTAAAAAGGTCTCGGCTAATATTTTCTGACTAAATCAAAGAATAGGTCAATGCTCAATTGGGCTTACTAAGGGATAATGTAGGATAGGAAAGTATTGTCGCAGCTAAATGGTTTAATCCCTAGTGCCTCCTATCATGTATCGCAAGTGACTCACCTTTATTGCAACTTCGTGGACAAACACTCTCAAAGAAATTAATAGGAAGTATCCTACTTTACAGCCTCAAATCTAATACTCCCTCCGTCCCGCTATTACTGTCCTACTTGCCTAATCGGGTTGTCCCGCTATTACTGTCATCTTTCCTAAAATAGTAAAAATTACTCTTAAACATAAAATGAAGTGGGTCCCCCTTACTCACTACTCAACCCCCACATTCTTATACTCTCTCTCTTCAAAAATCTATCTCCCACTCGATTATGTTCCGCTCCGAACTCAGAAAATTATGATTTTTATCTTTTTGAAAACTTTAGATTATTTCTTCAAATACAATATAAAAAAATATAAAAAATAAAAATCGATTGTCTTTTACTAGCCTTGCAAAAATTTGGATAATTCTCATTTCTTTCCACCAACCACTCCTCGAAAACTGTGTCATTTTCTTTATACAATTAAAACTCATAAAATACACACTAAACTAAAATTTCTTAATCTCCGTGCCGAAGTCAACTGGGATAGAATTAGCGGGACGGAGGGAGTATATAAGGAGTGTGTAAAATTCGATCCACAATTTACTTATTATTCGTCATCCCAAATTGCATACAAATGTGCACCAAGTCCTACTCTTCATAGCAACTAACATGATTGCATATTGAAACATAAAGCACAAATCAAACATACTTACACAAAGAACAAGAGTGCATCAAAAACTTCAAATTTTGGCATGCTTCGACGACAAAAAAGAAAAGACGACACAAAGTGAAACGAAGTAAAGACCTCCTTCCTTACACCTAAAACCTTGTGTGCCTCACGCAAGAAAAGAAAAACAAGGATGGAGATACATGATAAAAACATAAAACAAAAACAAGAACGACCCTCCTTACACTTGATCTTTACCGAAGAGCAAGTGAAGGCAAAACAAACACATAAAACACGAAAACAAAACACAAACACAAAGAACAAATAAAAGTAAAGGGGGAGAATGACATCACCAATCGCCCCGTCTGGGCAAACGGGGCAGGACAGTCGGCTCTAGCTCATCAAACCGGCGACGAAACTTCCTCCTTACACTTAAGTCCACAGCATCCTTCTTAGCCAAGATCTGGAAAAACAACACAAAAATAAAGAACAAACAATGATAAAATCAAAGGAAAACGAAAGTAAACTCGGGTTGCCTCCCGGTAGCGCCTTTCTTTAAAGTCTTTGGCTAAACCTCCTCTTAAAGGGTCAATTTTGTGGAGTTATGCAGAGTGGAGTCTCATCCACTACCTTGAACACCCGATCCAATCTCTTCTCACGGTCTTTATACCATATGGAATCATCATAGGCCTCTCTCCAAAACTCTTTCTCACACTTAGTTGATGGCCCATCCACTTGCCAAATGATGGAAGTCTGCTCCCTTGTTGCCCTTTCCTTGTCTCTTTCAGGTTGGGGCTTCAGCTTTGAAATGCATGGCTGATCATTAGAAGATAATAGTCTGCTGTAAACGCTCTGCCTGGGCAAGTGAAGTTCATTCTGTACAGAGGCAGAATAACAAGCTTTATCTGGTGGTTTCCCTTTAAATGGTAAAATTCTGTCAGAATCTGCCTCGCTTGGGCAAGAGAGCGATACTGCCGATAGTAGCAGTTTCGAGTGAGTTATAGAGTGCCATGATGCTCTCCTTAATCTCTTCATCCCTCTTGTCTTTAGCATCCAAATCAGCAAATCCATGCATGAGAGTGAGTTCCATTTTATCCTGCAACAAATGTATCTCAAGATATTCTTGGAAAAAGCTCTCAATTGCGTTAGTAGAAAGTGCAGCTTCATTGTCATGATCATTAGATTTCTTAAGTGCATCCGTAATGTAATGAACATAAATTTCATTATGATACTTAACACTTATGGAAACTTCATCAACATCAATCACTGCCCTAACAGTCTTCAAAAATAGCCTACCTAACAGAACACCCGCAATACCCTCAACTTGCATATCATTGGTATCTATAACATAGAAATCAACAAGATAGACAAAGTTATTGATTCTGACTAGGATGTTCGCTAGTATACGTATTGGAGCAATGCATGACCTATCAGCAAATTGTATAATCACCTTAGTAACCACTAATTCCACTCCAGTTAATTGTTTATACACAGAAAGTGGCATAACATTGATACATGCACCCAAATCACACATATCTTGCTTAACCATCACAATACCCATAAGACAAGATAAAGTAAACACGCCTGGGTCCACACACTTGGCGGGCAACATCTTTTTGATGATAGCCGATACCGAAGTATCCATCAACACCTTCCCGGACTGTTGGATTTTACCCGCTATGAAGTCTTTGACAAATTTTCCAAATTGAGGAATCTTTACGGCTTCGAGGAAAGGTATGCTAACTTCCAGCTTCTCGAACAGCTTCACATAATCCATGTATTCCATGTTTGGTGTCTGTTTCCTCTCCAATGCCTCTAGAAATGGCGGAGGTATGACAGTTTCAGGCTCTATCTGGGCAGTTCGACCCTCCCTGTCAGTCAGCACTTTATCCTCAATATTCCCGCATTGCTACGTGGTCCGCTGCACTCGCTTTGCCCGGCTGCTTCGGTGGTACGTTACGCTTCAAATTGAATCTTTTGAGTATTCGTCTTCGGTGTTGGTTCGGGCAACTCATTTCCACTCCTCAACATGACGTGGCTGCAATTGTGGGAGTTCAGATTAGGCTGGGTTTGAGAAGGTAATTGTCTTTGGCTTCCTTTCATCTCACTAAGCGAAGTGGTCAACTTAGACATTTGCGTTGTCAGATTTTTCAAGATGTTTTGTTGCTCCCACTTCAATTGTTGTATCTCTCTCTTCATGGCTTGGATCTCATCATGATTTGAAGTTATTTCCTTCTTCATTGGCTTCAGATATGCAATGGTATCGTTTTGAGAAGCAATCATCTTGCCCATCAATTCTTCAAGCGAAGAGGATCCCTGGTCGGTTTGGCCAGGCGGAGGCACGATTGGCATTTTTGGCTTGAAGGTCATTTGATGTGAAGCTCAGTATGGTTGCTCTGTACCGAGGGTAGGTGTCCGATATAAATTTTCATAGCGATGGATGAGTTGTTGTACTTAACTTTTTGGAAATTCCACATGCTTGTGTGTTCGGGCACCTTGCTCTCCATCAATTCCCTTCTTGAACTCATTCTCCTTTTTACTATAGATGCTAATTTGCCTTATATTAGCCATAGCATTTGGATTGGGATGGACTTGTGACGGTAATTGCCCTTGACTTGCCTTCAGTTCATGGATCGAAGAATTTAATTTGGAGATTTTCTTTGACAAGTTCTCGAAAGTTTTTTGATCATCCCTCTTGGACTGATTTATTTCCTCTTGCATCTGTTATTGATAAGAAATGGCATCCTTCTGAGAAGAAATCATATCCGCCATCATTTTCTCCAACGAACTGCTCTGGTCGGTGATCGGTGGTCGAAACCGATACAAATAAATTTATAGAACACATGTACAGAAACTATACTGGACAAGTACAGTGACAAGCAAGAGGTCGATCCTCAGGGAACGGGTGGTTAAACAACAAATTCTATTGACCTAAAGGGTTTTGGCTAGCAGCCACCATAAATTTTGGGTGTTCTTAAACTAGGAAGAAAGATAACATATAATAATCGAAAAGCAAATAGCAAGTTATAAAAGCAATCCAGTCAAGGTAATTCCACACCACCCCCTGTCCGATCCTAGATTACTATGTGAATCAGTTTAGATAAGGTTATCTGGCTAGGACGCTGTGTTGAGCACAATGGCGTCCATTCCTTCTATTAAGTTGGGACTGCCATGTTGAGCATAGAAACAATCCCCTACCCAGGTGACTACCCTACCTTGTTTAGCAATGACTAGGGAGGCACTAAGGAGCATTAAGAACAGAGGAACCAGATCACGGCATCTACCGATGTTGAGCATTCAAAGCAGAAAACCCAGCTAGTCTACGTCTGCCCAGAAAGATGGTTACCTACCCAGATTGATCAGATCTAAGCAGTTCTCAACTACCTCAAACAGAGTTCGACCAAAACCTTCACCAAACCAATTATCAAGTACGTTCTCACATCTCACAAATTCTTAGGGATGGTGTCTCATTACCTTGGCCAGATCTGAGGAATTAGCTACACATATTGACTAAGGACATGAAACTAAGCATGTAGAAGTAAATCATGAAGCAGATCTGGGAATTAAAGCTAAAACAACAAACTTTCCTTAAACGGCAAGAAACTAGCATGAACATTTAACTAAAAACAGCAAGAGACAATATGATATGAAATCGAAAGCAATCAGATCTAAAGCATGGAATATTCCAAAGTGATAAAGACAAAAAGCAGGAAGTAAAGTAACGATTCACGTGTGCATAGTAAAGAGACTTGTTGACAAACATACAGAAATAAATGCAAACATTAAAGACTTAATTTAAACGCTGAAATTAAAGCTAACCGATATCATAAATAAAAGGAAGTCTTCTCCTCTAGAGAGCTTCGGACTAATCTAAGCAGAAACATAAAGTTGTCTTAAAGCTACATTAATGGTGGAATTTTTGGAGAGTTTCAGAGGGAGAGGAACGAGCTACAACTACTGAAAATGTAAGTATCAAAAGTCTTTTAGATCAGGCATCTTTCCCTCTCTTTTAACTCTCAGAAAATATCTAGATTTGGTAGGTGGGAGAACACTGTTCCAGGCATGGCTTGCTGGTCAAAGTCAGGCTATTCTGTAGCTTCTAGCCTCCTACTTCCCGCCACAGCTTTGACAAGATGTTGTGGGCCGGGTCTGTGGGCCTTAGGGGTGTAACGGTTTGGTTCGGTTTTTAGTATAATTTAGGAACCGAACCGAACATATGAAAGTGGTTCGGTTCGGTTCGGTTTAAAGTGTACTTTACTTTTGGAACCGAACCGAACCATTTAGAAATGGTTTTGTTCGGTTCGGTTCATCGATTCTACCTTTTTTAAATCATAAATATATTTTTTTGAAACACAATATTTCATACATGCTTAACGTGAATGAAATCCAAGCACGACAACTCAAAAATTTTAACAAAATATAAATATACTAAACATAACTACAAAAGTTAATCTCCAACTAGGGCTCCAAAATATTAACAAAATATAAATATACTTAACATAACTACAATAGTTAATCTCCAACTAGGGGAAACAAATTCATGACTCCACAATCCTTATAGGCAGTAGCAAAATGAAACAACTTCATGACTCCACGTAAACGGATGAACTAAGAACTCCCAAAAAAAAATCCTACGGATGGCGGACTTGCTGTTTAACTTTTACGTTTTGGTAGAAAAAGTGAAAATAGTACTCCCTCCGTTCCACTCCATTAGTCCACTTTCTTTTCGGCACGGAGATTAAGAAAGTTGTTTGTTGTGTGTAAAATAGATAAAGTAGTGGGGTCCACTTGAATATATTAGAGTATTATTTTAAGTTAAAAAGGGAAAGTGGACTAATGGAGTGGAACGACCCAAAAAGGAAAAGTGGACTAATGGAGTGAAACGGAGGGAGTATTAATAATGAATTGAGAAATGAGAAAGAAGATGGAAATGAGAATTGAGAAGACAGGAGAGTGGTGTAGTCAGGATTCAGTTGTGCGGCGTGCCCTACTGCCCTAGTGTAATAGTAGTATTAGCATCTCTTTTTTAATTTTTTTAATTACACATTACATTTGTATCAATTACCTACTATACCCCTCGTAATCACATATTAGTATACTACCTAGTAAGTAAGTAGTAGGTAGTATTAACAAAAAATCTTTATATTTTATTCGGTTCCATTGGTTCGGTTCGGTTTGAGCGGTTTCTATACCTTTGGAACCGTGAACCGAACCGATTATAAATGGTTTCGAGAAATATAAACCAAACCGAACCACAAAACCGAATCGAACTGCATTTTTCGGTTTGGTTCGGTTCGGTTTCGTCGGTTTCGCGGTTCGGATCGGAACCACTTACACCCCTAGGCCTGACCTCAGCATTCTTCTTCTCAATTCCGGCCAAATGGATTCTGCAATGATTCTAGGCTCTTTTCAAGCCATTTCTTCTGCATTCTGGGTAGTTCCATTGATCTTAGCCCGAAGCCTTCTATATCCAGCAGCATCATCCTTTCTCCCTTTTTCTCCTAATTTAAGCTAATTATCTGCAATTATACAACACTAAACGCACAAGTTAGATGGACAAATGAGCTACAAATCTAGGCTCATTAGTCGGCTTGGCCAGACGGCTGACTCTGTTACTGAAATTGTCTTTGATGCGGAGCCTTGTAGGGTTGTTGAAACCCTTGCTGTGGCGGTGGCTGAAATTGTTGGTGCTGATATGTCGGCTGTTGGTATGATTGTGGTGGAGGGTTTCTTGTCGGTTGGGGCACTTGATCCTCTTGTATCCACCTTATGATCGAATGAACCTTGTGTTGTCCGTTCCAATTACCAACTGCATTAGCATCCTCTCCATGACATTGCAATGAAGTATGTCCATTTTCTCTACATGCTCCACATGTGTGGTTTGCCATCAGCTGCGATGACGAAGAAGAAGAAGGATTCTTCTCTTTGAACAACCGACCTAACTTATCTTCAAGCTGGCTGAACTTCTCCTCCATTTTGAGTCCAACTTTCATGTCGAGATCGTCTAGAAAGTCTCCACTTGAAAGGTTGACATATCTTCTTTGCATTCTTGGACCTTTATACTGTGATGTCGACTCGGCAAGGCCTTCAATGATAGTCTTGGCATCATTATAGTAACTATTAGCAAAGTTACCTTTCAAACCGACGTTCACCAAGGTTTTTGACTCGTCTGTTATCCCTTGATAGAAACACTGCAACAAATCCACCTTAGAATAGCCATGGTTTGGGAAGCTATCAACTAGCTTCATAAGCGCTCCCAATAAGCTCCGAAGGATTCATCAAGTTCTTGAGAAATTTCCGAAATCTCCTTTTTGAGAGCATTGGTCTTTGATTGAGGGAAATACTTATCTAAGAATGTCTTACGCATCTGAGCCCTTGTAGTAATCGAGCTAGGTCAAGGACCAGAAAACCATACACGAGCTCCGTCTTGAAGAGTGAAGGGATATGCTTTAAGTTTGCAAGCATCCAAATAACCCTGCCTGTGCAGATTGCAGACCTGGTTGAATCCTTCCAAGAAGGAGAAAGGATTCTCGTTCAGCTTCCCATAGAATTTTAGACATGCCGCGACCAAATTCAATTTCATGTCGATCTTCTCAATAGTGGTTATATGAATTGGTCCAGGAACGTCCTCTCTCAAGTTTCTCGAACCTGAGTTCATCTTCGGATTGGCTGCCTCTTCGTCGGCCAAGATTTCATCTTCAGATTCTGAACTGTTTTCATCAGAACAATGCTCTGCTTGGCCAATCAGAGCACTGAGGGCTTTTGTATCGCTGGTTCTGTCACCAGCTTCTGTTTTATCCTCCGTCTAGGCAGTTGAAGCAGTTGTTGCCTGTGACAGAACTTGTTGCTTTTGCAGCTTTGTTGTCTTCTTATTCCTTTTTGCAATCTTTTCAATTTCCGGATCAAAGTGTAAAATAGGGCGGGAAGACCTGCTCATGCAACACTTAAAAAGCACAAAAGATCAAAAGGAAAATAACCTAAAAATAACACCGTTCCCCGGCAACGGCGCCAATTTGGAGATTGTTGTTTTCACCAAATAAATCCTGTAAAATGCTATAACTTAGATTAGTATAGCGAACAGGTATCGAACACAGGGAACGGAGATTTTAAACATTAAATTCCTATTAATCTATGAGGTTTGGTTAGCGACCACACAATTTTGGGATTTTCTAAACTAATGCAAGAAAGTAAATAACTAAAATAAATTTGGAATAAACGTATGCAAAGAAATGAGTCCAGCAAGATGATTCACACACACACAATCGATCATCGACACTAAAAATAAATTAATTCCTATAAATCAATTAGTAGTAGGACGCCATAATTAAACTGACACATCCCCTATTCCCCCTTCATTATTCGATAGTCGACATGGTGGGCATCGAAACAACTACTTCTCTAAATTAGATGCAACCTACGTTGGTGGGCAATCAATAGATTTAACACCTAATCAACTTTAAGAACTAAGGGAACCCGATTTAGGAGCCTACTCGTATGGTGGTCATCTAATAGTCTCTTACCAAATTAATAATATTGTTCTCAGAACAATTGTGCTACTTATCTAGCATAATCCCACGAGAAACAATGGAAGTACTAAATTAGCTATGGATTAAACTAACCTAGGGTGATCAAGCCTAAATTAACTAATTCAATTAATTAACCAAGATTAATTTGGAACCCAAGTGATTAATTATTAAAGCCTAAGTCTCACGAATTTATTAAAGTGTGTGCCTCACATTCTGCCAGCCCCTTAAAATTTAGCTACTCATACGGGTCCGACTGGGCAGGCGGACCACAAAACTGGACAGAACGCAAAACATGCTCAAATTCAGAAATTAAATGCACGAAAATTATAACAATTTGACGAACTGATTTAAAACACGAGTGCAAACGAAATTAAAACTAAAAGATCAGAAGATACCAATATGAAGAATCCAAACCATCCAAACGATAAGCACAATCGAAATCTCCAAATCTAAACAAAGAAATGCAACTAAAAATAACGTTTGTTTCTCCAAATCTGAACTAAGATGAATGGTATTAATCTCCAACTTGGTTGTCTCTCTCTCGGTCTTCGAATGGTGTAAAAGGTGACATTTTCGTTCGTCCTCTCCCTTATATATATGTCGGCTCCTTTTCCTTGTAGAAGTGGGTTTTTAATCCAAGTATGGAAAGATATTTATTAGATATATCATATCTAATTCTTTCCATATATTTTCTTTTCATTATCCTCCACCTTCCTTTTACAAATTTTCGTCAACAAAGGAAAAAAAGACAAACATCTGAACAATCTCAAACTCAACAAATAATGAAGGAGAAAGCACAAGTATACGATACTCAATTCCAGTTCTCATCTATAGTTCATTATTTTTGCTGGCTATATTATTTATTTTGGAACAGACCTTGAATTTTATGTGACGAAAATTGCAAACCAGACAAGGATTAGGTGTGTTGGTTGGTGGATCGGGTATTATTTATGCATGAGTATGGATATATTACTTTAAAATTCACTTTGCAAAATTTGTGAGGTGACAATATTAATTTTCTTGATTGACAGATGTCTAATGATAAGAGCATTTGCCAAATGCACTCTACATGCAAGGTAGGTACCAGGTCAAGAAGTCAGATCGTGTGTCAAGGTCGAGGTCGAGGGGAAAGGGGAGCTACTGCAGGACAACAAAGATTTGTTTTAAGAGATTCGCAGCTAAAATTTGTTTTTTATTTAATACTCGATCATGACATATTTTGAAATTTATTTTAAATTTAATACTCGATCATGACATGTTTTGAGATTTGTTTTGAATTTAATACTCAATCATGTAAAATTAGATTCTACTCGATCATCACATGTTTTGAAATTGCTTTTGAATGTAATATCATATTCTAATTTCTTTATTAGAAATATGAAATTGAATAATGTTAATTTTATTTGTCCAATGAAATTTTGTAGAGTTCAAACTCTACTTTTTTTTTACATGACTTATACTGCAAAAACTTAACTGATGCCTGCTAGCAAAGTGACTGACTTCACTGAGGCCTGCTAGCTGACTTAGGTCAGAATTCAATATCGTTCAGTAGATTGCGGAAATGTGTAGGCCCAATTCAGTTGAGTTAGAAAACATTTTTAGTAAAACTGTTTCAATATATTAGTGCAGTCTTTTAAGCTTTGCTGAAACACAGTTGAATGATTTTGAAAGATATTTTTATTATGAACAGTAATCAGTGCAACAGTAAAATAGAGCACACAGAACACAACGATTTTTAAAGTGGTTCGGATCCAACAATCCTACGTCCACTGTCCCGAAAAGATCAAGAGGCTATTTTATTATACTGAGTTAGTCTCAGTCGGTTACTGCACTGGACAAAAACTAGTCTTAGTGATTATACTGAGCAAGTCTCAGTTTACAAGATATCAAACTAAAGCGTTTGGCAAACTCTCCAACTATGAAGGAGTTCTTTACAGTAAAGAACAGTTCAGGGATGAACTCCTTCGATCTAAGCTATAGATATGGTCTGCTGAGCTTAGGTTAGAGGGAAGGGAACGAGAATGAGGCTTCTAGAGCGACGAACGGTGAGGTATATTCTCTGGGTTCGTGTTCAGTCGCTTGGATACTAGAGGCTATAAGTCTAATTCAACTCGGTTCCCTTTGAACAAGAATGTCGCCTTTCGCTTGAAATAACTCTTTGAAGATCTTGCGGAAAGTTAAGTAGATTTGAAGTTGCTCGTATTTACTCGTGTGTTCTTCGTATGTGTCGTGTGCTTTGATTTGAATTCTTCCCTCTATTTATAGATGAGAGACATGGAAAGATCCGTTGGAGACGATGATCAATGTGTCTCTCTCTTTTGGGTAGCTAACGGTTCTTTCAAAGAATGGTGGCAGAGTCTTTTCCCTCCATTTCTAGAAGTATGTTGACTTGCAGCTTTAATCAGAAAGTAGACAGCTGGCTGCTCGTCATTGGTCGAGGCTGAAGAAAGTAGGTGAGAGAAACATACTTCAAGGCAGATTTGAAGCTGACTTCTCTGTACCTCGTATGACTCTACTGATTTGACTTATAAGATTACTGACAGTCAAGAGACTGTCTGGCCGTTGCTGAGTCTGATCCATGTTCAATAGCATACTCTTGCTGAGTCTGGCTCTACTGAAGATCAACTCTGAGTTCAGTGAACTGCTCCTGCTGAATCCAGTTCTACTGACTCCTTTCAGTATGCTGCTCCTGCTGAGTCCAGCACTATTGAGTCTTCTTCCCATGGTACTGAGGCTGATAGTCTACTGAAGAGTCAGCAGACAGAACTGAGTGCCTGAACCATGCAGAAAGAATTGTCTACTGAGTCTGAAACTCTCAGAGACAGATACAGAACAGTTACAACTCAATGGTTCACCAATCAAAGTAGGGTTTTGGGATCATTCAAATCTATTAACACTAAGCTACTGAATCATCTCCCAACATCGTTAAATTCAAGATCTTCTTCGAGCTTGTTCAGTCTTCAAACTTATTATCCATAGAACCCCCTGTACTTTTATACTTTTTTCTTCTACACAAAACATATAAGTGTTATGCATAATGTAAAATTATAAGTTTTTACATTAAAAAAACATAAGGATTATACATAAAATATTAATGATTATGCATGATTCTTACTTCTCACGTTAAATGTGGGTTCTCACATATATAAATATATAGGGAGCGGATTGGTGATCGTTGTTTTCACCAAATAAATCCTGCAAAATGCTAGAACTTAGATTAGTATAGCAAACAGATATCGAACATATGGAACGAAGATTTTAAACATTAAATTCCTATTAATCTATGAGGTTTGGTTAGAGACCACGCAATTTTGGGATTTTCTAAACTAATGCAAGAAAGTAAATAACTAAAATAAATTCAGAATAAACGTATGCAAAGAAATGGGTCCAGCAAGATGATTAACACACACACAATTGATAAATTCAGAATAAACGTATGCAGAAGAAATAAATCACTTAGGTGATTCTGAGTGTTCAACTAAATAAATAGGTCATAGAGACAATAAGATGTTGTCAGACCAAATAGCAAAGATGAATATATAAGGAAGTTCAACACTTAGAGTTATATTCGTTCCTCTTCTCTTATCTAATCAAGCCTCATTGTAGAAGCAGTTGCTGCCTGCGACAGAACTTGTTGCTTTTGCAGCTTTGTCGTCTTCCTATTCCTTTTTGCAATCTTTTCAATTTTCGGATCAAAGTGTAGAATAGGGCGGGAAGACCTGCTCAAAAGCACAAAAGATCAAAAGGAAAATAAGCTAAAAATAACATTGTTCCCCAGCAACGGCGCCAATTTGTTGATCGTTGTTTTCACCAAATAAATCCTGCAAAATGCTAGAACTTAGATTAGTATAGAAAACAGGTATCGAACATAGGGAACAGAGATTTTAAACATTAAATTCCTTAATCTATGAGGTTTGGTTAGCGACCACACAATTTTGGGATTTTCTAAACTAATGCTAGAAAGTAAATAACTAAAATAAATTCGGAATAAATGTATGCAAAGAAATGGGTCCAGCAAGATGATTCAAAAACACACAATCGATCATCGGCACTAAAGATAAATTAATTCCTATAAATCAATCAGTTGTAGGACGCCGTAATTAAACTGACACATCCCCTATTCCCCCTTCGTTATTCGATAGTCGCCATGGTGGGCATCGAAACGACTACTTCTCAAAATTATATGCAACCTACGTTGGTGGGCAATCAATATATTTAACCCCTAATCAACTTTAAGAACTAAGGGAACCCGATTTAGGAGCTTACTCATATGGTGGGCAACTAATAGTCTCCTACCAGTGGGAGTGGGTTGACCATTAGATTTAATTTTGTGGTGGTCTGACCGTTAGGTTTAATTTGATGTGGGGGAGCATTATGTTTTATTTGGTGGTGGGGGATGGTGATCGTTGTATTGCACCAAATAATCCTGCAAAACTAGAGAATTATATCAGTATAGTTCACAGGGTATCGAACACAGGGAACGGAAGAGTAGACATATTATTTTTCTACTTATCTTTGGTTTGGTTAGCAACCACGCAAGTTTGGGGTTTTTATCTAAACTAAGAACTTGTAAAAAAATTGAAAGAAATGTGAAAACTGAAAATTGAATTAAAATTGTTTTAACTAGGTAGTTGAGAGATGGGTCCAGCAGAATATTCACACACGTAATTCCAATCCTCGGCACATAAAATGAATTAATCTTAAGAATCAACTAGTTATAGATTACCGTAACTTAAACTGCGTAATCCTCACTCCCACTTACTTAGTCGGTAACCGCCATGTTGGGCATCGAAACGGCTACTTCCCTATTTAGCTACAACCTACGTTGTTGGGCAATCAATAGATTTAATAGCTAAACAGCTTTATCGAACTAAGGGAGCCTAGTATAGGAGCCTACTCGTATGTTGGGCATCTAATATTCTCCTACCGGTTTAATCCAATTATTCTAATGAATAACTTTGCTACTTACCTAGCCTTGTTCCACGAGAAACTATGGAAGTACTAAGTTAGCTACAAACTACGCAACTTAGGGTGATCAAACCTAAATTACTAGTCAGATTAAATAAACCAGAATTAACCCGAAACCCTTCAATTAATTATTTGCACCTAAGCCTCATGTACTGTTCACGTGTGCGTTTTACATCCAACCGGACCACTAAAAGCTTAGCTACTCATGAGACTGTCCTGACTGCACAGGTAAGACACTTTGCAAAACAGAACATACATCATTCGTAACCCTAATCCTAGCATGCACGAAAACTGAAAATAAAATAAAGATATGAACTAAAAACTAAGAACGAAACACGAACTGAATTTAAACGAAACACAAACTGAATTAAAACAAGAATTGGAATAGGATCAAGAGTACTGATAGTCTTCGATCTCTCAAAACGAACGGAAATTGGAAGCAACGATCTAAACTAAAATTCGAACTTAAAAAAAACTGAAATACGAAAGTGTTTGTTTTCTTCTACTCGAACTAAAGGAACTGCATGAAGTAAATGGAAAGGTTGTTGGTTCTTCTCCTCGGCGGTGGTGGAATATCGGCATCGGTGGCGTGGCTTCGGTCGGCAGTGGCAGTGGCTTCGGAAATGAATGGATCGGAAAAGGATTGATGTGTGTGGTTATGGGGAGGTCGAGAGCTCGAGAAGAGTTCTAGAGCCTCTGAATTTCGTGCCTCTTCATCCTTTTATAATGCCCCTAGATCACATCTAGGGTTCCTTTTTGGATAAGAAAAGAATCTATGAGATATGGTAATATCTCATCCTTCCTTATTTATCTCTTTTCCTTCCTTCCTTATTTCCTTTCTTCTCTTCTTCTTTCCTTCTTTCTTTTCTTGGCCAAATCCGCTCAAAATCTCGCCATTACAGTTGGAAACTCGTTGCCACATCATTTCCACGTGTCGTGCCAAATCAGCCTATTTTCCTGCATAACTGCCAACAAAAGCGTCTCGCCTGCACAGTTAAGAGACTTTTCGGACAGAAATAATTAGGTACGAAATCGACTCATCAAATCTCCTTACACTCGAACTATACTCGCCATCGAGTATAAGAAGAAGAAAAGATAAGTACCTAATTATTTTTGGTCTTCCCCAAGACCCAAGACACAAAAGAAAAGACTCAAGACTCGAACAAGAACAAAAACAAGACACGACACGGACGGGAGAAAATAACAACGAACTCACAAAACGAAAACAAGAAGCCATACCAATCAATTCGAAAATTTCCGCACCAATTCACTAGCCAAGCAATGTCAAACCATGCAATCATAATCTCATCCAACAAGTAGACAATGCAAATTTTGAAACTAAGCACACATATATCAACTTGGTCAAAATCTAAACAATGTAGATCTCCCCAAGTTTCACTCAACACTCAACTAATCTAGGTCCGGTTCAAGCCACTCAAAGGAAAACAATCCACGCAATCACGATAAGAGATCATCACAATAGCAATATCAAGGAGGTCTTTCTCATTCGGTTGTAATGGGGCTTAGGACTTAGACAAATTGATGTTGTTAAGGGTCCTAGGGGGTACTAAGCTCAATTAAAATTCAGATTCAATGTTATGCATGTAAAACTCTCTCACCTGTACAGTCAAGTCAGTCAAACTCCCACCACTTTAGAATATTCACTTCAATGCTACAACATCAATACTATGCAACCATACTTTATTCTTTTCTGCCACGTTTCATATTCGGATTTTATTTTATTTTATTTTATTTTTCGTGGCATAAACCTTTTTTTTAGCAAACTGGGCACACACTGTCAATTGTACAGACAGGACACTTTGAATTCTGCTTATATAGAGCAGTTTTTACACTTAGACTTTTTATCCAATCTGTTTTCTGCAGCATGTCTAGACTGGGCAAGTAGGAGATAAATGTAATACTCTTCAGATTTTACTATCATGCACAAGAGAGTTCGTAAAACATGCAATAACATGGGTCAAGAGAAAGTTTAAAAAGGCCTTGGCTAAAATTTTACTAACTCAAATCAAAGAAACGGTCAAGGCTCAAATTGGTTAACTAAGGGATAATTTTGGATAGGAAATATTTTGTCGCGGCCGTGTGGCTAAAAATCCCTAGTGCCTCCTATCATTTATCACAAGTGACTCAAACATATTGCGACTTTGCGGATAAGCACTCTCAAAAGAATAGTAGGAAGTGTCCTACTTTAAGGCTCAAATCTAATTTAAGTGAGTGATTATTAAATTTCGATCCAACAAAGTTTATTTTTCGTCATCCCAAATTACATGCATATACGTGCCTAGATCTAATCTTCACAAGGTCCACAAGCAAGCATATTGAAAATAAAAGCACAAATAAGACAAGCTTGATCATAGAAAACGGCACTTCAAAAATCAAAAAATTTGGCATGCTTCGACACAAAAATACCCCGCTCCTTACACTTAAACCTTGCTCGCCCTCGAGCAAGAGAGAAAAGACAAAACAAAGAGAGAAGGCATGACAAAATAAACACAAAAACACCCTCCTTACACTTGGTCCCTACCAAGTGTGAGAACAAACTAAAACCAAAGACAAAAGACAAAATAAACAATAAAAAGAAACACGCCCCTCCTTACACTTGATCTCTATCAAGTGTAAGAACAAGAAAAACACACAAGAACAGACTCAAAACATAAAATAAAAACACAAAAATGAAAAATAAAATTGGGGAAGAAAAGTCACCGGTCGCCTCGCCTGGGCAAGCGAGGCAGTCTGCTCATAACTGTGCGGCGGAGGCGATCTACTCTACGTCCAAGGGAATCCAGATCAGTCCTTAGAGTCTGCACCGTATCCTGACCTACAGAAGTAAAGGCACTCGAGACACGAGGTCCCGATGGAGGAAACTGGATCTCCCGATTAGGCAGTTGGTACAGTAGGCGAGTATGCCTCAACAAGTTCCAATCAAACAAAGATGGTGGATCCACCCTAGTCAAATAACCAACATCATGTATGACAAAGTTGCGTTCAATGAACGTGGCAAGAATATGGCATAGAGTCATGTGACGCACAGTGTGACTAGCAATTGTGAACATGTTTTTAGTAATCCACCAGCCTAAGTTAATAAGACGTCTAGTAGTCATGCACCATAGAAAATACAATTCATTGGCAGTCACCTTTTCAAAAGAAGTACTCTTTCCGATTAAGTTGTGGGCTATGTATTGGTGGCACATGCAAAGGGCGGGATCATCTAGAAAACTTACATGAGAACCGGACGTGGCAAAATCATCCGGGTCGCTTGGGGCGAGAAGTCTCCACGCGGCCCGTGAACCAATATAATTCGGGTCCTTGTTCGGTAAACCATGAAATCCCATCACAAAATGACCAAGATAATAATCATCAAATGAACATATCCCTAGTCTAGCATTCCATTCGGCCACAGAAATATGATAAGTCCCTCCAAACAACCTAAACTCAATACAAGGTGTAACCAAATCTTTATCACCCTCAAAATGAAAAGTATTAAAGAACTCACTTGCAACCTCTTTGTAACACGGATAGTGATGCGATTCAAGCAACCATGACCAACCAACATTTCGAAAATATGCAAAGAAGGGTTCAAAAATACCTGTCGCGCGAAGAAACGTGCGATCGAGGAGTCGGCTACTTCAGAAGTCTTTGCCCTCGCGCTCTTGTAGACGCATATTCATGTACTCAATCTCGAATTGAGAGAGAGCATGAACGGCTTCCGGCGAATCAATA
Organism: Lavandula angustifolia; assembly: GCA_028984105.1. Lineage (NCBI taxonomy): Eukaryota > Viridiplantae > Streptophyta > Magnoliopsida > Lamiales > Lamiaceae > Lavandula > Lavandula angustifolia. The sequence goes on along the minus strand of CM054809.1, from coordinate 5,854,251 downwards.
TGGACAACCACACGGTTTCCATACTCCGCCGCTCTTGGAAGGGCCGAAGATGAATCGGAGTCGGCAAGGGATAAGTAATTCAAGTTGAAGTCATCTTCAAAATTCTCATCATGATCATCGAACTTATAGTCCGAGTCTTCCTCCTCTTGGCTCGGTAACTCTGCACGCAAGCTTTCGCTCCAATTTACGCCCTCATAATAATTGAGTGGTGGTGGTGGATGTTGAAACTCGAGAAATGGCAACCACTCGTAAAGAGTTTGAGGAGATTGAGGCGGCGGGTTGGATGAGGACGCACCATCCGTGCGTGCTTTTCTCGGTTTTCTCACCCTCGAGCGACGCGGTGGAGATGGCGGAGGCGTCGGCTCGGGCGTCGGCTCTCTTGGCGGTTCGGGAGTTGGCTCACGTGGTGGTTCGGAAACAGCAGTTCCCGTGTGCCGTCGTAATCATCGTCTCGGTGGTTTCGAAGGAGAAGTGGACTCCGTGGCATAGTGGGATCCGACTTCAACTTCCATGTTTTGCGGAGTCGGTTCCACATACGCGAACTCCTCTGGTAGTTGCGGTTCATACTCAAGGAGCGGAACTTGTTGAAGTGGTACGGCTTCCCGGTGAGCAGCAGCGGCGGCTCGGCGGCGTTGCATCTCCGGATCTGCCTGGATGGCGGCGAACCAACGAGCGGCAGCGGAAAGTCCAGATTTCTTCTTAGGAGCCATGGCGGTGGCGTCTCAACTGGGCAGGGAGGAAGCTTCTTGAAGAAGAAGAAGATTTTGTAGAGAAGGAGGTAGTGGGCGGCGGTTATAGAGAGGGAAAGTTTGAATAGTAACAAGTGGTAGGGTTTGATCTCCCTCTCCCCTTTTATAGAAAAAAGGTTTGCAATTAGGCCCTCTCAGTTGTGCAGTTAAGAGATCTGCTCCCTCCTTCTTTTCAATTCGGCCCCTATCTTTTCCTCAACTTCAATGGACTCCATAATTTCGTCCTCTATGCAATTGAGTCCCTCAAATTCGTTCCCTTACTACAGTTGGGTCCATTGATGTTTTTGAAATGGCATTTAAGACCCCGAATTCTTCTTCTCATTATCTTTGCTCCTCCAACTCCTTCTTCTTACACTTTAGACCCCAATTCCATACTTAGCCAAAATCTGAAAAATAAAAGAAACAACACCAAGCATAAAATCAAACTAAAAATACGAAATCAACGAAAAAAAATAGAAAAAATACGGGTTGCCTCCCGGAAGCTCCTCTCTTTAGAGTCTTCGGCTAGACCTCCTCTTCAAAGAGTCAAATATAGGACAGAATGGACAAGCTCTGCTCGTCCACATCTTCTATCATTGCGGCAGCATGATAAACCTTAAGGCGATAACCGTTGACAGTGAAAGTCTCGTCTGAGTCCAATTTCTGTATTACCACTGCCCCGCCTGGCCAGACAGAACACACCCGAAATTGACCGATCTATCTTGAGCGGAGCTTTCCGGGCATAATGCGTAGGCGTGATTGGTAAAGCAGTACAAGCTGGCCCACTTCAAAATTCTTCATACGGATCGCTTTATCATACCAAGCCTTTGTGCGATCTTTGTACCTCATAGCCGCATCATAGGACTCTAACCGGATTTCTTCAAGCTCTTGAAGCTGATATTTCCTCTCCTTAGCACTTTCGGTTAGATCCAAATTGACTTTATGTACTGCCCACCAGGCCTTGTGTTCCAACTGCACAGGCAAGTGACATAATTTACCGAAAATTAATCTATATGGAGACATACCGAGTGGAGTTTTATAGGCTGTTCGATAAGCCCATAAGGCGTCATCCAGCCTCATACTCCAATCTTTCCTTGACGGATTGACCGTTTTCTCCAAGATAGACTTCACTTCCCGATTAGACACTTCAACTTGTCCATTCGTTTGTGGATGGTAAGCGGTAGAAAGTCGATGGGCTACTCCATATTTCTTCATCAACGACTCTATGGTTCGGTTGCAAAAATGTGTTCCTCGATCACTTATGATGGCCTTAGGTACGCCGAATCTGCAAAAGATGTTAGTTCGAAGAAATCCTGCAACCACTTTAGAGTCATTAGTTTTTGTAGCCTTTGCCTCAACCCATTTAGAAACATAATCAACAGCAAGTAAAATGTATACGTTACCCTTTGAACTAGGAAACGGACCCATGAAGTCCATACCCCATACATCAAATATCTCACAAAATCTCAAAGGTTTTTGGGGCATTTCATCCTTCATAGATATATTTCCAGTCATTTAGCAACGTGCACATGACTTACAGTAATTGTAGGCATCAAGGTGTAGGCTCGGCCAAAAGAAACCCGTATCCAACACTTTTCTTGCTGTTCGTTTTGGTCCGAAGTGCCCTCCGTAAGCGGATGAATGATAATGGAAAAGGATGTCGCCTTGCTCTTCTTCCGGAATACATCTTCGGATCACTTGATCAACTCCATTTTCCAAAGGATTGGAGAGTCCCAGAAATACTGCTTACACTCGCACTTCAATTTTGCTTTTTGGGCATGAGTGAACTCGGGTGGAAGCTGCTCGAAGGTCAAGAAATTCACAATATTAGCAAACCAAGGTAATTTAGAAGTGTTACCTACGGTTTTCAGCAATTCTGCTTCAGAGTTATCTTGACTGGGTAGCTGAGACACTTCCTGGACACCAATCGTAAAACACTGTGCGGGTAGAAGCTTGGCAAGACTGGAAACCGTCTCAAGAATAGCATATAAGTGCTCTTCGGGAAAAGTCTCCTTAATTGGCGCTCCATCGTCTTTTTGAATCAATCGGCTCAAGTGATCCGCCACATGGTTTTTGGCTCCTTTCTTGTCCTTAAACTCCCAATCAAATTCTTGTAAGAGAAGAATCCATCGGATAAGTCTCGACTTTGATTCCTTTTTGGCAAGGAGGTGCTTGACGGCGGCGTGATCGGTATACACAATGATCTTTGAGCCAAGTAAATATGAGCGAAACTTGTCGAAGGCAAAGACGATAGCTAACAGCTCATTCTCTGTGGTGGAATAGTTGCATTGTGTTGGATTTAATATCTTGGACGCATAATAAATCACATGGCTTTCCTTTCCAGATTTCTGTCCCAGCACTGCCCTGACTGCACAGTCAGAAGCATCGCACATAATCTCGAATGGCTTGTTCCAGTCTGGGGGTTGCATCACAGGAGCTGTGGTAAGCTTTTCTTTAAGGACGGTGAAGGCCTCCTTACACTTAGTATCGAAATTAAATTCGACATCTTTGTGAAGTAACTTTGTTAGTGGTTGAGTGATCTTAGCAAAATCCTTTATGAAATGCCGATAGAAGCCGGCGTGTCCTAAGAAACCACAAACTTCCTTTGGAGTAGTCGGATATGGCAACTTCGCGATGGCCTCCACTTTTGCCTTGTGGACTTCTATTCCTCTTTTAGAAACAACGTGACCGAGCACTATTCCTTCGGTCACCATGAAATGGCATTTCTCGTAGTTCAATACCAAATTCTTCTCAACACATCGAGCTAGGAGTTTGTCGAGGTTCTTCAAGCACGAAGTGTAAGAATCACCATAGACGGTGAAGTCGTCCATGAAGACCTCTATGCACATCTCGATGAGGTCCGAGAATATGCTCATCATACACCTTTGAAAGGTGCCCGGCGCATTGCATAATCCAAATGACATTCTTCGGTAAGTAAATGTTCCATAAGGGCATGTGAACGTCGTCTTATCTTGATCTTCCTCTCGCACTTGGACTTGGAAATAGCCGCTATAGCCGTCCAAGAACGTCGTCTTTGAAAGGGCATGTGAACGTCGTCTTATTAATGATGATGGGCAGCGTCTCATTATCTCCGAGATAGGCATACTTCAGGTTTGTTGGAAGTGATTTAAGTTCCAGCTCTGGTGCCTTGATGATCGACGGCAGCAGCTTTTCAGAAGCGTCCTGCCTGGGCAGTTGAGACATGCTGCTGACAGTTTTTAATTCTGGAGTTGCGTACAAAGCCGAGATGCTCTCTCTGATCTCTTCGTCCCTCATACCTTCGAGGTCTGATTCGGTCAGTCCTTGAGTCAAGGTAACTTCCATTTTGTCCTGCACCACATACGTCTCAAGATATTCTTGGACAATTGCATCAATGGAGTCAGTAGAAAAAGCATTCTCATTTTCATGATCATAGGGTTTCTTAAGTGCTTCAGATATCCTATGAACATAAGTTTCATTATGGTACGCTACACTTATCGAACCCTCATCCACATTAATTATTGCCTTTACAGTCTTTAAAAACGGTCTACCTAATAACACTCCCGCAGTTCCTTCAACTTGCCTATCATTTATGTCAATTACATAGAAATCAGCCGGATAGACAAAGTTGTTGATTCTGACCAAAATGTTTTCAAGTAAACCAATCGGAGCAATGCGTGACCTATCCGCTAATTGAATAATCACCTTAGTGGATATTAACTCAGCTTCTGCCAATTGATTATATACAGATAAAGACATAACATTTATAGATGCACCTAGATCACACATGGCTTGTTTAATCATGACATCACCCATCAGAGAGGGAAGTGTGAACATACCTGGGTCGGCACATTTAGCAGGAAGCATCTTCTGTATAATCGCCGATACTGTGTGATCGAACAAAACCTTCCCGGACTTGGGAACTTTTCCAGCAATGAAATCCTTCACAAATTTCCCGAACTTGGGGATCTTTACGGCTTTAAGGAAAGGGATATTTATCTCCAATTTCTCGAACAACTTCATGTAATTCATGCTTTCCTTGTTTGGCGTTCTCTTCCTTTCCAAAGCTTCCGGAAATGGTGGAGTATCGGTTCAGACTCCGATTGGCTAGTCGGGATAGTCTCCTCTTCTTGTTCTGGTTCAGCATCTTCAGCATGCTGTTCTTCTGGACGGTAGGGTTGTGCAGGCTGTTCTATGGCCTTCTTCTTTTCTGCCAGCTTTTCTGGGTGTCTCGCTTGCACAATCGGGCCAGACAGTTCTTTTCCTCCACGCAGCGTAATCTGATTGCAGTTATGGACATTTGGATTTTGCTGGGGTTGAGCTGGAAGCTGCCCTTGAGAATTTTTAATTTCCTACATGGTAGAATTCAACTTACTCATCTGCTTGGCCAACTGATCCATCGTAACTTGCTGGTCCTTCTTTGTCTGATTGATCTCCCGTTGCATTTGTTGTTAAAATGCAGTGGTGTCCTTTTGCGAAGAAACCATTTCGGCCAAAAGCTTTTCCAAAGGATTCTGGTGTTCCGGTTGGGCAGGTGGGACACTCTGCTGCTGAAACTGCCTTTGATGCGGGGGTCTATACGTCTGCTGATAATTATTCTGATTAAGAGGTTGATACGGCTGCTGATAGCCTTGTTGCTGCTGGTATGGTTGCTGAAATTGGGTTTGAGGCGGATTTCTCGGCTGAAAATGCTCCTCCGGTTGCTTCCAACGGAGGTTCGGATGAACCCCTTGTTGCCCGCTCCAATTTCCAGCGGCGTTTACTTCTTCTCCCGGACATTGCAGCGATGTATGCCCTTTCTCTCCGCATGCTCCACATGCATGATCGGCATTTGATCGGCTTGGGGCAGGAGCGTTCTGCTTGAGTATCTAGTCGAGCTTGTCTTGCAATAGGCTGAACTTTGCCTCCACTTTATTATCGATCTCATCCATATAGTCGGAATGAGACCAATTTACAGCTCTCCTTGTCAGTCTCGGCCCTTTATATTGCGAGGTAGACTCTGCAAGCCCTTCGATTATATTTCTTGCATCTTCGTAGAGGCTTGTATGGAAATTCCCTCTTAGACCGATATCCACCATGGCTTTTGCTTCGTCTGTCATCCCTTGATAGAAAATCTGTAGGAGCTCTACATCCGAGTAGCCATGGTTCGGACAACTATCGACAAGTCGTCCAAATCTCTCCCAGTATGCGCCGAAGGTCTCGTCGATTTCTTGAGCGATCCCGGAAATCTGCTTCTTTAATGCATTTGTCTTCGACTGCGGGAAGTATTTCTTTAAGAAAACCGTATGCATCTGGGCCCACGTCATTATCGTGTTCGGCTTTAAACTCGAGAACCACGCTTGTGCTCCGTCTTGGAGAGTGAATGGAAAGGCCTTGAGCTTGAAAGTGTCCAGGTTGCCCTGCCGGTGTAGATTACACACTTGGTTGAACGATGCCAAAAAAGAATTTGGATTCTCGTTAGTCCTTCCATAAAACTTCGGCATGGCAGCGACCATGTTCAGCTTGACATCTATTTGTTCGGTAGTTGTGATTTGGATTGGACCGGGAAGGTCCGCCCCCATGTCAAGCGATCCGGTATTCATCCTCAAGGGTTGTGGATTGTGCACTTCGTCCTCCATCTCTTCCTCCTCTGATTCTGAGCTAGTTATTGGAGTATTATGCCTCGTTTTGTCGAACAAGACAGTTTCTGGTTCTGAGTCGCTGATCTGATCACCGACGTCTGTTCTGTCTCCTGACTGGGCAGTTAAGACGTCTGCTGTCTCGGACAAAATCTGTTGCTTTTGCAGCTTTGTCCTCTTCCTATTCCTCTTTGCTGTTTTCTCGACCTCTGGATCAAATATGAGGTTAGAGTTGGAAGACCTGCTCATGCAACACTTATAAGAACAAAAAGATTAGTAGAAAATAATAAAACTAGATAACACCGTTCCCCGGCAACGGCGCCAATTTGGTGATCGCTGTATTGCACCAAATAATCCTGCAAAGCTAGATAATTATATCAGTATAGTTCACAGGGTATCGAACACAGGGAACGGAGGACTAGACATATTATTTTTCTACTTATCTTGGGTTTGGTTAGCAACCATGCAAGTTTTGGGTTTTTATCTAAACTAAGAACTTGTAAAAAAACTGAAAGAAATGTGAAAACTGAAAATTGAATTAAAACTGTTTTAACTAAGTAGTTGAGAGATGGGTCCAGCAGAATATTCACACACACGTAATTCCAATCCTCGGCACATAAAATGAATTAATCTTAAGAATCTACTAGTTATAGATTACCGTAACTTAAACTGCGTAATCCTCACTCCCACTTACTTAGTCGGTAACCGCCATGTTGGGCATCGAAACGGCTACTTCCCTAATTTAGCTACAACCTACGTTGTTGGGTAATCAATAGATTTAATAGCTAAACAGTTTTATCGAACTAAGGGAGCCTAGTATAGAAGCTTACTCGTATGTTGGGCATCTAATATTCTCCTACCGGTTTAATCCAATTATTCTAATGAATAACTTTGCTACTTACCTAGCCTTGTTCTACGAGAAACGATGGAAGTACTAAGTTAGCTACAAACTACGCAACTTAGGGTGATCAAGCCTAAATTACTAGTCAGATTAAATAAACCAGAATTAACCCGAAACCCTTCAATTAATTATTAGCACCTAAGCCTCATGTATTGTTCACGTGTGCGTTTTACATCTTATCGGACCACTAAAAGTTTAGCTACTCATGAGACTGTCCTGACTGCACAGGTAAGACACTTTGCAAAACAGAACATACATCATTCGTAACCCTAATCCTAGCATGCACGAAAACTGAAAATAAAATAAAGATACGAACTAAAAACTAAGAACGAAACACGAACTGAATTTAAACGAAACACAAACTGAAATAAAACAGGAATTGGAATAGGATCAAGAGTACCGATAGTCTTCAATCTCTCAAAACGAACGGAAATTGGAAGCAACGATCTAAACTAAAATTCGAACTTAAAAAAAACTGAAATACGAAAGTGTTTGTTTTCTTCTACTCGAACTAAAGGAACAGCATGAAGTAAATGGAAAGGTTGTTGGTTCTTCTCCTCGGCGGTGGTGGAATATCGGCGTCGGTGGCATGGCTTCGGTCGGCAGCGGCGGTGGCTTCGGAAATGGATGGATTGGAAAAGGATTGATGTGTGTGGTTATGGGGAGGTCGAGAGCTCGAGAAGAGTTCCAGAGCCTCTGAATTTCGTGCCTCTTCATCCTTTTATAATGCCCCTAGATCACATCTAGGGTTCATTTTTTGATAAGAAAAGGATCTATGAGATATGGTAATATCTCATCCTTCCTTATTTATCTCCTTTCCTTCCTTCCTTCTTTCCTTTCTTCTCTTCTTCTTTCCTTCTTTCTTTTCTTGGCCAAATCCGCTCAAAATCTCGCCATTACAGCTGGAAACTCGTTGCCACGTCATTTCCACGTGTCGTGCCAAATCAGCCTATTTTCCTGCATAACTGCCAACAAAAACGTCTCGCCTGCACAGTTAAGAGACTTTTCGAACAGAAATAATTAGGTACGAAATCGACTCATCAGGGGACCAAACAAAGAAAATTACTCATTTAGTCTTGAGTCATTAAAAATAAAAATAAAAAACTTATTTTATAATTAAATAAGTATAAATCCTAATCATCTATTATTGAAATCTAATGATTTAGATTTGTACATTTTTCACACCCTAAGGGAGTGTTCACCAAAGAACCACCCCCTATATCTATATAGAAATAAAGGAGTGAATCATTTGTATTTTGCGTGTATTTTGCATATAAACTAGTTAGAAATCAATTTGCACTTTTCATTTACTCATTTAATGGCTTCGATTGAATATGTTTTAGAATATTCATCATGCATAATCCTAACATATTTTATCCAAAAAGTTAAAAGGGTAAAATTATATGATTTTATGCATAATAAATATAAGAATTATAGATAGTTGCTAATTCCTACGTAAATGTGAGTTCTTGCCAAATCTATATCCTATCATATTAATCCCATCATAGTAACATCTCGAGAGGTCTGATCCAGCACCTCCCGCTGAATACAATCTTAGGATCTTAGGACTTTAATATAGCACCCTCCGTCTCGTTAATAACATTGATTGTCCTAATATTAATGTCTTGTTTTCCATAATGGAAATAATATAACACTAAAAATCTCTATAGTCAAGTGGGTTACCATTATTTATTTACATAGACAAGTCAAAAATTTTAATCTCTGTTTGAAAAAAATACAATAAATTATCGAGATGGAGGGAATATTATAATGTATTAATCGAAGACCAACACATTTTTATAGCTTTGAAGGTTGACTTAATAATATATGGTACGATCAAAGGTTGAAAATACACCAGTTGCTCTTAGATGCCCAATATCGAATTCGACAAACTAATAATTCGACACATTTGCGTTCAGCAAACTAACTTTCGTACAAAAAGATAATTCCAAATACAAAGCGGACGCTGTCACGCAAGAGTTCTATGTTTCATAGAGAAATGCACTAATATATATGTCGATCTATTTTAAAGTGACGCTTATATGCATTGTGCAAACCAAGGACGGATGATCTAGAATTTAGAGGCAAAACAGCAGATTCCCGAAAGAAAGGAAATAATAATGAGAAATTGGATTAAATACATAATTTGAAGGACCGTCAGTACCCTAAGTAAATCCCTTCAATTAGTCCTGATTACGTCAAATTTGACCTATTAAAGTGTTGGTGTGATTAATATTTAAACATAAGACAATCCATTCTATAATAGTAACAAACTATACAAAATGAATAAAACGAGAGACTAGTTTCATGACTTATATATAAATAGTTGTTCCAAGAAATGTAGTCAAATTAATTGGTTATTTTTATAATGAAACAAACTTCTATATAAGGAGGAATAACCCCATATATTCTCAATTAACACAAAGAAAGTAAGACAAATGGATCCCTTCACTCTTTCTATAGCTCTTTTCTTGATCGTCATGACAGCCATTCATTTCCTCCGGTCCGGTTCACAGCACCGGGTAACTAAGCCGCTTCCTCCGGGACCTAAACCTCTTCCGATCGTCGGAAACTTCCACCAACTCGGCAAAAAACCATACGAAACACTGAGCCAACTCGCCAAAACTTACGGCCCTTTAATGTCCGTCCGCCTCGGCAGCTTATACACCGTCATCGTCTCCTCCCCGGAGATGGCGAAGGAGCTCCTCCAACACCACGGCCATGTCTTCTCCGGCCGGACCATCTCTCAAGCCATGCACACGCTCGACATACACAAGCTATCAATGGCGTTCAGCCCCACCGGGAAAGAGTGGCGCGACAAGCGCAAGATCTGCAAAGAGCAAGTCTTCTCCGAACGCAGCTTGGAAGCCAGCCAAGAGCTCCGCCGCGAGAAGCTGCAGCAACTGCTGGAGTACGTAAACCACCACTGTGGCGAAGTGGTTGACATTCATGACACCCTCCTCGTAACCAACCTCAACCTCATGCTCACCACGCTCTTCTCGACTCGGTCGCCGGATTTTGAATCCACCGTGACGAAAGAGTTTAAGGAGATTATAGAGGCGATCTCCACTTCGGTTGCTGTGCCTAACCTCGCCGACTTCTTCCCCGTTCTCAGGCCCTTTGATCCGCAGGGGATTAAGCGCAATGCCGAAATCTATTTAGGGAAACTCTTCGAGAAATTCGAGGTTTTCCTCAATCAAAGACTTGAATCGAGAAAGGCAAACCCTAATGCTCCGAGGGAGAATGATTTGTTAGAGACACTCGTGGATATCAGTCAAGGAAACGACTACAATTTGAGCAGAGAAGAAATTCCTTATTTACTTTTCGTGAGTATATATGTAGATACATACATACACATAATTACGAATTATATTGCATGAGTCTTAAATTTACATATGTATACATTTAGGACTTATTCGTGGGAGGATCGGAAACAAACGCGACGTCGATCGAGTGGATCATGACGGAATTACTATTCCACCCTCACAAACTGCAGAAGCTGAAAGAGGAGCTGAAGAGCGTCGTCGGAGAAAATGAACAAATCCAGGAATCAGACATTTCAAGACTCCCATATCTGCAGGCGGTGGTGAAAGAAGTCCTCCGGTACCACCCACCGGGACCGCTCCTACTTCCCCGCAGAGCGGAAGCAAGTGAAGAAGTGAAGGGCTACTTAATCCCACAAGGGGCGCAGATACTGGTCAACGTGTGGGCGATCGGCAGAGATCCGAGTGTTTGGCCGAACGCGGATTCTTTCGAGCCGGAACGATTCCTCGACAAGAAAGTAGACCTCAAAGGGCAGCATTTCGAGCTGATACCATTCGGCGCGGGAAGGAGGATTTGTCCGGGCATGCCGTTGGCATCGCGGATACTGCAGATGACGACGGCTGTTTTGGTTCATAACTTCGAGTGGAAACTTGAGAAGGAGAAGGATCATCCGGATCATAAAGGGGAGGTGCTTGGGGTGGCGTTGCGAAGAGCGGTTCCACTTAAGGCTATTCCTTTTAAGAATGCGTTGTGAAATGTTTTTAATATGAAATCAAATTAAATTGTATCGTCGAGAATGATTTTTTTGGTAATGTCGTTTGATATTTATTATTTAGTGTCTTTAATTTGTATGTATGTATGGTTGCTAATTTATGAAGATCATGCAAAATTGGATTTTTCTAATACTATTCACTATTTATATCCTTTTACATTTTTAAGATATTTCTATTATAAAATGTATAGAACTCGATCGAAATCAACTTTATTTTCAACCATCCCGATACCATCATGACTAATGGGTTTGGTGGCATGTGGAATCATCCGGTTAAAGATTTTACTAGTATTTAATTGCTGAAATAAATAAAACCACATGCGTACGAGTGCTATAGTGTTAGAAAGTGAAATAAAGCACATAATATATTTAATTTGTAATTTTAATATGAACTTTAAATTTTGATGAATTAATGCATAAATATTTAATTTATGCAATTGAAGGTATGTGGTTCCCTAATTTTTTTTCCAGCTATCAGAAAAATTAAAACGACGTCTTTTCATTGAATTGGATGCACAACTGGACAAGATTGCCACATTTTTAAATCAAAATGAAGTTGTTTTGATGTCGTGTCACCCAGATTGTCACCTCATTAATTGTGAACATCGATACTAACAAATAAAAGAACGACTATTATCCACTAAAAGAAAAAACACCTAAAATCAGAACTTCACTGTTTGGTATCGTCCACATAGGCGTATAACTCAAGACGCCGACGACCGTGAACATTTGAGAATTTGGTCATACCTTCAATTACAAAAATTATAAAGTTTGTACATTAATTTATCAAAATTTGAAATTCGTATTACATTCACAAATTGACTATATTTCATGTTTTATTTCACAAACAACGCTATCTAATTCAAACACAAAAGTTCAGTGGTGGGCAATAATGATTATTGAATTCTCAATGCATGCTCGCATCACAAGCACATTAGCATTAATTGATACAAAAAAGATTGGGGTGTTCAAAAATATCGAAAAATTGGTATACCGTCCATACCGTATCGAAAATATATCGAAATACCGGAATTTTAGGTATATCGAGATTTTCGGTACATACCGTGGATACGGTAGATACTGAAAGTAACAGTACATACCGTATACCGATAGATACCGTTTGATACCGAACCACCGATATGTACCGACGTTACGAAACATACCGTGTACCGAATTATATCAATCGCGGTATATACCGCATACCACAATAATACCGTATGTCGATCCATACCGATCACGGTATATACCGCGTACCGAAAACATACCGTATATATCTTGTAATATAGTATCTTTTAAATACAAATTCAATGTTTTAGAATTTAGATACATTAAAAAGTGGTACTTTACTTACATTAGTCATTAGTCATTACGAAAATCATTTTATAATTTATAATTTTCAAGTGAAAAAACTAATTTAAATAAGAAAAGAAAAATCAAAATAAATATTTTAGTTACATTTATTATAAAAAATTACTTTGTAATTTACACTTTTTAAGTGAAACACTAATTTAACTGAGAAAAAAATCAAATTTAATATTATAGTTACATTATAAAAGTGTTATTTTATATTAGATATTGCGAATAATTATTTTATAATTTTCATACTAGTACTGAAACACTAATTTAACCCAAAAAAAAATTCAAATGAAATAATTAGGTAGAATAAGAAGTGTAACTTCATAGTATTAGTTATTATGAAAAATTACTTTCTAATTTTCACACTTTAATTTCAACACTAGCTAATTTAAGAAAAGAAAAGAAAAATCAAATGAGATATTTTAGTTACATTAACAAGTGCTACTTCATACTCCCTCCGTCCCGTTATTTATGCCTCAATTGGTTTCGGCACGAGAATTAAGAGAGTAGATGATAAAGTATGAGAGAGAAAGTAGATGATAAAGTATGAGAGAGAAGATGAGTAAGATAATGAGAGAGTATGAGAGAAAGATGATAAAGTATGAGAGAGAATGTAATAAAGTAGGAGAGAGAAGATGATAGAGTATGAGTAATTTTTTACCAAATTAGGAAAGTGGGCACAAATAATGGGACACCCCTTTCGGGAAAGTGAGCCACAAATAGCGGGACGGAGAGAGTATTTTTTTCTTAGTTATTATGAACATTACTTTTAAATTTGCACTTTCAAGTGAAACACTAATTTAAGGAAAAAAGAAAAAGAAATATCAAACAAAATATCTTAGTTAGATTAAGAAGTGTTACGTCATATTATGTTAAATATTATGATAATTATTTTCTACAGTTAAACCTCGATAAAATAATAACTTTGGGACTGAGAAAAAATATTCATTTAACGACGTTATTACTTAATCGAATATTATTTTAGTGCATTGACCCACATCGGGACCGGAAGAAATTATTATCTTAGCAAGATTATTACTTTATCGATGTTTAACTGTAATTCTCACTTTTCAAGTGAAACAATAATTTAACAAAGAAAAGAAAATTCAAATGAAATATTTTAGTTCATTAAGAAGTGTTACTTCATATTAGTTATTATGAAAATTACTTTTTAATTTATAATTTTCAAGTGAAATACTAATTTAAGAAAAGAAAAGATAAATCAAATGAAATATCTTAGTCTTAGTTAGATTAAGAAGTGTTACTTCATATTATATTAGATATTATGAAAATTATTTTCTAATTTTCATTTTGCAAGTGAAACACTAATTTTAACTAGGAAAAATAGTTCATTAAGAAGTGTTACTTCATATTGGTTAATATGAGAATTACTTTTTAATTCTTACTTTTCAAGTAAAATAATAATGTAAGAAAAAAAAAAGAAAATCAAATGAAATATCTTAGTTGGATTAAGAGTGTTACTTCATATTAGTTATTACGAGAATTACTTTTTAATTCTCACTTTTCAAGTGAAATAATAATTTGATTTAAGAAAAGAAAAATCAAATGAAATATCTTATTTAGATTAAGAGTATTACTTCATAATATTTATTATGAAAATTAGTTTTTAATTTTCAATATTTAAGTGAAACACTACTTTATCTTTAACTAAGAAAAGAAAATTAAATGAAATATTTTAATTAGATTAGTTCATTTTAGTAACGTGATTATATTAGATATACAAAAGTAACAAAATTATATATATAAGTTAATTTTGTCTCTTAATATTATACAATTAAATAATAGTAGTAGTATATTTAAAAAAATCTTAAATTCATAATTCACTCTCCCTCCCTCCTCAACGAAAACTCCCCCCCAACCCCTACCCACCATCCCAAGCCCTAGTCGCCTACTGCCCGCCGCCCACTCGGACTGCGTCAACCCACCAGACCGCCGGACCGCCTAATCCAGCTGTTAGTCCCTCCCGGTGATGAGGTTTAAAAACATCTTGAAGGCATGGATGAATACACTGTGTTCTTATCAAATGATTTTGTTCGATTGCGTTATTATCGTTTGTGTCTATATGTGCGGACAGGGCTTTCATTGAGAATCATTGCAAGGATCTGAAGACGAAGAAACCTAAGCTCACGATTCTGATCTGTGAGGCCACCGGCATCAATCCGTAGCTTTGAGCGAGATATGGTAAATTGCTAAACTAGAGGCAAAGTCAAAATTACTCAATTGCCTTTGGGCGGATTATTTGAGATGTTGAATTGTGCCCTTGTTTGAGTTTTCTATTTTCTGCATTTGCATTGTTTTGAGATGTTGGATGTTCTCTTGTTGGGTTTTTTTATTTATGCATCTATTCATTATTTTAGATATTTACGGATATAATTAATTTGTTGGACGAAAATTGTATGTTTTCTGTATTTGGTCATCTTTAAATAGTTAAACCTCGATAAAGTAATAACCTTGAGACTGAGAAAAAATATTCATTTAACGAGGTTATTACTTTATCGAATATTATTTTAGTGTATTGACCCATATCGGGACTGGAAGAAATTATTATCTTAGCGAGATTATTACTTTATCGAGGTTTAACTATATTCTTATTTTTAACAATTTTTTTCGGTATACTTTATGTTTCGGTATATCGATGTTCTTTCGGTATACAGTTGCTTTCAGTATACTTCACTATATTGGTATACCAGTATGCGACAAGGCATACTGCACGGTCGGTATGGCAACGGTATGAATACTTGCTCATACTGCGCTTACTGCATACCGCAATGACGGGTATGGTAATAGTATGCAATTTCTCATATCACATATTTTCAGCACAGTGTGTGGTATGAGAAAATTTGGACGTTATGTCGTACCATAATATTAATACCCCTAAGAATGGTACAACGAAGAGAATTTAAATGTCATTTTACAAAATAGTCCAACAGTTGGGTCAACTTAATTTAAATATTAAAGTCCAAAAGTTGGATCAACTTAATTTAAATTAAATTACTTTTTCTCGGACTGAATTGGGCTACGTGGTATATATGGTTTCAAAGCCCATTGAGTCTACTTTCTAACAATCTAAACTACATAAGTCTTTTGGTGCATCCTGAAGGAGGAGTATTTCTGTACTGGAGACTGCTACAACAATTCGATACTATGTCAAATTCAAGTACTATATTGTTTAAGTGTCCAACTTATGTTTGAGTTGGCTTCCAAAGTTTCTTAATGCTTTCATGAGTTCTTATTAGTGGTCAAGGGTCAAAATTTACAAGTATATTTGATGAGTCTAAATTTGTACTATTTAAATTCCGTTGTTTTGGCGCTATTTTTGGCAATTGGATTGCTTTTCTGTGTTGTTTTGCAGATTCCCGGACTTATGTGGCGATAATATGATGATGTGGCGGCATACACAAAATTAGAGAATTAAATGGCTAATTTTGGCCAATTTTACGTAGAAGAAATGAATGGATAAGGAAGGTTACAAGATGGAAATATATCATAAAATCTTTCCATACTTGTTAGATAAGATTCCTAATTCTACAAGGATTGATAAGGAAAAGCCTAGATATATATATATATATATATATATATATATATATATATATCTAAGGCATGCGCGCCGCGAGGGGGAGGAGATTTATATCATAATTTTCGTTCATCTTCATCATCGCTGAAAGCCGAAGGGAGACTCCAGCACACACACAACTCGCCGCCCACCGTGAGGAAACCGATCACCGCCGAAGCCACCGTTTGCCGTTCCAGTTCCGAAAGCCGAGACCATCCGTCACCACCATTATGAAGCCGAGAAGAATTCCGAGTTATTTCCAGTCTTCGATTTCTACCGTTTGATCTTTAGGTGCAGTTCTAGAAAACAAACTCATGTTATTTATTTTTCGATAGTTGATTTGGGATTATGTTGCTTGGATTGATTGGGATAATTAGGGTTTATGGATTTATGATCTTTTGAAGTTGGTTAGACTTAAATTTCGTGTTTAATTTGATGCTCTTTGTATTCAATCGGTAGTTTAAATTCTCGTATTTTTCGTACAAGTTAATTTCGATTTTCAGCATGTTATTTAATCTACTCAGATTTACGGTCTGCTTGCCCAGTTGGACCGAAATGCGTAGCTAATTTCCTTTTAAGGTTCGGTAAAATGTGAAACGCGCACAACTTAATTCGTGAGACTTAGGCTTAATAATTAATCACTTTGGTTCCAGATTAATCTAGGTTAATTAATTGGATTAATTAATTTAGGCTTGATCACCCTAGGTTAATTTAATTCATAGCTAATTTAATACTTCCATCGTTTCCCGTGGGATTAGGCTAAATAAGTAGCAAAATTGTTCTATGAATAATAGGATTAATTTGATAGGAGACTATTAGATGTCCACCATACGAGTAGGCTCTTAAATTGGGTTCCCTTAGTTCTTAAGGCTGATTAGGTGTTAAATCTATTAGTTGCCCATCAACGTAGGTTGCATTTAATTTAGGGTCGTAGTCGTTTCAATGTTCACCATGGCAATTACCGATTAATTAAGAGGGAATAGGGGATGTGTCAGTTTAATTTCGGTGTCCTACAACTAATCGATTTAAGGGGATTAATTTATCTTTAGTGTCGAGGATCGATTGTTCGTACGTGTGGAACATTTTGCTGAACCCGTTTTTCTTGCTTGTTAAATTTGAACATTTAATTTTCGTGTCTAGTTTAGTGAATCCAAAAATTGCGTGGTTGCTAACCAAAATCTCGATTAATAGGAATTTTAAGTTCAAAATTCCCCGTTCTCTGTGTTCGATATATGTTGCTATAGTAATCTGAGTTCTAGCGATATTTATTTGGTGAAAACTATCATCACCAATATTAGTCTAGGAAGTTATGAGTTTTTAATAACTAATTATAAGACATCAATCATGAATCAATCTCAGGAAAAAAAAATTCGTAAAGATAATTGAAGTATTAGAATTGAATATTAGAGTTAGCTTTTATTACCAATTGTAACAATTCCTTTGTTACGGTTGTAACAGTTACCGTTATGCATTGGATTAGTTAAGTTGCATTAGATTGATATATGTTGAGGTCTAGATTTAGATCTAGATCTTTTAGTAGGAAAAAACAAAGGGAAAAAAAAATCTTTTGTTTGCTTATTTTTACATGTTGAAACATAGTTTTAGAATGCGAAGATCTCACACGCATGAGTTTCTCAAAAATCCTATGCTAAAAATAATACTCTTTATGTCTTATTATAAGCAACATTCTTTTATAATTGATTGTTCTATTAAACATGTCATCTTTTAAAAAAGGCAAGAATGTGTGAGCATAAATGAATTAGCTAAAAATTAAAATAATATACACCACAAAACAACACCATTTTCTTGATTTCCATCTTAAAAAGAAAGAAAATATTTATAATAAGATGTAAGGAATTTATATGGAAGCTGTTATTGATCCTAAAGTTTAATTATATTTTTGAATTTGTCAGGAACTTAGATTACATTAATTTGTTAGTTGTGGGAAGGGAAGCAATTGAATACGTGAAATAGGATACCAGTATACATCTCGTGTAACGGGTCTTATAATTATAAAGTCAACGGAGTATTTAATATATGCAGTTGAATAATAATGAAAGGTCAGAATTTGTGATTCATATTAAATGGTGATTCTCTTGATCCTTCCTCGAAGTTAATGGCCTAATAAATAAATAAATCAAATCTGTGGGACGTTGTCAACCTAAATAAAAGATAATATATATATATATATATATATATTTTTAATTGAATTCCTTTTTAGCTGAGACTAGACTATATTTTTTCCTTTTCTTAGATGGAGATTAAACTACCTAAATAAGAGGGAAAAAAATTCATATCTTAAGCTTATCCTCCGATTTTTACATTTATATTTTAGTTATTAGTTATAAAACTTACAGTATAGAAATATAATAAGAAAACTAACAGCTCTTCTCCCACGTACAGTATAGTAATAAAACTTACAGTATAGAAATATATTTTAGTTATTAGTTATAAAACTTACAGTATAGAAATACCTTAACAACTGCAATCACAACCACTACCTGTCTACCTCTCCAAAGTCAGCCCTCCCACAACCGCCGCCGACGACCCTCCTTTTCATCAGCCACCACCACCCCAATCACTCCGGCCGGGATGGCTTATGCTGCTGTGCTTTCCCTTAGATACACAATAAGTATCCTTTTACATTCCACCACCTCCATCACTCGCAGAATCCTAAACTCTGCATACATGAATGTCATAGAGCTACACCTCTCACTCCAAGAATACAACATAAAAAACAACAGCCAAGGAGTGATGGATTTGGATACACGAATAAGAGATGAAGTATACAAATTCGAAGACACCATTGAATCCCATGTTTCCAGTCAGTTTCTGAACCAAGAAGAGGAGATGTCCGTAAACCTCGATCATTTAAGAGAAGATATTCATCGCTTTTCTAACACAATAGCAAAGATGGAGGAGGATTATACCAAGGAACTAAACAAACCGCCACTCAGAAGAAGAAGAAGCAACTGCATTTCCTGTAGAAACTGATCATTCCGGTGAAAATGAGTCCGACATGGTCGGATTATCTGATCAGTTTCTCAGGATCAGAAAAGATCTTATCGAAAACGACATACCGGAAAACAATGCCTTTATCACCGGTATGGCCGGTATTGGTAAGACTAAGCTTGCTAAAAAGATTTACTCTGATCCTTTGGTTAAGGAAAGCTTCAAAAGCCGGGCCTTTGTCAGGGTGGGCCAAAAGTTCATGTTCCGAAGAATATTGCAAGCTATTGTAGATCAAGTGAACCTTGATAACAATATAGTGGTTATGAAAGGAGATGAGGGTTTAGAGATGTATTTCCGGAGATGTTTGACCGATAGAAAGTATCTAATTGTGTTGGATGATCTGTGGGACTTCAAATTCTATCACGACTTGAAGAAATTACTTCCACAACATCAAAGCAATAACGGAAGTATGATCTTGGTCACAAGTAGAGAAGTTCCACTTGAAAGACCTTATACATCTTTTATCTACACTTATTTTGTGCAATTTATGAGTCCAGAAGAAAGTTGGGATCTTCTCAAAAGGGAGGTGTTTGCTAATGAAGAAGAGTGTCCAATTCAACTCGTGAAAGTTGGGAAGAAGATCGCGAAGAATTGTGAAGGACTTCCTCTTCTAATACTCTCGGTCGCTCAACTCCTATCCAAAGCAGACAAGACTCAAGAGTATTGGGACGAAGTAGCAAATGAACGAAGTTCAGTTTTCAAGGATGCACTTGATCAAATAATAGAGGTATTATCAACAAGCTACTACTATATTCCTCAATATCTCAAAGTCAGCTTTCTCTATATGGCATCTTTTCCTCCAAAGTGTATAATCCCTCGTTCTAAGCTCCTCAAATTATTCTTGGCTGAGGGATTTGATGAATTCTCCTTCAACAAGGCCTTGGATGAATTATCTAATCGCAGTCTTGTCTTGCGTATTAGCACATCTAGTGGCGGCAAAGCTTGCTTCCTCCATTGTGCGTATAGGCATCTGAGTAGAAGAGAAGCTGAGAGTAACAACTTCCTCCTTACCTTAAATACTACTCATGCAGATTGTCCGACTAAACTACTACTACTCCATCGTCGTCTTGCCATCCATAACAACGTCTTGTTCGCCATCAAAGAGGTGAACAACACGATATCATCCATTCCAGCCTTACGCTCTCTGTTATGTATGGGCTCGTATCATCAATACCAAGTACCAATATATTTGGAGTCGAAGTTGTTGAGGATTCTTGATGCTATTACAATCCATTTCTATGAATTCCCGGCTGAGGTAGGAAAACTAATTCTCCTAAGGTATCTCGCCTTCACTTCTAATTCAAATCTCCCTTCTTCCATATACAAATTATGGAACCTTCGCTACCTAATAGTTCACCAAGCCTTGAGCATCGTACGTGATATAGCTGACTCCTCGTATGTGCCTTCTGAGATATGGGATTTGAAAGAATTGAAGCATGTTCAAATCGTGAGAAGAAACCTACCCGATCCTCCACGTGGCAGAGTCTTGGACAAACTTGTCCAACTTTTAGATGTTGGTGTTGAGAGCTGTACCAAGAAAGTTCTCAAAAGTATCCCTAACTTGAAGAAATTAAGAATTCAAATTGAGTTGGAGCCTGATGCTGCGCTAATCCCAAGTTTATTTGATCACATTTCTTGCCTCCGTAAACTGGAATCACTACAAATTGTCATCATGAACCCCATATTCTGCGAGCCTCTACTCCCACCTCCGCCTCTTTTGATCTCTTTACATTATCTCAGAAAACTGACTTTGAGCGGCTTCGGATATCCTTGGAAAGACATGAACAAGATTGCTGAATTAGCGTGTCTCCGTAAACTCAAACTGCAGTGCTATGCCTTTCAAGGAGACAAGTGGGAAGCAAGCGGAATAATATTCTCGAATCTTCAATATCTTTACATTGAAGATACGGATCTTGTGGAGTGGTTATTTTAACCTTGAAAAACTGCTATAACTTGGAAGAGATCCCTCCCTTTCAACTTCGTCCACTTATCAAACTAGTTGACTGCAACCCCTCAGCTGAGACCTACGCAAAGAAAATTCACGGTGTTAATGTTTCTGCCAGTTATTCCTGGAAATGACAACAGTCTCAAGTCAAGATTTTGATCAGCTTGGTTCAAGGTTAAGGTTCGTATTCATGGTTATTTTACCTTTTGAAAGTTGTTTTAAGAGTTTTGATGAAATAATAGTTTCTTGGAGTAGTTATGTAGTTTTCGTCAAGAACAGAACCATTATTTTAGGGGGATTAGGGTGCAAATTAAACACTCCAATCCTGCACATAATATATATTCGACTGGAGATATATACTTTTTCTAAACTAGGGAATTAGATAATTGAGCCTTTGGTTGTATCAATATATTGTTGAGAAGGTTGGATTGACTGCAACTTCAAAAGGTTTTTCATTCAGTTCTTTTGAAGTCCAACCAAAGATAGTGATCCATAATGAGAATGCTTCTGTGTTGTCTTTCAATCTATGATTTTCAAATTTCAAGGCGTGGTGGAGGAAACAGAATGAGCCTGGAACCACGTTATCGGAAGTTGTGAAAAATAGATACAAGCATGCTTTTCTCATGGGATGAAGACCGAGAAATGGTGAGAGGTGATGACCATGTCTGGGACTTCCACTTGTATTCCACATTTTGCTGCAATATATATCTGCAGGCCCATCCAGAGTTAAAGCTATCACAAACTAATCTCACTAACTGAAACACATTTTTTTTTTTTTTTTGATACGTGGAACCCGGCCTGCTACTGCCGTGGGTTAAACCTCGCTTCCTTGTGCAAAGTTCGCAAACCACACAGGAGAGTTCAACCACCCTAGGCTAACCATAGGTGACTGGCTCCACAAAATTGCTTCCAGTGGGATTCGAACCCAGGACCTATCGATCCCGGGCCAACCACCTTCACCAACTTTGCCATCCCAAGGGGACTAACTGAAACACATTTTGCTACCATATATATGTTGCTGGGAATGTTCCAAGTTGGACCTTAAAACGGATCAATTACAAGACTAATTAACTTTCCCCCAACTGTTAGTTCAAACTTCACCAAATTGAAGGCTTAGCATGATCTTATATATAGACAAAGATTAGAGAGGCGAGAGGAGAGCAAGGAAATGACAAGTCTCCAATTAAATCTAGGGTTTTTTGTTATGCGTTATTGAATTAGTTTAATTAAATTAATGGTGTAGGTTAAGTTAATAAATTAATAAGATTTTTTCATGAGACCGCATTACTGGAACGAACTCAAATGGAATTGAGACAAATAGTAATGGGATGGAAGGAGTATTAGACTAATCATTTATAACAAATTTACATATAACTCTTAGTCAAATTAAATCTTTCCGACATAAAACAATCACATCAACTACTACACGATCTAAAGAATTATATAATACTTTTAATCCTTTTTCAATTTTCACCTTGTTTTTCTCATTCCGTATTTGTTGTCTTGTTTTGAACATTTTCATCAAATCTCATTATTTTAGTATACCACGCCAGTTATAATTGTACTTGTGAATTTAATACTCTCTCCGTCTCGGTCCAAGTGATTCATTTCTTTTCGACGTGAAAATTAAGAAAGTTGATGATAAAGTATGATAGATGTAAATGATAAAGTAAAATAGAGAAGATGTGTGAGATAGTGGAATAATAATTGATAAAGTATGAGAAATAAATAATAAATAATTGATAAAATAGGAGAGATAAATGATAAAGTATGAGATAATTTATAATTTTTTTTAAATTATTTTCTTTTCTGAAAATGAGTCACTTCGAGTGGGACGTCCGAAAAGAAAAATAACTTAGAAGCGGGAAGTAAGATATTTAATCACTAAAAATATCTTGATTGTGTGTGAGCCAAATAGTCAATAGGGTATGGATTCCATCAATTATGAGGGCCACATGTGATTTGGATTTACAGCGGATCTTTTGCCCTTCATTGAATACAATCATACTATGTTATTTACATATTTTCTTATTCGAAAAAGATACACTTCGCTCTCATCCTTGATATGAATGTATTATTATTAATAATAATAGGATAAGGTACAAATATACTTTTCAAACTTGATATTGAAGAGCAAAAGTACCCTTAAATTATGTTTTGGTGTATAAATACCTTTAAAATTAAAACTTGAAAGCAACTATACCTAAAAATTTAAAAATATAAACAAAAATACCCTAAAATTATATTTGAATATTAAAATGTACATTATTAACCTTCAAATTATATAATTATTTATTAAGCTCAAGTATGCAACGACTTTAAACAAAATAAAGATTATCCTAACAACTTTTTTTATTTATTTTCTCTTTTATTTACATCATTACTTGTAAAAATAATTTTTTTTGATTTCTAAAATCATAATAGTGATATAATCATTCAATTTGTCTCATAAAAAAAATCAATAACCTTTAATTGTGCCATTAACTAAAAAAAATGATATATTCATCTTTAAAAGAATATAAACAAAGTAGAAATGATATGGAAATGAAAATTTTACAGGCCGCTTGACCTAATCAGTTTTTAATATTTATTTGTTAATTTAGAAATTTGAGTTCAATTTTTTATCTTAAAAGACTTGAGATAAAATAAATAAAAAAATATTATTTAATTAATTTCCCAAACATGTCTTATTGGAATATGATACTTACTCCCTCCGTTCCGCTATTTATGGCTCAATTGGTTTCGGCACGGGAATTAAGAGAATAGATGATAAAGTATGAGAGAGAGAGTAGTTGATAAAGTATGAGAGAGAAGATGAGTAAATAATGAGAGAGTATGAGAGAAAGGATGATAAAGTAGGAGAGAGAATGTAATAAAGTAAGAGAGAGAAGATGATAAAGTAAAAGATATGATAATAACTTTTTACCAAATTAGGAAAGTGACCACAAATAACGGGACACTCCTTTCGGGAAAGTGAGCCACAAATAGCGGGACGGAGGGAGTATTTGATAAGGACTTTCAAATTTTAATTCGACTTATATGTAAATAATAAAGATAAAAATAAAATAAATAAAAGATTGTTGTAAGTTTTTCATTTTTTTTAATTCATTAGATGGTTAAACGGAAATAACTACACAAAACTCTAATCAAATAAATTTATTTTTATGTATTTTTGTTCTAAAATATGATTTTAGGACCTTTATGCTTTAGGGGGTGTTTGAAGTAGCTAAAACTTATTGATAAGTGCTGAAAGCTGCTTAAAACAACTTATTTGAAAATCAATTAGTATTTGGAAATAAGTGCTTGAAAGCTGCTGAAAGTGAGAAAAACAGTGTTTGAGAATGTTGTTGATAGAAGTAGCTTATTATTACGTTTTAAAAGAAATGTATATTTTGCCCCTAATATTATTGAATAAATATATAAATAAAAATGCAGAAATTGTTCTTATTCTATAATAATTTTTGAATATAATTTAAAGTCCTATATACACAAAAAATCAAAAATAAATTTTCTATTTAATAAAAAATCGCCACACAATTAATTATAAAATAAAAATCACGACTTTCATATAAATAAGTTATGCTTCTATTTAATAAAATATGAACATCAGTTGAGAAATTATATATTATATATATATATTATATATATATTATGAAACTGAGAATCTTATAAATAAGAAATTCGTGTATAAATTTATCAATAAAAATGAATTGTAACACATTTTTGTATATATTTTATATTTTTTTCTTCCATTTTATATTTATTAAATAAAAAAATAATTTATTTAATTATGAATCTTGAACTTAATCATTTTTCAATCCATTTATGTGGAATTTTTGGTTAAGTTTATTTTTGGAATTAAGTAAATTTATTGAAGGTAAATTTGTATGAAAAATTAATAAGTTGTAAGTTGGGGTAAGCCAGCTTAAACAGCTTCTCTAAAATATGTACGAAAATAGAGAAACAACAACTTAAAGCTGAGTTTCTAAACCCTTAAAATACAACTTTAAGCTATAAGATATGAAGCATAAGTGGTTCCAAACACTCTTAAACTTAAACTTCAAGGGTATATTTGTTCTCAACTTTAAATTTTAAGGGTATTTGTACATTAAAACATACTATAAGGATATTTTTACTTTTCAAGGTTAAGTTGAGGGGCATATTTGCAACTTATCCTATAATAATATAAAGAACATATAATTTGAATATATAAATATATTTTTCCGAAACCAAATTGGAATTAAAGAGTTATTCTGCAATCCAACTCGTCGGGAACACCCCCCGCGTTTCTTTTTTTTTTTTTTTTTTTTTTTTTTTTTTTTTTTCTTCTTCCTTCCCCCCTCCACCCCCCCTCCTTTTTTTCCCCTTTTCTTTTTTCTTTTAAAATATTTTTTTAAAAAAAAAAAAAAAAAAAAAAAAAAAAAAAAAAAAAAAAAAAAAAAAAAAAAAAAAAAAAAAAAAAAAAAAAAAAAAAAAAAAAAAAAAAAAAAAAAAAAAAAAAAAAAAAAAAAAAAAAAAAAAAAAAAATATTTTATTTTTTTTTTTTTTAATTTTCTTTAATTATTTATAAAAATAAAAAATATAAAATTAATTAATTTTTTTTTTATAATTTTAATTTTATTTTAATTAAAATTATTTTTTTTTTTTTTTTTTTCTTCTTTTTTTCTTTTTTTACCTCCCCCCTCCCCCCCCTTCTCTCTCCCCCCTTCAAAAAAATAAATTTTTTTTTTTTTTTTTTTTTTTTCTTTTTTTTCCCTCCAAAATTTAATTTTTTTTTTTTTTTTTTTTTTTTTTTTTTTTTTTTTTTTCTTTTATTTTTTTTTTTTTTTTTTTTTTTTTTTTCACCAAACAAACATACTAACTTTAAATATTTTTTTTTTTTTCACCCCTACTAGCCATTAAGCGACATTTATAAAATCTAAAAAACATTTTGTTTTTTCAAGATTTGGTGTTGCCAATGGGAACGGCAGATTGAAGAAGTTTGTAGTGGGCGCAATAGATTTTGTTCTTCACGTATAACCAGTAAAGCATCACAATCCTAAAAAAGTCTCATGCTTTACAAACAACCAACTTCATCTTCTCTCTCTAGTCTCCACTGTCTCTATCTTCAGTTACATCGTTACATCCATTTTATCTATCATCACAAGACGGCGCATTTCCGAGTTCTTTCTATGGCTGCGGAATTTAGTTGATATCAAGATTTTGAGCTCAATTTGCTGCTTTCTTAAGTCAGGAATCCGAATTTTGTTGGGTTGCTCAAGTGGGTATGTCAACGAGCATTTCCGTGGACCCCCTTTTACATCTTTTGGCCTAATTCTTCAAATACTTGCATTGTGCGAAAACCCCTTGACGAATTATTGTGGTTTTCTTGGATTCGTGATTTGATCGTGATCTTGGTTATTCCTTCCTTTTGGATTTATAAGGTTGTAGCAAGCTCCCTTTCTTGTAGCTATTAGCGTTTGGTGAGTTTATTTTCCCAGAAACAGAACCAGTATCTTTATTTTCGGTATATGTGTTGGTTTTGAGTTGTTATGATCTGAAAACAAGCCACTGTTTACTCTTGTATTGGGTGTTAATTGTAGGTTTAGAGAAAACACCCTCCATGTATTGGAATGATGGGTCTTAACTCAGGAATCTAAAAATTAATCAAAGATGATGATGAGATTTTGTTTGTTTTGAATTTCATATGAAAAATTCTTCACCCAACTATGGTTGAGACAGTGTTTGAATTTTATTTGTGATAGTATATTTCTTTCATGATGTCAGCTTGAGATGGGCATATACCTGAGTACTCCTAAAACAGAGAAACTTTCAGAAGATGGTGAGAATAATAGGTTGAGGTATGGTTTGTCTTCTATGCAAGGGTGGCGGGCAACAATGGAAGATGCTGTAAGCAGTCTGTTAAAATTGTTTTCTCCCCGATTTCGTTCAATAGTAGCATGTTGCACTTCTTTTTGGAAGAGTATACTATATGCTTGATCTAACTTTAGGCACGGCGCAGCAACGAGGATCGTTTATCAGAAATGGTGCTAGTGAACTAGAATTAAGTTGATGTTAACTTGGCATACCCTTTAGTTGGCAAGCAGTGTGATGACTAGCATTCCAAATTGACGGTTGTTCTGACAAAACCATATGAGTCAACGTGTTTTCTCGTTACTAACAAGCTCAATACAATACTTCCCACAGTTTCACCTATCCCACAATTCTCCAAGTCAACCATGCTTGACTTTGCAGTTTCTATGTTTTGGGCTCCAGAGGCACCTTGTTGGTACTAGTAGCACCTATAGGATATTTTAAACTCACATAAATTGGACTTTCCTTTCCCTTACAATCTTAACATCCATCTTTTTTCTGGTATAGTATTTGGTTTATTCATGTATTGCTTCTCCTAGAAGCCTGTTAGGAGCTCACTCTTGTCTGTGGCCCTTCAATATTTCTTATTGACTTATTGACTGACAACCACTCCTCGCCCTCTTTTCGGCATTGGGCGTCACAAGTAGAACTTAATGTCTTTTAACAGAATATATGTAAATAGATTTACTTGAGCAACTCAAACATTTAAATTCAAGAATGCATCCAGAGTCTTCTCTTAGGAAGTTAAGTCTGTTTTTGCCTGCACAATTTGGTATATCATGTTCACCACATATAACCATAGATTGGACAGAGGAGTTAATTTCATCTTCCTCTAGGGATTGCATAATAGGTTTACATTTCCAGATTATCTTGAAACTTTCAGTTTTTTTAATGCTTTATGAGCCTTAGCAGAATAAAATCAGTTTACTAAAAAGATTCTGGCGGGAAAGAGTTCCAAAATCACCTTGCATCCTGCCTAAAGAGTAGGATATGAAGACAAAGAGAAACAATGTAACAGCGGAAAAACAATCGTGAGAACTGATAACTCCTTATCCATGAAAGATTGAACAAAGAGATGAACTAGTCGGCCAATGAAATTTCTGGACAGATACGAAGCAGGATTACTTCTGGCTGAACATTTTGACAAAATCCTTGTAATTTGAACCTTGGAGGAGGATGCATTTCATTATTCATTATGGTGTCATGGCCTTTTCAAGATGTTACTACTTCATTCATATTCTCTTATTTCCATGTGTTCTTTTAGATAATGTACAAGTTTTTTAATTTCACTACTTTTCTTTTAGCATGCTGCACTTACAGATTTGGATGCTTTCACATCGTTCTTTGGTGTCTATGATGGCCATGGAGGTACTTTGACATTGTTTTTTCTGTTTGTATTTGACGTTTTGAAACCATTGTTATAATAATGATTTGGATTCATTGAAAACCTAGTCATGTGTCAAGTTTTCAGTTGGAGGACATGCGTTGAAGAAAGAATAATTTCTCAGTTATCTGCCTCTGGATCATATGTCTTCTACTGCATGCCTGAAAATGAGATCAAGTCATCTTTTCTTTCCATCTAGGCTTCTAGCTATATATTGGATGAAGTAGCTACTACAATTGTGTGACTACTTAAAGAAACATCAATTGGATTCGTTTTGTTCTGAATTGCACACAGAATCCTCTCATATTTGTTTCTTCGCTGTTTGGGAGCTTGAAAAATACCCATTTGAACTTTTGGTTCTCTGTTAGATACTGCAATATCGTGTGATGCTAGTTTGTGTCATCTGCTTACTTGCTTATAAACCTTTATATTTGGTTAAGATCATCCAATAATAGCTTTTTGTTTCTATTACAATGCTTTGGTATTGCAGGTAAAGTGGTTGCCAAATTTTGTGCGAAGTATCTTCATCAGCAAGTGCTCAAGCAGGAAGCATATTCAGCTGGTGATATAGGAACTTCAGCTCAGAAATCTTTCTTCAGGTATTCGCATACCTTTACTTATGTGAATCACTTATTCCCTTGTTTGCATTTGAATTTGATCAAGGCCCCTTGGCAGAAAACCAGATCTAATGAAAGTATATCTAGGTGGTGTAATCTTAGTTTTTGGTTCTTTTCCTGTTTGCATCTAAAAGATATTGGTGTGGCTGCTGAACCAGTCTACACCATCAGAAGTATGTACAAGCATGATATATTTAGTTAAGCCCTTGTATAATTTAAATTCAATCCAACAGTTGCACCATAAAGCAGATGCCCAGAACTCTCCTTCCGAAGAGCTCCAGGCTCTCAAGTTAAGCATTGCATTTATATAAATTCATAGTCACTATAGAGGTAAAAAGTGTTAATGTCTTTTCATGGTTATATCCAATTACTAAAGCTAGTTACTTGAATCTTTGACATGCAAAGAACCTGCTAACTCTGTAGATTATGTTTCACAGAAGTTTCTGCATTTGTTTTACAGAATGGATGAGATGATGCGTGGACAAAGAGGATGGAGGGAGCTGGCTGTTCTTGGAGATAAAATAAACAAGTTCACAGGCATGATAGAGGGCCTAATATGGTCTCCAAGAAGTGGTGACAAAAGCAACCAAGTGGACGATTGGGCATTTGAAGAGGTATTTTCACTTGTTCTTTCGCTATGGGTATAGGTTTTCTTAAAACAATATCAAGGAAAAGGGACACTCCAATAATTTTATTGGTCTACATTTCTTTATTGTAAATACCTAAAAGAATTTGCGACTAGAGAGAGATGTATACATATGACCAATTTAATTCTAGATCTGGAGGTTCGCTCCTGCTAGCTGTTAAACTCACGTCACAGAATGTTGTAACCCACTTTCAGTTGTTGTGGCCTTATTCGGTTATTCCATATCTGAGCCTATTTTTAGTCAAACTATAAGCTATGATTAAATTATAAGTGGGAGAAGTCCATGAATTATCAAGAAGTGTAATTTTCTCTGTTCAAATCTGAATTTTCTCTTCTGAACTGGGTTTTAGCATGTCATTTGTTCATCTTTTTTTTGCTTTGCCGGAACGGAGTAAACATATGTTTCCACTTCTGAGAGAAGGTGCTATGTTGTTGTATTCTTGTATTCATGGTGCTGATGTTGTTGCTCAGTTCATGCTTACATTTGAATTACTATAAATTGGTACAGGGACCTCACTCTGACTTCTCTGGACCAACTTCTGGTTGTACTGCGTGTGTTGCTATCATTAGGGAGAACCGACTTGTTGTTGCAAATGCTGGTGACTCGCGCTGTGTTATTTCTAGGAATGGCCAGGTAAATAGCATGCTCTGGATTGGATGTCTAACTTGATGCATGTTAGTCAGGCATCCGTGGCAAGAGCTTTTTTAGTTTTCTTTTATGTTTTGTCAATAGGGTCTTATTGTGAATCCTGTCCTTTTCAGGCATATAATCTTTCAAGAGACCATAAACCTGATCTTGAGGTTGAAAGAGAGAGAATTTTAAAAGCTGGTGGTTTTATCCATGCTGGCCGTGTCAATGGCAGTTTGAATCTGTCAAGAGCTATAGGTGACATCCATGTTCCTCATGCACAACCCTCATTCCTGCAATTGTTTGAATCCAGTTAACTCATGTTTCGTGAAACCAAAATAAACCTCAACATCTTAAGAGTAATTTAGCTGAACACATTAGCTGGCTAGTATATCGGATGAATGAATTTGTTGGGTGTTGTTATGAATGCATGCTGATCTTTTAAAGTTCATTTTAGACACATATGATGTTACTCATAGTTCCAGCCCTATGTGGTCATTTTGGTTGACCAGAATAGGAGAATGTCCAAGAATAAAGAAGATTCTTTAGAGGGCCTATGTGATATATAAGTTTAGATTTGCTTGGTGGGCATCGAATCGCAAAGTATTTTAGCCCTTCTTGGTGTTTCGTATTTCTAGAGATTGGAGTTGTATGTGTAGTTAGTCATTTTTACCTTTTTGGGATTTCTAATCCTTTTGTAGTTTCTACTATTTATCTTGTTTTAATTGAAATTGTTGCCTATCCAAAAAAGGAAAAGAAATAAGTTACACACATTGATCATTAGAGATGGTTTCTGTGATTTCGGATGACTAACTCCATCCAAGATTGTTTCAGGTGATATGGAATTCAAGCAAAACAAGTTTCTACCTCCTGAGAAACAAACTGTTACGGCCAATCCAGACATAAACACAGTATGTATCTTCTTATCAAGTAGTATATTGCTTTTAGCATTCCTTGACATTGCAAACTTGCAATTAGGCGTTGTAATTGGCAGGCAACATTAGCATAGAGTTGCCAATCCTATTACTTTAAGAAGATCAAGTTTGGGCAAGTACATAATTGCAAACATTGTAATCTGTGCCTAGTAGAGAACATGCTAAGTTTCAAAATTGTGTATGTGCATCTCTCTGAAGACACAAAATCTAGCGAGAGGAATCATATGGATGTTTGTCCATCGAACTGTTTACCTTGATTAATGCTGTTCCTGAGTGAATTGATAATAATAACACATTAAACTGAAATAAAACTGCTTCATCTTCAAATGCATGAAGTAATTGAAAGTAGAATTTCCTGTCATTTGATTCACAATTTTGCTGCAAAAATGCTTTTTCTTTTACTTTTGTGTTTATTATAGTTCCTTAGCCTGTGTTTCTACATCTGGATGTTCTTCCACAAATTGAAAGGTTATTTAACGATCCATCAACTCTCAGGACTGAGCATATTTAACTTGAGATTGTCATATTTATCTCTTACTCTATCCAGTTTAATGAGCTAAAATTTCATTTATGTAGATCCCAGTGCTTATGCCTATCTTGTTCTTCGATTGGGTTATTTTGATAGAGTTATTGTTGCTGTCAAGATAACATGTTTTATCTCCAGGTCGAACTTTGTGGTGATGATGAATTCATTGTGCTTGCCTGTGATGGCGTTTGGTATGTAACCCGGTCTTCGATATATTCTATTTATCTATAAATTTATGCTCTTTAAAACATTGTTTAGCCTCAAAGGCGATCATTTAAAGTGGCTCTTCCTGAATCACATAATGGCTTTAACTTACTTTGTTGTTGATTGATCATTATGTTAGAATCGTGATTCAATAGTTAACGTGCTTAATGTTGGAATGCTTGGGTCTTGAATAAAACATGGAGATAGAGGTTATACTAGAGTTCATCATGAGTGATCCAACTCAGCTATATTCTCTTGTATAGTGTTATATACTTGCATTCCGTTCTTACTTTCATGTTTTTTTGCGTTCACATTCACAAAAGCATTCGGGTTAATGTTATCAGATTGTTATAATAATCAATATGCATCTTGCAGATACTTTGAAAATTCTACTACTCTTCTTTCCTCCCGAAAATGGTTTCTCTAGGAGTTAGATTCTGTTTTCCAATGATGATTTGTAGATAGAGGAACACGACGAA
The DNA here is from genome assembly GCA_028984105.1 of Lavandula angustifolia. NCBI lineage: Eukaryota > Viridiplantae > Streptophyta > Magnoliopsida > Lamiales > Lamiaceae > Lavandula > Lavandula angustifolia. Next base: position 5,821,830 of record CM054809.1, on the reverse strand, counting down.
TAACTAATCCGGTTACTGTTTCTCTCTTTTCAGGGATTGCATGTCGAGCCAGCAATTAGTAGATTTTATACGCGAGCAACTGAAATCTGTAAGTTCTAGTGGTGCCATTTTTTTTTCCTTTGCTCCTGTTGCTTCCGTAGTATGTTATGTATGTAGTCTTTCGATTCTCCCTTTGGGTGGTTCTGACCAATTGCTCTTGCAGGAGACTAAGCTTTCTGCGGTCTGTGAAAAAGTACTGGACAGATGCCTGGCACCTTCGACTGCTGGAGGGGAGGGTTGCGACAACATGACCATGATTTTGGTGCAATTCAAGAAACCAACAGACTCAGCTATACATGTAGATGACAAATCCGAGGAAGTGCCAGCGGAGCCGAATAACCCATCTTCAGATCCGAATTAGGAGGCCTTATGTGTACAGAAATTGTTCGACCCGAAAAATACATGTAATTCCAATCATTGTACAGATGTCTCACCTTCATTGGGTCAACCTTTGATCTTCTGTCGATTTTGCTTTTGATATCTTTGGGAGTATTTTTCTCTGTTACAAGTTGCAAATGATCAATTCTAATGTTTCCATTAAAGGAAGAATCAAGCATCTCTATTTTTTCTATTATATTCTAATATATCCTATAATGTATTCACATCTTATCAAATGATTAGATGACAGCTGAAGACTAAACAGAGAGTAGTAGCCATACATTTAACCGTACTACAATGTAAATGGGATACCTCCCGGTCTCGAAAATGCTACACCTAGTGAAATTCATCGTATAAAACTGCAAATTATGTACTAGTAGAATACATTTAATCTAAATCATAAACAGTTCCAAAATTTCCATTGCCTTCAAGGTATCTACCAAGGTATGAACGGCGGCAGATGAAAATATGCCATAAACAATCGGCAATAACAGCAAACAGACTCAGTTTGATAACTAGACATTCAGACTGACTTGATCAAGCCAATAGATCTTTCGCTTGCCCTCTCCTTTATCTTGAACCAGGTGATTCTTTATCCTTTTGGTATCTCGGACATTCTCTTCGTATACACGATTACTCCCTTCTGCCTCGCCATCTTTCTGCAATACATACAAGACAACTGAGTTAACCCCTCTCATAGCCAAATGACAACAACCACTATTGATCCTATCTTCGACAAAGTATATTACTGAGGGCAGGATTTGATCAATGCTGCTGAGATTTCTTCCAACCTGCAATGTATTAGGCAGATGGAGAAGATCTTTATCCAAACTGGGAGACTTGCTTCTCAATAAATATTTATGCTTCCGCTTCAAGAATCTGAAATCCAAGAGGTCAAACACATTTCAGCTGAGTAATAATCCTATCAATACTACTTCAATATAGGCTTGTTTTTGCAGGAGCGAGAAATAAAGTAAATACCTAACTTCAGCTAAACTTAATTTTCTCTTTTGCTTGGCAGCCTCCAATTTTCTCTTCCTAGAAACATATTCCTGCGGGGAAAAGAAACATAATATAGCAATTCATCATCATCATCATCACTCATCCAAATCATCAGATTTACTCAACTGTAACTGGTACCTTCAACAAATAGTGATAGGCCGCTGTATATAACTAATTGGATAACAGGCAATCACACGATTTGGGTTAATTTTGATTGGAAAAAATTAAGAAACGTCAGTGATAACTTTTGAGTAGAATTAAGAAAAACGCTCAAAAGCAGAGATTATCACAGAAGACAAAAAACATCCTCAATTAGAACAAATCAAGAACTTAATAAAAATCGAACCTTTTGAAGTTCTAAATATTCTTTCAAAAGTGTTTGATATTTGAACTTTTCTACGGCCTCTACATCGGTAGCACGAGATTGATCAAAACTAACAGAAGCACGCTTCATCTTCCCGGTTCAATAAACCCGTTTCTCCAAACAGAAGCCCGGAATTCCGAAGAAACAGAATCCTAAACGAAGCAAAATCCAATCATTAACGCAGCGCACAAATAGGGCGTACTCAAAACTAGCAGAGAAATCAAAGAGAGAAAAGAGATGGGAAATTGGGACGAGGGGGGAGTAGGTTGAAGTTTTCAGTGAGAGAAAGTAGAAAACCCCATAAGGAAGAGAAGAGGGTATTTGCTGGAAGCGTGTGTGTGGTTGGACGCAAGAAGGCATCTTGTGTATCTCCTCCAATCTTGATTTCCTATTAACAAAAAACTTTCCATTTATATTTTGTGTGGGTTTCGGTGGTGTTTTCCTCCAACGTAAACTAAGGTCCAGATGGGCCATTGATGATAGATTGAAGAGATAAAACTTAAAAGAGCGTGTGTGGAATTGTACAAGGATAGGGATTTTTAGAGAGAGAGACAAAGAGAGAGAGAGAGAGGATGGCTTAGATGGTGCAGAAAGGGCAGAGGATAAATGGCTACAGGCTGCGTCTGAACAGTAAGCCCAGCCATGCCCCCGCCCAAATATTATTTCTATTAATAAAAAATAAAAATAAAAATAAAATACGGAGTATATTTTTCTACAATATTTTCTAATAATTTTTCCATAAAATCCCAAATTCTACCCCCCAAATATCGCCATCTGCAGAATTCGAACATCTCTTTTCTGACTCCCAAATCACCCACGAAATTGAGAAACCTAAATTCACTGAACGAGAAAAGGGGAAATTAAGAAAGAAAATGGAAACCACTAGCAGCAGCAGGAGTAAAGTGATACCGGAATCAGTGATGGAGGCGGTGAATAGAACATGTAGCAACATCGATGAAGTGAAATCGAATATGCAAGAGCTGTTGTCTTACTGTGACGCTGAAACCCTATCAGCGATGGAGCCTCTCGAGAGGGCTCGAGCCCTTCTGTTGATTGCTAAATCAACAACTACTCTCTTTGCTTGTATGTCCCGTGCTTTTTCATGTTGATTGTGTTTGTGTTGCATGCATCAATTAGTTCAAATGCAAACATGATTTCCTTTTCTAATTATTGTTATTCAATGGAGCTGGGCTCAAGCTCTCTTGTTGTTTGCTAAAGCCAGAACTGCTGGTTTTTTTTTTTTTTGGTGTTCGTGTGAATGGTTTCTGTCGTTTGTATGCGCGTGTTGTTGTTGCATGTATGTTTTAGTGAAGATGCAAACCTTTTTCTTCTTAATTTGTGTTGGTTAATGGAACATCGTCAACATTGAAAGGGTTAAGGCCTCCTGTGATTGCCAAATGGCGGGTTACTGTTTTTTTGTGTGGATAATCACCATGATTTGTGTGTGTGTCTGTGGGTCTGTGGTGATAGATAGAAATATGCACATGAATCGATTAGTCAAGATGATGATGATGTTTTTCTTTTATTTATAGTGTTTTTTTGGGATTTGCTTAAAAAGCTGTTTTTGGTGAGTTTTCTGTTTGCTGTTGTTTTTGTAGTGAGGATAAGATGCAAAGGTGTTGATCCAGATAATCATCCTGTAAAAAAAGAGTTTGTAAGTGTTTCTTATACCAGATTTTCGTTTCTGTCTGTCAACGTCTTTGTTTAGTTTTGTGTTTGATCAACTTTTCCCTGTTTTGATGGTTACATTCATAGTTTTTTCTGACTATTTATAGTTCTGTATGTGGACAAGTCTAATTTGCCTCAGATGTTTTATTACTGAGTGATCTAGCTGCATATTTCGTTTGGATATTCTTGATTTTTTCCGCAACAAAACTGTCCATACTTCTATCCTTAAACTTTGGTATTTGCCCACAATGATTTGTCTTTGGTGATCCTCATGATTTATGTGGTTTTGTTTCTTTCTATAGATGAATGTGGTTTTGTTGTCTTAAATGTGGTTATGTGATTACATGGGCTTCTTGCTAATGGATTAGTTTGAAAGGGCTGTGAAACTTCAAAAAACCTGTTTACTTTTTGTTTCTGAAAATTAATTGGTGGCTCAGTACCTTATTTGCATTCATAACTCTGTCCTGCCTCTTCTTCTGGATAGCTTACTCGCTTATATTATTTAGTTGTTGCCTTAGGATGAAAGTCATCAGTTACTGATGGATATCTGATTTTGTTGTAAGGATTTGCCGCATTTGCCGGTTTTATTTGGTTGCTGTAGTATATATCAAATTTGTTTATGAAAATGACAGTTATGGTGAATTTACAAGATTTGCTAGCAATTTAGCTTCGAGAGTGGTCAATTTACGTGTTTATGTGCATAAGATTTTTTATGGTTTCAGGAGCGGTTGAGCTTGTACCAAGAAAAATTGCAGAAATGCATAGACTTGAGCAAAGGTATGTTTGGTCCGACTTCCACTCCCAACAAATTAATAAGAGATAGGATTAAATCATAATAATCATTAACGGATTGTTTTCCTAATCCAAAGTAAAAATCATCATGATAAAAACAACCTTAGTTTATGTTGTTTAGTCTATTTAGTGAAGTTTTTATTAAAGTTATGTAAGAGTGCAAACCAATCATCACAAGAGTAATTTTATAAGTTGCTCCTATTTTGCTTGATGCCTTTGATTCGTCATTCATTAATTTTTTAGTCTGTTTTTTGTTTAACGTATAATCTGTGGTAATCTTGGAATGAATAATACACTGTAACTGTGTTATGTGCAGAAATCTATTAGTGAGGCTCCTGGTATTTAAGACCTTTAACTTTAAACTTTCTCCCATCTTAATATTTATTGAAAATTGAAATAATAATCTTGCTTGTTGTGTTTGTAGCTCCATTGCAACCTTCAGCGACCATCAACCCCCAAGCAGCAGCCCGGTTTATCGAGCATTCTCTGCCTGATCTTTCCTCCAGTATGTTTTTTAACTTTGGCTCGGCAAACCTTAACCCTTTCCTTTAATTGTCTTTCAACAGTTGCCTGCTTTTGCAGAACAGAAACAACGCATGCGGGAAATTAGTAGTGGTGATGGCCGTGAATTCAAGTACTTGAATAGCAATCCCCATAAGAAGATAAAATATCAGTCAAGCGAGAAGCAATCTGTTCGTTCTGCTGCCCAGGAATTTCTTGAGAAAGCAGTCCGTGAGCTACTAGGTGACAATACAGATGGTGTTAAAGGACCATTACATCCTAAGACTTCAGATGGCGAAGCCGTAATTCTGGACTGATCCTCTGGTACACATTGGGTTAATATTGCCTTTTGCCATAACTATGAAGCATCTATATTACTCTAACTTCTAACATAATTTACTCTTTGCAGTGTGTGTAGTCCAGCAAATGGCCCTATGTTTGGTGGAACACTCAGTTTTGAACGTTCATCCTATAGCAAGCTTTCTATAGAGGTATGAACAAACTTTAGATTATCATGTTGTATGATGCTGTACTTGCTTATTCTTGCATATAGTTAATTGTAGAGAATTGTTAATATTATTAAGGATTTATAAGGTATAATTTTAATTAGAATTGCATGGGCCAATAAATAAATAAAATCAATCGTAGTTAGAGACATGTAATCTACCACCGGCAAAAAGAATAAACTAATAAAACAATCCATATTAAATCAAAATGGCATAATCCTTCATACTGCAACCAGCAGCGCTCCCAACGCCGCCGTAAGGAAGCCAGCGCCCAAACTCACAGCGCCGCTGGCAGGGGCTTCAGTTTCAGCAGGGGAAGGAGCTGGAGAAATTCTTCTCCGATATCACCACAACCATCAACTTCTGACCCTGTGACTTCTCCGATATCACCACAACCATCAACTTCTGACCCTTCTCACAGTGGCCTTCGGCTCCGCTGATAAAATAGTACGGACCAGATCGCTCAAGCTTCACCTTTGTGTTGCCGCCGGTGTAGGTTTGCACCGGACTCGATGTGTTGCAGGTTACGTAGTCTCTCTTTGTCACTTGCAGTACTGAGTCTTTGGCGCCATCGTATACCCAAACTGCAAATTAAGCGGGGAATTGATTAATCTAGGTATAATGTTGAATCCCTGAATTAGCAGAAATTCGCGAGCTAACAGTTTTCGAGAGTTGATTAGTATTTTACCTAGCGAATCACTAATGAGGAAATGAGATTTCTCTGCCCAGTGGTTAAGAGAATCCGACTCGGAAGCAGGGACCTTCCAGGCGTTGGATTTGCCGCCGACAACGTAGTCTCTGGCTTCTGAGAAGCTCACAAACATGAAAATGAGAAACAGAATTGAGGGAATCTCAGCTCTTGAAATTCCAGCCATGTGGTACAGACGATTAAGATAGAGACTGTGAGTTGAGTTCTAGAGAGAGAAATAGAAAGAAGGATGGAGATTATTGCTGGAGGTGGTGTCGCGCCGGGCTACTTATAGGGACTAACGCATTGTTTAACCGTGCTGTGCACGGTGGTGGGATTATGCCCTGTGTATTACATAAAACATATATGAATTACATAAACTTGACGATGTTGTATTGCCACTTGTAAGTGTTTTTGTATCCGAAACATTAATTTTAGAGCATCGACAGAGTAAAAAATAAGAGCGAAGATTTTGAACGCTACTTAGAAGAGCTAAACATTGAAGCAGGAAATACAGATATTCAAAATCAGAACAAGTTGCTATCTGAATAAAGCTCCCATAAGTACCCCTCACATGGACAGGCGATATGTACATGAAACAAAACAAATAAATGAACATAGTAAAACCTCAGGTAAAGAGAAGCAACTGGAGGATCCATACCAAAGTCAATACCCACTAAAACCCTTCCTAGAAGCATTCCTGAAATACAAGGAGTAGCACCTCTTTCAAAATATATATAATATGAAGTATGAAAACATAAAAATACGTATACAAAGATTTTAATACATGAAATAAGGAATGCACCCTTATGAAACCCTCACTCCCCATCCCACTAACTAAGAAGTATTTTTATGGGTATCTAATTTTCATATAAGAATGGTAAGCTAAATAATTCAGTCAGTTGGAAAACAAGAAAAAAAAATATGCAATAAATATACAAACTGAACGAAATATTCAAAACAAACATTTTAGCATGCTCCTTATAGTGGATAATATCTTGAAGAAATTTGGAAATTGAAATATATGTAACACCATATATGCTAGATGAAAGATTCCTATGCCAACGCACTTTAAAACAACTGACAAAATGAAGCATCTTCAACAAACTATAAAACTCTACACCTAAAGCAAATGTTTATTAATATTGCGTTGCACCCATTTAGTTCTAACTCAAAACTGCAGATTTTAAAATTAAAAGGGCAATAAAGCAATTTCTTGTAACCAACCAAAGTCAAGAAGTTGATGAGAAGAGATAGCCCAATCTCTCACTTCATTTAAGAGATTAGAATCTATAGAATTTAGGGAGTTGCATGACCAAAAGACATAAGGCATGGACGAAACATATCAGAAGCGACTTATTGAATTGAAGGAATATACCTCAAATTCAAAAATAAGAATAGATCTTACAGTAGCAGCAATTGGAGAACCAACAAAATCAAATCTTATTGCTAAACGAAAATTAAATACATAAAACACAAAATACCTTGTCCTAGAAGCCACAATCAACTGATTACAAAACCGCAGAATTAAATCTGCAAGAAAACAAACAAAAAACAAAACTCACGGTCAGATTGGAGAACGAGTGGCAGAGCCCTTGATTTGATAACTCATAAAAACCTCATATCTAGACATCTTCATCGTTTAATCCGCTAAAGTTTCAAAAATATCTCAAAAGGTGCATAGCAAATTCTGATCCAAGAGGCTTACAAAAAGTAATCAACAAACCACTAAACATGATTGCAATTTACATAGTTAAATGCAAAGAAATAGTAATAATTAGCTGTAATCCATACCTGCAGGAAGATCGCCCCTCATAAAAAGGATCTTGAAGCAATTACAACAAATTGTTGGGGGGGCTCACCTTTAAACGGAACAGGGAATGGAGACTTTATCAGAGCACACATAAATCCCAAAACATGACAGGCAAATCAAGGAACAACAAATTTAAATAACTGCGGATGTTTCAACCTAGTACCAAAATCCTCATTCAAACGGAACAGAAACATATACGAAGATAAGCCACACTGGAGAAAACAATCCGAGCTACCAGAACATCATTCTAAAGCAACCAAAAACCAAATCACATTTTCCCACGTAACGTACAAATCAACCGCAGGATAGACGATACGTATAACACATCGATCCCAAAATAATTATTGAAATGACATTTCTCCTTATCAATGTAGTATGGAGAGGGACACTCACACTCCTATTACTTATAAAGAGATGCAAGAAACTGGTTATTGAAGTGCAATATATGCAAGAAAATATTTCGATTACAAAAAAAATATTGTACCTAGTGAATAAAATCTTTGGGTAGTTCAACCCTTGCCAAGCGGCTTCATAAGGCACTTAAACGGAAAACTTCATCATACACTATATTTCGGGTTCTGCAATCATTTTTCTGCTCTGCTAGCAAGGCGGGTGAGATGAGAACTGATACTTGCTTCATTGTTTGTGCTCGTGACAAAGCAACGTGTAATTGGCCGTGTGAAAACACTGGTTGTCGTAAATATATACCCACGTAGTCTAAAGTTTGTCCTTGTGCTTTGTTAATCGTCATTGAGAAACACAACTTGACTGGGAATTGAGTTCTAGAAAAAGGGATCCCATTTTTTTCATTGTCAGGAGAGTTCAATGGGATCATAGGTAAAAAGAAGGATGCTCCAGCATGACGTCCAATAGCTATCTCTACATATAGTGATTTGTTTCTCAACTCTTTACATATCAATCTTGTGCCATTGCATAATCCAACGGTAGGATCTAGATTGCGTAGCAACATAATAGGACAACCTTTTTTCAAAATGAGTTTATGGGGCGGCATACCATTAGGGTTCAGAGAATTCAGAAATTCTTCGAAATCTCCTTGATGGCGTTGATCGAGTGATTTGTCGGCACTTGTGTATACGACAGGATCACCTCGGAACTGCTCAATTAATCTAGAATTGATGTCGTCTACAGATTCATTGGTTGGACAAAGTATACACTTGTTAACCATTGTATGGGGTTTGAGTAAGAAGTGGTCAAGGTCTTCAAAAACAGAATACACCAACCTAGGAAAAGTGTAGTATTGTAAAGAGAAAGAACTATGGCACATATGAAAATAAAGAATAATCAGATTCAATTATGAGATTAAGAGAAGTTACCTGGCAATTGATTTTTCAAAATTGTCATAAGGCAAGACAATTTGGGATGGTAGGGTGATGTTCTTTTCGTTGTCAGTTACAATCTTTCCTTCACCAACTGCTAATAAGAATTTTGAAAAATCAGGATTTAAGCGTGCACGCATGTTAACAGTTAGGAGAATTTTTGTTAGGAAAGGCCATAAAGTTGTCCCAAGAATGCTTCGTCCGATCAGAGTATGATTTGTTGCATTTTCGACCACTGGAAGGGTTTACCTAAAGTCTACTCCAAACACAATATTTTTACCACCGAGTGGTGCATTGTTGGACATTATGTCTTTCAGTAAATGATCAAAAGCTTCAAGAGATTCTTTGCTTGCTGTTGCTGCTTCATCCCAAATAATCAGCTTAGATTGAGCAATCAGTTTTGTCGTTCCACTTTGTTTGCTGATACTACAATTCTTCTTTTTTGAAAAATCAATAGGAATTCCAAAGCGAGAATGTGTTGTTCTTCCACCAGGGAGAATCGACGCTGCAACTCCAGACGTCGCTACTGCTAAGGCAACATGGTTGTCTGACCTCAGAGTTGCGAGCAAAATTTTATAGAGGAAAGTACCTGCACCGGCGGGGCCATCTACGAAGAAGCTTTCTCCTGAACTCAACGTAATGGCATCCATGATCAAATTGTAGGCAAGTCTCTGATCTTGATTTAGTTGTAAATGTAGGTTACGCTCTTCTTCACTAACAATAATATTGCGCTTGAATTCGATCTCTCTTGTATTCATTAACTGAGCAGCGTCGTTATTTGTGGAAGGCATATTTATGAATTGTTGAATTGATCGGCTCATTTTCTGCAGGGAAAAGTCAATAGCTTCTAGTGTTTTCATCTCTAAGTAGTACTGATCTGAAGGATTTTTTGTTGAGAGTTGATAGCGAAAATCAGCAGACATTGATTCAAAAAATTGGGTAAATAACTTTGATGGATTCTCTAGGTTGCAGAACACCAATATAGTAGCAAATAGATATCTTAATGCACCAGGCATATGAACGAGTGACGCCTCCATTATAGTCTCCTCTACATATTTATCTGAGTACAACAATCCTAGCTGGAGCGCAGCATCCCGAAATGTTGGGAATACTTGGTTATTCACAGTCCTCAACGCTTCAAAAGATGAAGGGGATTTGACATTAGATAATAGCAAACGTAAGTAGTATCTTTCTCCTTCTTTTGGATTAAGGATCACAGGTCTTCCAATAACACTTCCTCGTTTTCTGCGAGTCCACTTAAGTGCCTTTTTGTTCCAGACAGGTGCAAGCCACGGATTTCTGGATCAATGGCATTGGCATGGAAGAATTCAGTTAACATGGTTTTCGAAGAATTAGGGTCGGCAAGGAGATCTTTAAGGTCGGTGGCCTGACGAAATGATAAAATTTGTAGGCCTTCAAGATGAATCTGTAGCGTGTAAACTGAAGGAGCCATCTCACTTAGCGGAAATGCATATATTCTCCATGTTGCTTCGGGAGGGCCTAGCCATCGAGCATCTTGGTAATTCTTGATTTCGTCGATACATAGTCCTGAATCACTTACTGCTACAGAGAAATTCACCATTGAAAGCCCTTTATACACGTATTTGTACATGTACTTTACTAACTTGATTGTCGAGCAAATTTCAACGTTTAAGTGGCAGTCAAACATTGCGAGCAGACGAGGGTTGTAGGGAACGATCCACCTATTATCTAACTCCTTGCCGTTCACGATGGCTTTTCGTCCGTTGTTCCTGCGACGGTATGCTGGGTAAGTGTCTTCACCATGAACTGTATAATCTGTGAACGGTTTTGGGTATTTGTCCTTGCAAGCACCGTTTCGCATACAAATATAGTTCTTATTGAATCTGCCACAAGGACCGTGGATCATATGCCTGATAACTAATCTATGGAGATTAGGAAACTCGCTTTCGTCTGGGATTTCTGCACATACTATTCTGTCATATGCTTCAGGGGTGAGGGGCTTGTATCTGTTGTTTAATATGATGAGGAAATGGGCATGGGGCATTCCTCTCTTTTGAAATTCCACCACGTAAACATATGATTCAACCTCACCAAAAAGTTGCTTCTTCAATATTTCTTCTTTAAGTATTTCTAGCTTTGCTCTGAATACTCTTGATAACAGATCTGGCCGATCGAATGGCGTCTCATGCCATTTGAGGTTTGCACGAATTTCTGGCCATTTTGGATTACAAGTCATCTTGAGGAAGATGTCAGGTTTCCCGTACTTCTGAACCAAAGCCATGGCGTCGAAATAGCGTTTACGCATATCACGCGGACCACCAATAAATGAAACAGGTAGTATGGTATTACGGCCGACAGCTGCACCTAATATGTCACCAGCTACGACAGCATCTACAACACCTGTTCGGAGTTCTGTCCGAAACCTTGGTTGACGAAACCTGAAATATTCAAGTCTTTGTGTCTCGATTTTCACATATGCATTAACAACAAATTGTTGGAGCAATCTTAAGGAATGTAGTAGTATTGACTCATCATGATCACGGATTTGTAGTTTGTAGCTATAGAATTGGCGAGCAGTTACAAACCCTTTATGTTGGCAGTTGATGTGGTTCCTTAAATAATGAGTAGTCCCGTTGTCAATAGGTATAAATGTTGTGTATGAAATCAATGACATAGTAAAAATGAAAATAGAAGTGTAACACTGACCTGCACGTTCACGTTCTAATAAAGTTTCTACATCTGGTATAGAATTAAGGTTGATGGGATTTACAATGAGTGGGGTGGACCTGTGGAATGAAGAACAACTACGTTATCCAGTAACAAAGAATTATAGAATTGATTCTGCCCTCAAATGTAAAAACAATTTTGCTAATCTACGCCTTCAGATGTTGCATTATAAAAAATCATAGAATACTAAAAAATCGTGGTGTATCACTAACCTGGATGTTCACCTTCATATTCATCTTCATCTTCTGATAATGTTTGTTCAATTTGTGTAGGATAAAGGTTGAGGGGTGTCCGACTGATTGACGTATACGCTGTAGCGTGAAGAATCATTGTGTTACTTCATTGTAGATGCTAGATATTACATAATCATAAATGATTAAAATGAAAACAGTCGTATGAGGCTAAGTTGTACCTTCACCTGGTATGCGATGCATCGCATCAGGATTCTTAGAATAGTAGAAAGGATTAGCAGCAGTGCGTGGTGGTGTCCCTACCATTGGGATTGATGGGTGCCATCCTGATTCACCATAGGGGAAAAGAAGTGGATATTGTAGCGGATCACAACAACCATATGTTTGTTTAACAATTTTTTTTCCGCTTGTCTCAACTTGAATATGAGGAGTCCGATCAAGTGACATGCCGTCACTTTCAGAAATAATGGCCGCAATTTGTTCACTTGTAGGGAGATTATATATTTGTTGGTCTAATAGAGGGCTTCCGTTTAAGAGGATCTTGCAGTTCAATGGTAATGGTTCTGTATAGAGACTCTTGAAAAACGTCGTGTATGGGTTATCCGCCAAGATTTTCTAAATAAGAGTTGCTATGGAAGGTAGCAACTTCCCGTCAATAAGACATCGTTCCGTTATCTCTGTATGAGAATCGTAGTAGTACATTTGAAGCCCAGATGCTGGAACACCAGCTGAGTGTAAAGGAGGGAGGAAGTGGTGGAATTGTCCTAGTACACGAAAATTGTACATACCCTTTAAGTTTTTTGTCAATTCATGGTCATACTTCACCCCTAGAGATGTAAAGGCGAAGTTGTTGTTGTATGTACGGATGTTGCTATGAAAATTGATACCAACAGGATCTGATGTTGTCAACAGTTGTCGTAGTTCCGCTGGCATATGATGACTTACTAGAGACACTTTCCCACCTGGACAGCATAGGCCAGGAGGCTCTAGGTAGAAGCGTTTGGATTTGCATGTTGAATAGATGTAGTCGTCTATACAACGACGGTTGTGTAGGAATGTCGGCGAGATTCGCTTCTGAGTATTTACGTTTGTTTATACGATCAGTGCGCGTTCTTTCTGGAGAGATATCTATAATGGGACAAACAAAGTTGTAAGTAGCCAAGGGATGAAAGATGAGATGTAATTTGTAGACATAGTAAGCAAAGAAGGGAGAAACAAAGTTAACTTGGTAAATTCGTAGTGTCCTTTGCTAGGGTGTGAGGCTGTCGAGAGGAAGCAACGTAGGAAATGGAAGGTTCTTGAGCAATTATTGTGGCCTGAATATTAGAGAATAGCTTTACAAGTTAACTAATTTATTATTTGTGGAAGGTTAAAAACTAACAAACTGCAATAAGCATAAAACTGAAAATGTAGAGAGTGGATCTTACCAAGGGTTGTGTACAAACCAAGTTTGGCTGCGGGTTTGCAGAGGGTGGAGCCAGTACGTGGTTATGGGATTGTACAAATTTGGAAACATTCCAATTGCCAACATTGTCAACTGTGAAAGATAATAGAGCTCCGCATCCTGTTCTTGTGGTTTGGTTTTTGTTTGAACAACAGTAAGTTTTACATCTAATTGTTTTGCTTCCGCTGAAGTAGTAGTGTTTTCCCCTACAAACTTTAAAACCAACAGCAGCAGCATAACGGCAGTATGCTGTATACGCTTCTTGCTCACTGCGCACGACTTCCGATATTAATTTTTTCCTTAACAACAGTATGTCGTGATCCATCTGTGAATCCAAACAGTATAAATTAACGAGGACTTAGATTTGTTGTTTCTATGTGATCCTGCGAATCAAGTTTCATTAACTGAAGTCAGAAGAAGCATATAGCCAAAAAGTTGACGCTGAATCATTTCAACCTGAAGAAGTGACTAAGTGTGGCAACAACAATGATATTAAACTTCGTGCTCCGTAATAAGATCATAAGTTCATTAGTGGGCCTAGTTTGGGAAGGAAAACATTGATAAGATGTTGAGGAGAATAAGGTGAGTTTGGAAATCATATACTCTGAATGTATTATTATATATCTGTAAGAATTGGGGGAAAATAGTAACTTCATGTATAAGTATGAAATAGTATTCCACCAATAATTTTGAATATTTTAAATAAGCATGTCATATGTATAAAATGGGTGCGCGCGGGTTATGACTTTCTTAGGTAAAAAGTACATTACATTAAATAAATAACACTAACAGTAAATACCATGATACTTGCAATTTTTACGTTAAATAAATCATTTATCGGTGGTTAATCCATAAGAGCCTCTTGACATGTCTATTTAAAACAAAGGAAATTAACACACCTGCCTCTACGTCATTATGCATCAGCATAACACTTTAACAATTAACACCACGATACATGCAATTTGTATATTGAAAAAATCAACTTAAAAAATTGATATTCAACTACCAATATGAGGCAACTTCTGATCTCTTCTCGAAGAAATACTTTTAACGTAACATGTCTATTAAAACAAAGCAAATGCAATTACAGGTTTTGTAGTGAATATTTGAAGTGGTCAAAGAAATAGACAATTAGAAAAACACATAAAGAATTTATACACAAACTATAGTTTTCTCCCCTGGTATGAAAACTGAAAACAATGCCAAAAGGGACGCACAAGAGCTTTTGGGAAGAATTTCAAATTATAGGAGTGCTCATATAATGTGGCATCTGTTTTGTATATGTGAACTGGTTAACTGACTTAACTTCAAATATGGAGATATGGTCCATAGAAGAACATAGTAAGACATTTAAAATAGTCAGAACTCAAAAGAAGATAAGACCTGATGAGTTCGTCCAGTTTCTAATCTCCACTCTACCAATGCACAACCACAACCAGCGAGTATTTCAATTACTTCGTACCTGAAAACAGTTCAATTAGTGTTTAAGAATATTTTGTCCATTTCACATCTCTAAGTAGAGGGAAGCCACTAATGAAAGAGTATCCACAGATATACATAGTGCTAACAGTTTTGATAGATTTAGGGAGAGTAAGACAGTTTACAAGATAAACCTCTGGGAAAGATAATAAACTTTGGCTAGTAAACAGGAAGGGAAGTAGAGCTGCATAAAGCCTATGGAGAAGTGCCACATAATCACTTAGCAGTAATAGGTTTGTGCCCAGACAGGCAAAATTCATAATTACCAGAAAAACTGAGCAGATTTTGGATAGCTGGTGAATATCTGAATTTAATGCCTTAGAATAAATCACAAGAATATCTATAACCGAAGCCCGGATATAATAAAGAATATCCTGGTATCATCCAGAACGTACGACATGATCATTGCTGAGTTGAACTTATCTCTTAAGCTGTTTCATGCAGAATTGGACTTCCAAGTTATAAAATTATACAAGACGAACACAAGGCACATATTTGCTTGGGCATGAAATGCATCTGAATTACACCAAATATTTTAGGATAAGCTCCTAGTTCGGTTTCACAAAATCAATCCTTTTGGTGATTCCACTTTCTCTTTAGATTTGTATCATATAAGTGCAGTTCCTGAGAAGTTAAATGTCTATCTGTATTAGCTTACAAATGCAAATTGAAAAATACACAAGCCTTAAATTGCTACTGTAGCTAGTGTACTATATCAAGGCTCTCCTTGTTCTTCATTGATCTTATTTAAATTCTCGTTTCTTGTTTATCTAGGCAATGGATCATGAGTATATCCTGTTGCTTTCTCAAAATGCAGGTGGAAAAATAACTAAATAGAAAACTCATTTTCATGAAATAATATATGACAAGGATCTGATGCAATAAATCATACTACACACAACACAGAAACAGTCATGTTAACTCACCATGCTTCAAAAATGAACATTTCACCAAACAAAGAAAATTGACTAAGAATCAGCCGTTTTGGAAACTTCCAATAATATAAAGATTCAAATATTAGCTTTCCGAAAAACTTTCCGTTTTCATGTTTTATATCTCTATTTATCTTCAAGGGGCATGAAACTCGATCAGTAATGTGCTAAGTATAACAGATGGGCGTAATCTTCATGGATTACATTTTAAAAGTCATGTCAAACCAAAAATTATAAAGCATTTGAACATCAGCCTAAAGCATTTTGTACAGAAAGAGGTGCATGCTCTCGAATATTATGCAAGATAAATGTAATTAAATAATGTGAAACACTTCGCCAAGTCGATTTTCTGTCACCAATGAATCTATAATGTTAAGTTGACGGTGGTATATAAAACCTGTTTTGGGTTATCAAATATTAGGTTGTGATAAGAGTTAACAGTTATAAAACATTCAATACTACAACAGTTCATACCAGAAAATGACCAGTACCAGGACGCGTTTATTGACAACTGAAAAATTAAAGATGCTGAAATGGTTTAGCAACACAAAGCCCAACGTACAGACTAACAAAAACAGCCGTTGTTGGATAATTCCACATCAAGATTCAAAAGATATTCTTAGTAGTCAGCACACAAACAAGACTGTCGATAGGTAAAGGAAACAATTTATGAGCTAAACATTCCATGAAAATCTTATCAAGATGGAGCACACAATTTACACAAACAAAATAGAAAATCTCCCATAGTACTTGACTCGTACGAGAAATTCATTGCTAATACTCATGCTTTCATATTTTGAACTCCTTCACCAAATACAGTCCCTACTCCAAATTTCATGTGCGGGTGTTCAACAATCAACAGATAGCTAATAATTTTAAAATAGAAAGTTGAAAAACTCATATACCCACATGCATGGATCATACGCAATGATACAAGCAAAGTAACCAAAAACTAAACTTCCAATATCAAATAGTCGAACAGCATCCTCACCAATGTTTTAAAAATCTTAAACGGGTTCCGAGGTGTTTTTCGAAGGTAGAAAAAAGCCTATGCTTAGAGGCAGACCAAGGCGTAATGCATATAGACATTAGCATAGATACATATGCTTATCTAGAAAATCTTTTCGACTTTTATTAGTCAAAGGCTGACTAACAGCAAACTCGTGATTAATAGTGAAAATATATATGCAACAATACTGATTAGCAGAAGATCGAGAAGACACAATTGATTAACTAAAACTTAAACGGGGAATTAAATCAACCATCACAACCTACTCAATAATAGAAATCAGTAATGAATCAGGGCTATGCAAAATAGAAGTGCAACACAGAAGATGTTCGAGGAAATACTTGGAGATTGCCGAAAAAGAGAGCGAAGAGAGCGGGGTACAGAAATAGGCGAGGGGTAATTAGCCGAACCGAATTCGACGGATATGGTCAACGGATTCAGAGAAGATTCAGGAGATGGGTTGTTCTGCGAGACTTCACAAAACCAAATAAGAAGGAAACAGTTTCTGAGATTAGTTAGGAAAGAAAGGAACAAAGAAACAATACAAATGAAGCAACAAACTGGGCAAATGATTTTTGAATAAATTTTTCATTCTACCATTAAATTCAAATTGCTACCAAACTCAACAAAACCTTAGTTCAACCCAATTGGCCAACAAACTCCATTTTTTCAAAAGTTGATCTTAAGAGGTAAATTAACATGAAAATGAAACACTGACTAAAACAAGGAATTACATTACATAATTGAGACGATGTCAATATTTTCGGCGACGACCAGTAAAAGTAGATAATTGTTTCCAGTAAAATGAAGCAACTAACAACTGCTATTATCACGTGTATTAGGAGAATGCAACTGAAGAAAGGCAATAGCATTCCTGGAAAATTTCATTACTCAAACAGAAATCTAAAGTAGATCGTTCGTATAAATGAAACACCGATCAATAGTTCCTCTGTTTTCTCCGTTACATAAGCAAATGAGTGACAACATCAAGCTTTCCTCTGTTTTCTCCGTCACATAAGCAAATGAGTGCCAACATCAAGCTTCAAACTAAGAGCTGACAAAGTGAAAGAAGTTCTAAAAATTAAAGGGAAAAAGGTCGAGAAGTCAAGCACGCAAAGTGATTCATCAAATCGGGATTCGGTCATAACCCATCAACAGAATAACAAGTAAACCAATTTACAACCGAACTCGCAAAACCCAAATCAATCGAGGAAAACTCTTTTTTCAAAGTAGGAATTATTTCTGGAATTATTTTAAAAACCTTTCAGACTTGCTTCCAATTTCCAAGTTCAATTCCTTTATTACTCAATTCCTAAGTTGGATTTGTGATAATTTGTGCTAAAATACATGAGTATTTGACACGAGATACCAACAGGAAAAACCTATGTTCTTAAAACCGGCCCGATCATTGACCCAAAAAATATTTTTTACCGGTTGAACCGGTCCGGTGGGTTGACCCGGTGTGACGTCATAAATATATGATTATTAAATTATATAAATACATAGGTATTTTAATAATACTAATAAATATTAAAAATGACTAACAAATATATAAAATAAATATAAGCATATTTACGACTCCCAACCGATGTGGGATGAGTGTAAGTAGTTAGATGGAAAAAAAGTTGATGAAAAAGAAGAAGAAACCATCCCACATCGAATAGAGAAGAAAACCAAACAAAAAATTAACCTATAAATCCCTCCCTCTTTGTTTTAAGAGCCTGTCAACAGTTGGTAATAATAATTAGTCTATCAACATTAACATAAATGCAGTTTAAATTTATTAAGCATTTCTCATTTATGAAAATAGGGTTTTGCTTTCGGTTATCATACTAATTGAAACCGAACATGGATCGGTTATCGGTCAACAGAAAAACCGATCGGTTTTGAATTTCTGAAATCGAACCGATTTGCAACCCTATTTTTTTCAATTTTGTTTTTTTTTTACATTCAAACCGAGTTACCGGCTCACATGTAGTGTAGTTGGTATTCCCACTTCTGCGCAAGTGGTTGATCTTGTGTAAGGTCTTGGGTTTGATTCCGGCTAGGGACGATTTCTAATAAAAATTTCCTTAAAAAAAAAACAAAAATTCAAACCGAGTTGACCCGGTTCCCGGGTACTGGTTCAACCGGTCGAACCGGCCGGGTCGCACCGGGTCGATAGCCAAAACGAGCCAGTACGTAACCCGACCCAGATTTTTGACCGGGTCCGGGTCAAACCGGTTGAACCGGCGGGGCCGAGCCGGGTTTCAAAACATAGGGAAAAACCCCGCAAGCGTGCTAGGTTAATTAGCAGAGTAGGAGATACCAGGATGCGTTACATACGCCCGGAACCTTAACCTTGGACGACCCCGAGCGCGGAACTCAACGGCAGTTGGGTTCTGGATCCTCTTGTACGCGAGTTGCAGGAGAAAAGACAACGTTAATTTGTTTGAGAACATCGAATAGTTGATTGAGTCAGACTCGATCGGTTAGGCGGCGGCGTTGTACGCGTGGCGAGCGCGAGGGTGTCGGGAAAGCGGGTGACTTAGGGGGTGGCGGCGGGCAGTCAATTGCTAAGGATATTCAATCATAAAAATATGGGAGCTTTCTTCTTTTACCCATTTTTACCTAAAAAAACACAAAACTATCCATCCCTTAAACTTATATTCACCAAATACCCAAGATTACCAATTTGCCCTGAAATTTTCGTCAGCTTTTTTGTTTTTTTTTTTTTTTAAAAAAAAAAATCTTTCACTGCCGATGGAGTGCCTATGGGTGCCTATGGCACCCTTAGGCACTTTGTTATGTAAATTTTAGTGCCTAAGGGTGCCGGTCATTTTATCGGCACCCATAGACACCATAATTTTTTTTTAAATCAACATGTTCCCTCTATCGGCCTACAACTTCTTCGGCCGATAGAGGGACTTTTTTTCTAATTATTCTATGAGTGCCTATGGGTGCCGATACATGATCGGCACCCATAGGCAGTATGTTTTTTTTTTAAAACCAACATGTTCCGTCTATCGGCCTACAACTTCTTCGGCCGATAGAGGGACTCTTTTTCGTATTATTCTATGAGTGCCTAAGGGTGCCGAGACATGATCGGCACCCATAGGCACTATGTTTTTTTTTAAAAACCAACATGTTCCGTCTATCGGCCTACAACTTCTTCGGCCGATAGAGGGACTCTTTTTCGTATTATTCTATGAGTGCCTAAGTGTGCCGATACATGATCGGCACCCATAGGCACTATGTTTTTTTTTTAAACCAAGATGTTCCGTCTATCGGCCTACAACTTATTCGGTCGATAGAGGGATTCTTTTTCGTATTATTCTATGAGTGTCTAAGGGTGCCGATACATGATCGGCACCCATAGGCACTATGTTTTGTTTTTTTTAAACCAACATGTTCCCTCTATCGGCCTACAACTTCTACGGCCGATAGAGGGACTCTTTTTCGTATTATTCTATGAGTGCCTAAGGGTGCCGATAACCGATCATGTTATCGGCACCCTTAGGCACTTGTATTTTTTTTAAAGAAATCAACATGTTACGGATCAATTGTTTTATAAAAAAAATTAAAATTTGAAATATCTAGTGCCGATGACAATTTATCGGCACCCGTATGGTCCTATCGGCACTCACTGCCAACTAAAAAAAGTAAGGGTAAATGAGTAATATTGGGTATTCTATAACTATTGTTATAGTTAGTGGGTACTTTTGTGTTTTTTTAGTGAGATTGGGTAAATACTTGTATTTCCACTAAAAATATTGTACATAGTGCAGTTGACTTGTTAATTGGGCAGTGAATTCAAAATAATTTCGAAAATGCCAGCTTTGGGGGCTTATTAAGCGGCCAGGGGTTTCAATTGAATTTCAAGAATGCCATCCCGAGTGGCTACATTTAAATATGCATTATGTCTGGAAAGAGAGGCTTGATGCAGGATTGAGGATATTCCATGAAGTGGGGGTGTTTTGGGTAAATCGTGGCATTTTGAGTAGTTGGTGTAGAAAGTTTTTAAGGTATAGATAGAGATGAGAGAGCGAAAACTAGCCGTTGAAGTTGTTGAGCTTTCCGGAAAAGCGTGTAACTGCTCTATTGTTTTCTGTCCTTCCGTAACGTTAATAATGTTATCTATGACTGTTTTGCAACAAATTTAATTTTATGCATTTTTTAAATCATGATTTTATTTTCATTTTTAAAATGTCAAATAAGTAGAGATCTTACGATTTCGTTTCTAAGCAACAATGAAATGTATTTTTACACAAACTAGGATGGTCAATTACTACAAATTTGAAAAGTACCCATGATTATAAATATTGTTCTATTAGAGGTACAACACATAACTTAACCTACACTAAGGGTGTTTGGAACAATTTATGCTTCACAACTTATATAGCTTAAAGATGTATTTTAAGTGTTTGGAAATTCAATTTTTTTTTAATTTCATACTCATTTTAGAGAAGTTGGTTTACCCCAATTTACAACTTATAGCTTATGAATTTTTCAAACAAATTTACCTTTGATAAATTTGTTTGATTTTGAAAATAATCTTACCCAAAAATTCTAGATAAATAAGTTGAAAAATGATTAAATTCAAAATTTGTAATTAAATAAATTATATTTTTATATAATAAAATATAAAATGAAAAAATCATAAATAATATATACAAAAATGTGTCACAATTCATTCTTGATTTACAATATATATATATATATATAATTTTTCAACTGATGTTTATATTTCATTAACTGCAAATATAACTTATTTAAATGAAAATCGTGATTTTTATTTTATAATTAATTGTGGTGATTTTTTATTAATTAGAAAATTATTTTTGATTTTTTATGTATAGTAGGACTTTAAATTATATCAAACAATTATCATTGAATAAGAATCATTTCTGCATTTTTATTTATTTATAAATTATAATTATTCAATAATATTAGGGGCAAAATAGACATTTCATTTAAAAAATAAGAATAAACTACTTTTATATGTAACATTCACAAACACATTTTTCCCACTTTCAGGAGTTTTCAACACTTATTTCTAAACACTAACTGATTTTCAAGTAAGCTGCTCTCAGTTGCTTTTAGCAGTTTTCAACACTTATCAATAAGTTTCAGCTATTCCAAACACCCTATAACTCGTGTGACAAACTCCGATTTCTAAAGTATAGTAACTTTTAAGGGTTATCAACAAGTTGTAAAACGAATTCTGATTTTATCTATGACTTTTAAATTGCTCGTGCAAATTCAAATATATTAACCAATAGAAATTACATCGGCACAAAAACGAGGTCGAATTTAAGTGGTCAATAGTATTTTATCATCGGTCGACTAGGTACGTAGGATAATTCTACCTCTACATCGTACTCAATATAAAAGTTATGTTTACACTATAAAATTTAATAAATTAAAAAATGATATATTTATACATTGATTTTAAAATTTGTCCAAAATCAGGACCCACTAAAAATTCGTATTTTCTATGTTAATAACCGCTACTCTTTTTTTTTTTTTACGAGGAAACCGCAGCCGCTACTTTTGGTGAGCACAGGGTAAACCTCGCTCCTGTGCAATAGCCTGCAAACCACACAGAAGAGTTAAACCACCCTTAATATGACAGGGTGACAGGCTCACACATAGCGTGTCCAGTGGGAATTGAACCCATGACCTATCGGTCCCGGGCCACCCACCTTCACCGCTATGCCATCCCAAGGGGACAAATAACTACTACTCTATTGTACTACTAGATCGACATAGGCAAAAGAGAAACGACACGTCTGATTTGCATGCAAAACGTGGCGACCTCTCACTTCCCCAACTGCTCCTCCTTCACAAAAACCCTCCACCACCCACACAATTTACCACTAAAAACTCATACCCACTTCCTAAGACAAAAAGCTACACTCAATCAGCAATAAACTAATTTCTCTCTTTTCCGAGTAATGGCAGGAAATGAAGAGTGGAGGAAGAATGCAGACACGCATAAGATGAGCCCGGAGGAAGTTAAAAGACTAGGTGTGGAGGCCTCAAAGCGGCCACCGGGCCAGCATCCCGGCGAAATCCTCCACCAACGCCGGAGCTTACCCTACGGCCCTCTATTCATCACGGTCGTGGGCTGCGCCTTGGCGGGTGGCATATGGTACGCCACCTTGCCAAGAAGAAACCAGAGGCCAGCGCCGTCGATGTGGCTAAAGTGGCCACCGGCGTTGCTGAGCCGGAGGACACGCGGCCCCGCAAGTAGAAGTACAAATAGATCAAATTGCAACTACTTCTTGTTATTCGTATCACCTTTTTCTTTGTTTTGCTGTGGCGAGGATAATGCAAACCACCCATCCAAGTGTTTATCTCACTTGGGCATTTTCTCTCTTTTAAATTCTAATATTTTGAGCTTCTATATGCGTACTTGATTGAGTTAGGATTATAACTTAGAAGTTAGAAATACCATATACAGTGCAGAAGATAGGTAATTAGAACATGTAATTACGCTATCAGATCTTCAATATTAGGTAGGGTGAATTTATAATATAATTTTAAAGGGGCAAATTAATACTTCCTCCGTCCTGCTTTTTAATTGTTGATGAGATTAAAAAAAATTTAGTTACTTATAAAGCAGTAATAAAGTACTAGTAAATTTATTTTATTATATGGAGTACTCCCTCCGTCCCGGATGAAACGTCCACTATTCTATTTCGGGGTGTCCCAGATGAAATGTTTACTATACCTTTTTTGAAAATAATTAATCATCTAATTACTTATGTGGGACCCAAAACATTTACTCTAACCTACCCACTACCACACATCTACCCACTCCCCTTACTCTAAAGTACAAGTGGACCACCATTCTTTACTTCTAAATTACACCGCATAAATTATCGCGCCGAAAAGAAAGAGGACGTTTCATCCAGGACGGAGGGAGTATTATTTTATTAAAATTGATAGAAGATAATTGGGATGCAGATTGACTTTTCACAATTATACATCTTTCTATCTTATTTTCATTATACACATATTCCTCATATCATGGGTTCTGAAAAAGTTATACTCCCTCCGTCTTAAAATAAATACTATACAAATTTTTATTTTTTTTAAGCCTACTTTTTTAAACATAATTATTTATTTATATACACATAATCACATATTCATCTGTCGAATCAAGTAAAGTACGAATTTGTTTAATTTTATAATATGATTCCTAAAGGGATAAATGTTTATTCGTCGAATCAAGTAAAGTACGAATTTGTTTAGTTTTATAATATGATTCCTAAAGGGATAAATGATCAAATAAAGTATAAATTTATCTCATTCCTAAAATTTAAAGGGATCAATGATCAAATAAAGTATAAATTTATCTAATTTATCTAATTTGTTTAATTTTATAATATGATTCCTAAAGGGATAAATGATCAAATAAAGTATAAATTTATCTCATTCCTAAAATTTAAAGGGATCAATGATCAAATAAAGTATAAATTTATCTAAGTTTATAATTTTAATACGAACTTGAATTTAGCAAAATAAATAACAAAGTTTTTATCTTTTGCAATTCAGATACGTTCCCGCTTCCAATATTTTCAACAACTATCACCATGTTAATTCATGTAGGATACAAAAGCTGCTATTACAAAACAATACAGTAAGTCTAGAACAAAACTAAAAAATAGAAAGTAATAAAAATTGCGTCGAGTCGAGGATGGCTTCTATCCGCGAGGATGGCCTCGATCCGCAAGACAAAATACGTCCCGGTAGTACTCTTGGTTGTTTAGCGTATCGTCCCCAAAGATAAAACGACAACGTCTCGAGGATTGCAGCACCGCAAAATCGTCGAGCTCCAGCGAACTGGACTTTCAGGCAAGGACAGAAGCTGCTGGACAAAATGCTTAGGATGCAAAGAGAATGCGGATGGTGCGTTGAAATGACATGCAAACTAACCTATTTATAGGCATATCCACACAGGTGAAAGGTTGTTGGAGCCAATTATGGTAGGAGGACGTGGGGATGGTAAGTGGAGAGATGGAGATTGTTGAAGAGTCACCACAAAGAGTAATCATGTGTAGCCGGTTCACTACACCAACGACTGGGTCAGCCCACAAGTAGCCCACCGAGCCCAATCGTCAAGGTCCAACGGACCAATTGCCAAAATCCAAGTTCAAATCCACGGACACGGACACACACCGGAGCCGGAGCCGGGGCCGGGGCCGGGCGCGGTGCGGCGGTCGGCGAAAAGGCTCGCGCGCATGAGCATGTGTGGAGCAAACCCACCACATGTCACTTAGTTATCTCCTACAAAGTGGTAGAGACTTAAATACCAAATTAAAGTTTGTACATTAATCAATGTGGGACATTGATTAATGTAATAACTCTCCAAAATCCGAATAAGGTAAGTTTCTCCATTTTAGGTAACATCTCAACTTTGTCCCCCAAACTTCGAGCCACTATTTCTCACTCACCGAAAAACAAAATCGAGAAATTAAGCACACCATAATTATCTACTCGAAACGTAGTTCGACGCTATATATCTTAATTTGCAAATCGGATATGTATCGAGTCTCAAAAATGCGATCGAACGGGCTGAATTTTGCCCATGTCAAAGTAGCATTAAATGCTCACTTAATTTCCATAATACAAAATTATATATAAAATATATATATATATCAAACGTTTTTCCAACAATCCCCCACATGAGTGGAAATAGCCAAATGCATGCATGCAGACACACATCTATGTCCTTAACAGACGATAAAGCATCATGGTAGGTGGCTTGTGACCTTGAACCTTCATTAGTCAGTGCTATCGAGTATACCGGTGGACTAGTGGACACGTGGCCTTGAACTATTCCTCCATAGTGTATACTAAGACAATAGCACTAACGCTATAAAGTCTCAACCTCGTCCGTTCTCACGTTTGTGTCCTTTACAGGCCATGGACAACCTCTTTGGATTCATAAGTGTCACATAGAAGCGGCCCTCACTTCTCACTTACATAGGTGATTCTTACTCGAGTATCCTGACATACTCCACCTTCTCAAGGCATCCAAGAATCATTAAAAGTCAAAGACTTAACCTCACCACTTGACAGGTCACCAACACTCTCTAGCTCTTTTAGGGAATAGAATGATTGAGTGTGGTATCAACAGACTCATATAGCTTAGTTTTTCCATTGAACCAGGTTCATGGGATCTCCAATCTACAAGGTTGGGTATCCACTATAATCGTCTTTAAATTGTGGATTTAACTCTCATTCCCTATATGAGCTTATACATTTGATCTCGATTCAAACTCTTAGTAAGCGGATCCGCTAGATTATCAATTGACTTGACATAGTCTACAGAGATAACCCCACTCGTGATCAAATGTCTTACGGTATTGTGTCGACGACGAATATATCTCGACTTACCATTATACAACTCTTTGCCCTACCAATAGCCGCTTGGCTATCACAGTGAATCATCACAGGTGGCACGAGTTTCGTCCAACATGGAATGTCTTCAAGAAAATTACGGAGCCATTCGGCCTCCTCACCGGCTTTATCTAAAGCAATAAATTCGGATTCCATTGTGGATCGGGATATACACATCTGTTTCGTGGATCTCCACGACACAGCTCCTCCTCTTATAGTGAATACATAACCACTAGAAGACAACGAGTCTTTAGTGTCGGATATCCAATTTGCATCACAATACCCTTTAAGTACTGGAGGATGTCTCGAGTAGTACAACTCAAAGTTAAGAGTGTATTTCAAATACCTCAGAACACTTACAAGAGATTTCCAAAGCTCTCTACTAGGATTACTAGTATAGTGACTCAGTTTGTTCACCGTACAAAGTAGATCCGGCCTCGTACAATTCGTGATGTACATAAGACAACAAATGACTCTAGCATAATTCTCTTGAGCAACAGGATCACCCCTATTCTTGCTCAAGTGAACATTAACTTCTAGAGGAGTCTTTGCCGGCTCACTATCAAATGCATTAAACCTCTTAAGTACCTTCTCAATATAATGAGATTGAGACAGAACAATCCCATTTGGAGTTCTTTGGATCTTCACTCCAAGAATTACATCAGCAGCTCCCATATCTTTCATATCAAAACTTCTCTTAAGTATACGTTTGGTGTCATTTATGACTTGAAACATGTCATCTACATAAAGACAAACAATTACAAAACCAGTCTTCATATTCTTTACGCAAATACACTTGTCACATTCATTAATCTTAAAACCATTCGACAACATAGCCTCGTTGAATTTCAAGTGTCATTGTAATGGTGCTTGTTTCAATCCATAAAGGGATTTTACCAACTTACACACCTTTCGCTCTTGACCCGGTACTACAAACCCTTCAGGTTGTTCCATATAGATTTGCTCTTCTAAATCCCCATTTAGAAAGACGGTTTTCACGTCCATTTGGTGAATCTCAAGATTGTATAGAGCAGCAATCGAGAGTAGCACACGAATTGAAGTAATTCTCGTTACAGGCGAATAAGTATCGAATAAATCATACCCTTCAATTTGCTTCAAGTCTTTAACCACTAAACAAGCTTTATATTTATCAATTGACTGATCTGCCTTATACTTTCCTTTTAGGATCCATTTACATCCTAAGGGTTTGCAACCTTCGGGTAAGTCAGCTAAGACCCAAGTGTGATTTTGCATGATGGAATCAATTTCACTTTGGACGGCTTCTTGCTAGAAAGAGCTTCTTTCATAGTTTGTGGTTCTTCATCTAATAGAAAAACTACGTAATTAGGACCAAAGTCTTTGGCAACTCTTGCTCTAGTGCTACATCTTGGTTCTATAGTTTCAAGATCGGCAGCTTGCCTTTTACGTGTAGCAGTCTCTACCCCCACACTTGTAGCTTTTCCACTAGAGCTTGCTTCATTATCCTCCTTTTTACATGGATAGATATGTTCAAAGAATATAACATTCCTTGATTCAATAGTTGTTCCTACATTCATATCGGACATGACAGACTTATGAATGACAAACCGATATGCACTACTATTCATCGCATATCCTATGAAGATACAATCAACGGTCTTAGGACCGATTGTAACTTGCTTTGGCAAAGGCACTTCTACCTTAGCCAAACACCCCCACACTTTGAGGTATTTATACGAAGGTTTCCTTCCTTTCCACAACTCGTATGAAGTCACATCCCTACCTTTAATAGGTATTTTATTCAACAAGTAGTTAGCCGTTAAAACGGTTTCCCCCCACATGTTCTGGGGCAGTCCAGAACTTATTAACAAGACGTTCATCATTTCCTTTAAAGTTCGGTTCTTTCTTTCAGCAACACCATTTGATTGAGACGAACAAGGGGCGGTGGTTTGATGAATGATACCACTTGTCTTACACAACTCTTCAAATGGAGCTACATACTCTCCGCCTTTATCACTTCGTACCATTTTGATCTTACAATTAAGTTGGTTTTCAGCTTCAGTTTTAAAGTTAATAAAAGCTTCAATCGCCTCATCTTTACTCCTTAAAAGATAGAGAGTACAATATCTCGTGCAATCATCAATAAAGGTTATAAAGTACTTTTTACCTGCTCTAGTTTGCACAAACTTTAAGTCACACACGTCAGTGTGAATAAGTTCTAAATGTTTTGTATTCCTTTCTACAAAATGAAAGGGAGACTTAGTTAACTTTGCTTCAACGCAAACTTCACATTTATTCTTTTTAAACTCAATTACATTAAGTAGATCGAGATTAACGAATCTTTTTATCGCATTTAGATTAACATGTCCTAATCTACAATGCCATAAATCAGAACACTCAATCAAGTAGGTGGAAGTAGCTTCAGTCTCATTATTCTTACCCTCAATGGGCTCTTGGCGAATTGCCATTACACTTAATTTGAAAAGGCCCTCAGAGAGGTAACCTTTCCCTAAAAACATGCCAAATTTTGATAAAATAAATTTGTCAGACTCAAAAACTAGTCTTAAACCTCTCTTTGACTAGAACAGAGCCGGACACTAGATTCTTCCGCATATCGGGGACATACAACACCTCTCCAAGAGTCAGGTTCTTCCCAGAGCTCAACCTTAGCACCACAGTACCATATCCAACTACCTCAGATGAGGCTTGATTTCTCATATTGAGCTTCCTCCCTTGGCAACTCTTGTACTTGGTGAAGCGGCTTCGATCACCACAAACATGTGCCGTGGCAGCGATATCAATATACCACTTCCCTTCATTCTCCACGATATTTGCTTCTTCGGTGACAACCGCCGCAAGGTCGGCTTCAGTGAGGTCTATCTCCAACATATTGGCTTGACGAGCCTTCTTCTTCTTTGGCTTTCGGCAGTCCTTGGACATGTGGCCGAAAATTTGCCACAGTTGTAGCAGTCCCCTTCAAACTTGCGGGGTTGAACCTTGCCCTTCCCTTTGGGGTTGCTGTTTGGACGCCCTCTCTTGACATTGTTGGAGTTGCCACCTTTCTCTGCAAGGTTGACTCTTGGTTCCACGGGTGCTTTGCCTTCCCATCTCGAGTCCTCATATCGGTCTCAATGCGGAGCTTGACAACAAGGTCTTCAAGCGTTATTTCCTTTCTCTTGTGCTTCAAGTAGCTCTTGAAGTCCTTCCAGCTCGGGGGAAGCTTTTCGATTACGGTTGCCACAATAAAAGCATCTGGCAAAAGCATACCTTCGGCGTGGACGTCATGGACAATGAGTTGGAACTCTTGCACTTGCTCCATGACCGGTCGAGAGTCCACCATTTTGTAGTCCAAAAACTTGACGACTACAAATTTCTCGGTTCCTGCATCGTCAGTACAATATTTTCTTTCAAGTGCCTCCCAAATTGCCTTGGAGGTCCTTACATTTGCATACACACTATATAGGCTATCATCTAAACCACTAAGAAGTTTTTACAAAAGTAGTCAGAAGTTAGACAATTTTCGTAGGCTATGCGGACTTCCATGTTCTCTTCATTTTCACTTGGAGGGGCGGGTGCATTCTCCATCAGCACGGTCGTGAACCCCAATGTTGTCAAGTAGAACATCTTTTATTGCCACCTTTTAAAGTCGACTCCACCAAACTTGGCCGGCTTCTCGGCAGCGGGCAACACTCTAGACGAGTGCAGAGGTGCCGTCAGGGTTGGGCTCGAACCCCCCACCACACCATGGTGGTTCACACTCCCAAAAGGGACATTACTCTGCAAGGCAGAGGACATCGCATTGAAGTTATATACCGAGTTAGTGGCATTAGCACGATTAAGTGCCATTTTAGCGTCAGTGGTAGCAGACATGGCAGCAAGTGTTGGATTTGCAAATGCCGGAGTTGGAGTTGGAACAGACATCGGTGGAACCACATTGCCGGAGGAGGCAATGATGTCAAAAACGGCGGGGTTGGTGGCGGCAGAAGCGTCGGGGTTGGTGGCGGTAGAAGCGGCAGCGTCGGAGATGGCAGCAGATGATTGATGGACACGTAGTTCCGTCGCTGTTAGAACCGCGCGCACCAAATAAATTTATAAGTAAGAACACCTGCACAGAAACTATACTGGACAAGTACAGTGACAAGCAAGAGGTCGATCCTCAGGGAAAGGTTGATTAAGCAACAATTCTACTGACCTAAAGGGGTTTGGCTAGCAGCCACCATAAATTTTGGGTGTTCTATAACTAGGCAGAAAGATAACATAAAATAATCAATAATCAAATAACAAGATATCAAAGAAATCCAGCCAAAGTAATTCCAGACCACCCCCTGTCCGATCCTAGATTACTATGTGAATCAGTTTAGTTAAGGTTATCTGGCTAGGACGTTGTGTTGAGCACAGGGGCGTCCATTCCTTCTATTACACTGGAACTGCCATGTTGAGCATAGAAATAGTCCCCTACCCAGGTGACTACCCTACCTTCTTTAGCAATGACTAGAGAGGCACTAAGGAGCATTAAGAACAAAGGAACCAAATCAAGTCATCTACCGATGTTTAGCATTCAAAGCAGAAAACCCAGCTAGTCTACGTCTGCCCAGAAAGATGTGTACCTGCCCAGGTTGATCAGATCTAAGCAGTTCTCAACTATCTCAAATAGAGTTCAACTAAAACCTTTACTTAACCAATTATCAAGCACGTTTTCACATCTCACAGATTCTTAGGGGTGGTGCCTCATTACCTCGGCCAGATCTGGGAAATTAGCTACTCATATTTACTAAGGATATAAAACTAGGCATGTAAAAATAAAGCATGAAGCAGATCTGAAACTTAGGGTTGAAACAACAAACTTTCGTAAAACAGTAAAGAACTAGCATGAACTTTTAACTAAAAATAACAAGAGACAACATTGTACGAAAGCAAAGGCATTTGTGTAAAGACGCGATATTGACAGAAAGCATGCAGTATACTAACTTAGCTGTGAATAGTACAGGGCTTTGAAAATGAACATGAGAGAGTAAATGAAAGCATTGAAGATGGAATTTAAGAACTGTAAATAAGCTAACCGATAACATTCACAATAGCAAGTCTTCTCCTTGGAGAGCTTCAAGCTAGTCTAGGCAGAGAAATAAAGAAGTTCTTGAATTACATTAATGGAGAAATTTTTAGAGACTTTCTAGAGAGAAGAGTGAGCTCCGTCTATCTAACTATCCATTTATATGTAAAATGTAAGCATCAAAAGATTATATATTCAGCTCGTTTCTCCTCTTTTGCCTTCACAAAATATCTGGAGTAGGTGAGTAAGACTGTAGCAGGTATGGGCATGCTGATCAGAAGTAAGGCTATGCTGTAGCTCCTTGGGCCTGTTTCAGCATCTTTTTCTTCTCAATTTTTGGCCCGATGGAATCTGCATTAATTCTAGCCTATTTTCAGGCCATTTCTCCGGTCTTCTGGGCAGTTCCATCATTCTTGGTTAGAAGCCTTCTTGATCCAGCAGCACCATATTTTCTTCTTATTCTCTCCACATCCAGGCCATTTATCTGCATTAGCATAACAAAAACGCACAAATCAAATGGATAAAAGGGCTACAAATCTAGGCTCATCAACCTCCTCACACTTAAGCAATACTTGCCCTCAAGTATGAAGAGAATTTCAAAGCTTAGATTGTAGCCCGAGACAGACTCCCCCAGACACACAAACAAACACTAAAAAGAAAAGACAGAAAAGCATTCAACCATTCAAATTGCCCAAGGTTCGCAATATGCCCAAACTCAAGATGAAGCACACATAGCGATTCTCGATTCGTATAACATAGATCATGGATTCAAAACCAAGGAACATTATTATCAAACGGTCAAAAACCAGGCAGGGAATAAGGTCTTCCTCATGGTTCGCTCATCACTCCCCTATACTAGTCCAGGACAGCCGCTCAACTATACTATGTTCACTCAGCTGCCATATTGTGTCAATCACAAACGCTTCATCAAGGAGGTCTTCCTTTTCAGGTTGCAATGGGGCCAGAGACCATGAATAGATTTTGCAGAGGTGGAGTTGTCCTAGTTGGTCATAGGCTTCTTCAATTAAGTACAAGTGTTGTGTATGCATGCTTTGTAAACAATAGGAACTAGAACTGTAATGCGCAGACAGAAGCATGTAAGAGCATAATGGGTGTGTAGTTTTGTATAAGACAGCAAACTAGGGAGGTAATTATTTATTCAGATTTATTCCTCATCTTCTCCCTTTTTTTTTTGCTGCTCGCACAACACCCAATTTTGAATTTTCTGTCTAAATAATTTTTTTCTAAAGTTCACAAACAAGCATACACAATTGGGTGAAAGGAAGGTCAGAAAGGCTTGGCTAAAAATTTTGTGAGTTAATGAAACAACAGGCCAAGGCACAATCTTGGTTCACTAGGGGATCTCTTCTTTGGTAGGATTTGAAAGAATTTAGGCTCAAATGGGATTCCCTAATGCCTCCTATCATATGATGCATGTGATATGACAATATAACAGCTTTGGAAACCTATTACGCTCATGAAGGAAAGAGTTGAGGCTGCTCAACTTTAAGCTCAAATCTGACTGCCTAGAGGTTATGTTAAGACCTATTCCTGCCCTTATTCATCGTTCCTGTTTTCATCTAATAAGTTCCTAGGAATTGAATCTACATTTTCTCATGCTGAACAAAGAGATTTCACTAAGTTTTTGAAAAAAAATTTCGCAAGAGTAGGGCAGATGAGAAGATTGGGCAGAAAGAATATAGGCTGACATGCTTAGACACAAACACATGCATAAAATAAAAGCATCCCCCCTCCTCACACTGAGCCTTGCTTGCCCTCAAGCAAGACAAGATCAAGGATTCGGGGGGGAAGAAAAAATAAAAGAAACATACAACATAACGACACCCCCCCCCCTCACACTTTGAGCATTGCTTGCCGTCAAGCAAGACAAGTTAAAGGAGAACAGAGGGGGACATACAAACACAGAAACAAAGAAAGAAACAAGCAAACAGACTCACACAACAAAACAAAAAATAACAAAAACTGGGGGAGGAGCAGATCTACTTACTCGGCGCGCGGCTTCGCCGCGCGGTGCATCTTCTTTCTTGGCTTTTGAGTGGCGGAGGACTTCCTTTTCTTGGATTTGGTGGCTGAACTGGAGCCTTCCCCTTTTTTCCTTCCTTCAGGCAAGGATTGGAATTTGAGTTTTTTCCTGGCATCGGGATGAGGGGGGACTCTGCTTCTTGGATGGAGGAGCGCTGGACGGAGGAGCGGCTGCTACAGGGCTGCTCTTATCTTCTACAGGAGCCGCTGTCGGATCAGTGCCAGACGGCACCTGATCTGCTGCTTCACTGGAGCTTTGGGAAGCTACCACAATGGTTGTCTGTTCTAGAAGAACAGCGGCTGCCTGCTGCGAAGACTCCTTCTGGGTCTCAGCAGCGGATGGAATGTTGGCCTCAGGCTCAGCATGGGTTGGGCTTTGGAGGTCGGGCTGAGTCTTACTGTGAGAGGTCTCATCCGGTTCAGCACTGGACACAATGGGGTCCTTAGGCTGAACTTCTTGCTGGGTATCCTGCTCCACTCCATCATTCGTAGTTTGTTCCTCATGTTCGGGCTGGCTTTCCTTCTCAGCCTTGTCATCTTCAACGGGGGCATTGATTTCTGCTTCAATTGTGGTATCGATTTGGGGTACTCTGACTTCACCGGGCTCAAGTTCACTCTCGTCTGATTCTATTGCGGCAGACACTCTGATTTCCCCAGGCTCTAGGTCACTGTCCTCTTGTGACCCTATCTGCTCACTCCTGGCCTCTCCTGGTTCGACTTCGGACTGAGCATTGCCTTTAGGAGCCTGGAATTCAGCCTCGGTTGGAAGATCACTCTCCTGCGGGCTGTCCTCTGAGTTTCCTTCTTCATTGGCCTCTGGGGTTCCTTCTTCATTGTGCTGATCACTGCTTTCGGTAGGTGGTTCTAGCTGTTCTGCTTCTGCGGAATTGTCATCTGTGGGGGTCTCTTCGGATTCTTCTGCAATCTCCTTCCCTTTAGTCAAATCGGTGAGCGTTCTTTGTAGTTTATTGAGCTTTGCTTGCAGGTGGCAGACTTGACTTTGCAACTGAATATTTGTCTCCCTTAAGCGTCGCACCTCAGAAAGTCCTGCCTTAGAAGGGGAGACACCTGCAGCTATGGTGTGGCTCGGGAGTTTGACTCCCGGCTCAATAAACTTGTAAGAATTGTTAGCCCTACGACAGACTACTTTAGCGCAGATAAGATGATGAATGCCAAACGGCTTTGGGGGAGGAATGGCTCGCAGCCGACGTGTACTATGCAGTAAGAAATGCTTATGGAAAAATTCCCCCAGAAAATGACAAAGAGCGAAATGGCGAGTAGGTCGCATTGCAATCTCAGCAAACCCTTTGGCTATCCAATATCCTAAGTCAATTTTATAACCCTCCCTCATGCACCACATGAAAAATAATTCCTGGTAGGACACTTTAGAGTAAGTAGTGCAACGACCCGGACGGAGTTATAAGTGAGGAAGAGATGGCAGACTCTAAGGACTTGGTCTTGGACAGGGTATATTTCGGACTGTGAGGACCGAAACTTACCAGCCCCTGGGGCAAACTGTGACCACACCAATTGGGGTTTCTTATAGCAGGGTATTTCATTAGGAGCACCACGCAATGCATTCAAATAAGGTGCATGCAGACTGACAGCAGATGGGATAATACCAAGATAGAAATTCCACTCGGCTAGACTCAACTTATACCAACCATTTAAAATACGGAAGCTTATGCAACGATCATGTACGGACTCGAACCGTTCTATTCTAAATGAAGAACAGAACTCAAGCACCAATTCTTCGTACATTTCAGCATGCGAAAACACGTTATTAACATTTAGCAACCACGACCAGCCTATGGTCTCAAATTTCTCTACGAACTCATCATGAATTCCCAAACCGTGTAAAATAGTGGGGTCAATGTATCTACCTGAAGAGAAAGATTTCTGACGATTTCCTCCCTGACGCATCTTCTTGTTCGGGAACTGCTTCAATGCCTTCACTTCCGCGCTGGAATGGAACTCAACTAGTCGCCGTCCTTCTGTAAAGAGTTGCGGATTCTGGAAGTAGAAGGTAGGGTCTGTTCCGTGCTTATGTAGGTTGAACTCCTCTACTCCAGGGTAGGAGCGTAGAGGCTACGGGTTGACAGTGGGCACCTCCTCTACTGGAGGAGAGTCAGGGATTTCAACAGGCGACCGAGGCGGCGTACGCACTGGCGACGGTGGTGGTTCAGTGGCCTCAGCGGCGCTGGGCTCTGTTGGCTCCAGAATGGCATCATCCGGTTGTACGAGAGTGGCAACATCTGGCTGTTCGAGAACGGCTTCCTCTGGCTGTTCGAGAGTGGCTTCTTCTGGTGCTTTGGTATGTTCTTTAGCGGCGGTGGTGGTCGACTCGGGAACGGGTGAATGTTCCGGAGTGGACGGAGTGACAGTGACAGTGGGTTGTCTACGCGCACGGCGGGGAGCGAGCTTTGCCAAGCGACGCTTCTTGAGACGGCGTTCCAAGACCTTGTCATCATGAAAGCGGCGGCGCTTCTTCCCTTTTCGGCGACGTTCGTCCGTGACAAACGGTGGTTGTGCGCCGACGTCAGAGGGGCTTTGTTGTACTGTTGGTGGATCATCGACTGCAGCGGATGAAGATTCTCCTCTGGATAGCCTTGACTTCTTCTTGCGTTTCATGGTGTGAACTTTGGCCATGGTGTGATCTGTAGCAGAATGTGTTTTGCAGGATTTTTGAGAGAAAGGTTGATGTTTGCGAGAGATAGTAAATGAAATGAAAGCAAGGGTTTCTTGGTAGTTGTTATGGAGAAAGAGCGGGATTTGAAGGGGTGCGTCTGCGATGATGTGACGTGATGAACAGTAGCAGACGCCTCCCTTCGCTTCGATTATGTCGAAATAAGATTATTTTAATCTTATCCGATATTTGCAACTTGGTCCCTCCGCCTTTCTACAGTAACAATTCTCTGGCAATTGCAATCAAGTCCCTGCGCATCTTTGTTTTTGCTCCGCTACCCCTCTGCAATTTCCACCAAAAAGAAAAGCGAAAAACAAAAAAAAGGAAAATACAGAATTAAAAATAAATAATAAAATATCGATAAAAACTCCCCTACGGGCAGGCAAAATACTTAGAAGTTCAGAAATTAGGGGAATGCCCTCCAGCGCCAGAGTTTATCATCCTCGGTTGGACGTTCTTCTGAGTAATCAGAGGGAAGGTGGGCAACGGAGGACCATGTAGTCTGTCTCCTCCAATTGACTATGATCATGGTAAGCTTTCAAGCGGTTCCCATTAACGGTGAATGGCTGGGCTGTTGACGATCCTGCGATCTCCACGGCTCCACTAGGCCAGACACGAGTGACTTTGAATGGCCCTATCCATCTGGACCTCAACTTCCCAGGCATAAGCCTGAGCTTCGATTGAAATAACAGTAAGAGTTGTCCGACTTGAAAACTCTTCCCCCGAATGTTTTTATCATGCCAAATCTTGGCTCTATCTTTGTACCAACTGGCCACATCATAGGCTTCCAGTCTCAGTTCTTCCAATTCCTGCAGTTGATACTTCCTTTCTTGCCCACATTGAGTGTGCTGCATGTTCATCTGTTTGACAGCCCAGAAGGCTTTATGTTCTATCTCCACCGGCAGATGGCACATCTTTCCAAAAATTAACCTGTAGGGAGACATCCCAAGAGGTGTCTTATAAGCAGTTCGGTACGCCCACAAGGCATCATCGAGCCGAAGGCTCCAATCTTTGCGAGTTGGGTTGACTGTTTTCTCCAGAATCTGCTTAACTTCCCTATTAGAAACTTCTACTTGACCATTTGATTGTGGGTGATATGGTGTGGACAAGCGGTGCTGGACTCCATACTTCTTCATTCGAGCCTCAATGGTCCGATTGCAGAAGTGTGTCCCTTGATCGCTGATGACTGCTCTGGGTACTCTGAAGCGGCTGAAGATGTGAGATCGTAAAAAGCTTGAGACAACCTTGGCGTCATTCAATCTGGTTGCCTTGGCTTCTACCCACTTGGAAACGTAGTCCACAGCCAGCAGAATGTAGAAATTCCCGAATGAATTAGGGAATGGTCCCATAAAATCCATTCCCCAGACATCAAAAATTTTGCAGAACCGCATGGGCTGCTGGGGCATCTCATCTCTCCTGGAAATGTTGCCTGTCATTTGGCATCTGTGGCAACTCTTGCAGAATTCATAGGAGTCTCTCTGAAGAGATGGCCAGTTTGCTTCGAAGTGACCTCCACATGCAAGGGTGTGACATTGCTCCAATATACTCTTCTGCTCAGACTCAGGGGCACATCTCTGTATAATTTGATCAGCCCCGATTTTCCATAAGTATGGCTCATCCCAAAAGTAGTATTTGCTATCACTCTTAAGTTTAAGGCGCTGTGCTCGAGTGAAGTGGGATGGAGTTTGCTTTGAGGTAAGAAAATTGACAATGGAAGCGTACCAGGGAAGTCTGCCCATTCGGCTGACTGCGGCGCAGTACGGCACTTCTGGGCAGAAGGGCGGACTTGCTATGCTCATGCTGAAGACTTCCTTGATCTCATAGAGGTGCTCTTCTGGAAAGGTCTCTCGAATGGGGTCACCGTCTGCAGGCTGGATCAGTCTGCTTAGGTGGTCAGCAACTCTATTTTCTATTCCCTTCTTGTCTTTAATCTCCCAGTCAAATTCCTGAAGTAATAGTATCCATCGGATTAGCCTTAGCTTGGATTCTGCCTTAGACAATAGATACTTCAAAGCAGAATGGTCCGTGTGGACAATGATTTTGGATCCTAACAAATAGGATCTGAATTTTTGAAAGGCGAATACAACCGCTAATAGCTCTTTCTCAGTGGTTGTGTAGTTGCATTGGGCAGGATTCATAGTTTTCGAAGCATAGTATATGACATGATTCTCCTTGCCCAACTTCTGACCTAAGACTGCACTGATTGCATAATCGCTGGCATCGCACATCAGTTCGAATGGTAAGTCCCAATCAGGAGCTTGCATGATTGGGGCAGAGGTGAGCTTATCCTTGAGGGTGTTGAAAGCTTTCTTGCAACTATCACTGATCTCAAAAGGTACATCAAGTTGAAGAAGTTTGGTCAGGGGCTGAGCTATTTTAGCAAAATCTTTGATGAATCTGCGATAGAACCCTGCATGGCCAAGGAACCCACGGACTTCCTTGACATTGGTCGGGTATGGCAATTGAGAAATGATGTCTACCTTTGCTTTATCAACAGCTATCCCC
Source organism: Lavandula angustifolia (assembly GCA_028984105.1). Lineage (NCBI taxonomy): Eukaryota > Viridiplantae > Streptophyta > Magnoliopsida > Lamiales > Lamiaceae > Lavandula > Lavandula angustifolia. The sequence continues at coordinate 5,783,325 of CM054809.1, read as the reverse complement.
TTTTCTGATACTATATGGCCCAACACGATGCCTTCTTTCACCATGAAGTGGCACTTCTCGTGGTTGAGCACAAGGTTCTTCTCAACGCATCTGGCCAGAACCTTATCTAGGCTATCCAGATAGTTATCAAATGAGCTCCCATAGACAGTAAAATCGTCCATGAAAACCTCTATACATTTCTCAATCATGTCTGAAAAAATGCTCATCATGCATCTTTGAAATGTACCTGGTGCATTGCATAGCCCAAAGGGCATTCTTCTGTATGCGTAGGTTCCAAAGGGGCAGGCGAAGGTTGTCTTTTCTTGGTCGCCGTGACTCACATGTATCTGAAAATAACCGTTGTAGCCATCCAAGAAGCACATATATGCTTGCCCTGCCAACCTCTCGATCATCTGGTCAATGAATGGTAGGGGGAAATGATCTTTCCTGGTGGCATTGTTGAGTTTGCGATAGTCTATACACATGCGCCACCCAACGACTGCGTCGTAGGAACAAGTTCCTCCTTCTCATTTTCCACTAGTTGAATTCCTCCTTTCTTTGGCACCACGTGTACCGGATCGACCCTTCTTATGCGAGATTGGGTAGATGATCCCCATTGACAAAAGTTTAAGAATCTCTTTGAGGACCACTTCTCTCATGTTTGAGTTCAATTTGCGTTGCGGATCTCTGCTCGGCTTACTGTTGGGCTCCATCAAAATATGGTGCATGCAGATGTCTGGGCTGATCCCAGTGATATCTGCCAATGTCCACCCAATTGCAGTTTTGTGCTTCTTCAGAATTGCAACAAGTTTGGCTTCCTCTTCTCGTGTCAGGTTACTGCTGATGATGATTGACAATGTTTCTCCCTCTCCCAAGTAGGCATACTTGAGGTGTGCAGGGAGAGGTTTGAGTTCCAGTTCAGGTGCCTTGATAATGGATGGCAGTGGCTTTTCTAGAATCTGATTCTGGGGCAGTCCACTCACGCTGTTGGTAGCTTCCAAGTCTAGTTGAGAATATAAACTCATAACAGCTTCTTTGACTTCCTCATCACTCATCCCTTGAATGTCCAATTCTGTTATACCTTGGGTAACAACTACCTCCATTTTGTCTTTCGCAAATTCTGTCTCCAAATGATTTTGGATCATTGGAATAAAAACATCCACAGTATTGACATTCTTTGCATCGGCAGGCTACTTCATGGCTGCATAAATGTTGTGTGTGTATTGCTCCCCATTCCATGATATCCCGATTGTTCCTTCGTGTACATTGATGACTGCCCTTATGGTGTCCAGAAAGGGTCTTCCTAAAAGTACTCTAGTAGTCCCCTTTATCCTTTCATCATTGGTGTTGATGACAAAGAAATCAGCTGGGTAAATAAACTCGTTCACCTTTACCAAGACATTCTCTAGCAGTCCTACTGGGTAGATGCATGACCTATCTGCAAGTTGCATCACTACCCTAGTCTCTTTCAGTTCTACTCCCACCAATGTGTTGTAAACCGAAAGTGGCATCACACTTATAGATGCTCCCAAGTCACACATGGCATTGAGTATCAACTTCTCTCCAATTGAGCACGGAAGTGTAAACGCACTTGGGTCTACACATTTCTCTGGGAGGTTTTTCCGTATCATTACTGAAGTTGCTTTCTACATGATCACCTTCTCTCCATCAGGCACCTTACCAGCTATAAATTCCTTCACAAACTTCGCCAATTGGGGAAACTTCAGAGCTTGAAGAAGTGGGATGTTAATTTCCAGTCCTTCAAACAATGCCTTGTAGTCCATAGTTTATGTCTTCGGCTTCGTTCTTCGTAACAAGGCAGATGGAAACGGTGGTGGAGCAATTGGCTCAATCGGCCTTTGCGTCTCCTCTTCTGACTGTTTGGGCTCAGGTACACTGTTTTCCTTCCATGTTGGTGGGGGTAAGTTTCGTCCACTCCTCAGAGTTACTGCACTGGCATTCTCTTGTCTTGGGTTGATCTGAACCTGGGCAGGAATGGCTCCTTTGTCTCCTTTTATGTCCCTCAAGGAGTTGGCCAATTGTTCCAATTGTTTGGATAAGGCGCTCATACCAGCCTTCTGCTCATTCTGGGAGTTTTTGAATTCATTCCATAGCTCTTCATTGGTTCTGTATGACCTTTGCGGAGCATTCTGGTTCTGGGAAGTACCTCCTCTGTGGTGTGGTGGTCTATAGGTTTGATTTTGGTTGAGTGGTAATTGATTTTGAGGTTGGGAAGGAGGTAATTGGGCTTGATGTTGTTGTTGGTAGGGCTGTGTTTGGAAAGAAGACGATTGGGGTTGTGTTTGATGGGATGGTGACTGTGGTTGATTTTGATAAGCTGGAGGTGGTGATTGATAACGTTGTGGTGGTTGTTGGTAGAATGGTTGAGTCGGAGGAGGTACAGTTTGGTGATTCTGTTGATAATTATGTTGTTGATAGTCTGGCTGTGGTGGTGGATGATATCTTTGCTGTGTCTGCTGTGGTGGATCTCTAGGTTGTCTCCAGCGGAGGTTAGGGTGATCTCTATTCTTCATGAAATGATATCCCCCCACTGCATTGGCATCTTCATACTCTACCACTCCCATGGTGCATCTTATGGAAGAGTGGCCCAACTCACCGCAGACACCACAAGTCACCTCCAAAGGTTCAGTTGTGGTTGGCTTGTTCACTACTTGGTTCAGCAGTCTCTCTATCTTCTCCATCATGTCCTCATTCCTCCTTTCATAGTCTGAGGAGGTTGCTTGGGCGACCTTCCTCACATTCTTTGCATTTTCTCTATCATATTCTTTTGTGGAGTCTACCAGTCTCTGGATATACTTTCTGGCCTCACTAACCTTAAAGTGAGTGAATCCTCCTCCACTTTCAGAGTTCACCAGGTCTTTGTACTTCATGGTTAGGCCTTGGTAGAAGAATTGAAATAACTCCCCATCTCTATACTTGTGGTTTGGGCAATCTTCCACTAATTTGTTGAATCGCTCCCAATACTCACTTAGGGATTCATCACCTTCTTGTTGGATGCCTGAGATCTCCTTTCTCAAGGCACTTGTCTTCGTGGCTGGAAAGTAATGTTTAAGAAAGGTGGTCTCCATCTGTGGCCAGTTAGCAATGGTGTCTGTGCGCAAACTTGAGTACCAAGTGTTAGCACGATCACTCAGGGCATAAGGAAATGCCATTAGCTTTACTTCATCTTCAGATTGCTGGCCAGTTCTCTTTTGTAACCTGCATATCTTCTCAAACTCGTTCAAAAATGAGAAAGGGTTCTCATTCTTTTTCCCGTAAAATTTAGGCAGAGCATTCAGTACTACTGCCTTGAGCTCCACTGGGTTCTCTCCATACCCAGCAATCTGCACATGATTCCTCCTCTTCCTCGCAGTGTGCTCATTAACTTCAAGGACCTGCCTATCTTCCTCGTCCATCTCTGTTTCAGATTCTGTTTTTGATTCAGAATCAGATTCTTCCTTGTCAGTTTGGTCCTTCTCAGCTTGGTCCTCTGCCCGGACAAACTGAGTATCTCTGTCTTTTGGGCGGCTGGTTTCAGTACCAGCTTCGCTTGTTGCTCCTGTATGGGCAGTTTCTTCGCCTTGCGACTCCAGTTGAACTTGTCGCTTGCGCAGCTGTGTCTCCTTCCGGTTTCTCCTGGTTGTTTTCTCTATTTCGAGATCGTACCAGAAATTAGGGTTGACAAAACCGCTCATAAACACCTGGAAGAGATACTGTTGACAATAACAAACTGGTCAATAGAAAAAGTAACTTAACTCTTAAATATGCCGTTTCCCGGCAACGGCGCCAATTTGATGGACACGTAGTTCCGTCGCTGTTAGAACCGCGCGCACCAAATAAATTTCTAAGTAAGAACACATGCACAGAAACTATACTGGACAAGTACAGTGACAAGCAAGAGGTCGATCCTCAGGGAACGGTTGATTAAGCAACAATTCTACTGACCTAAAGGGGTTTGGCTAGCAGCCACCATAAATTTTGGGTGTTCTATAACTAGGCAGAAAGATAACATAAAATAATCAACAATCAAATAACAAGATATCAAAGAAATCCAGCCAAGGTAATTCCACACCACCCCCTGTTCGATCCTAGATTACTATGTGAATCAATTTAGTTAAGGTTATCTGGCTAGGACGCTGTGTTGAGCACAGGGGCGTCCATTCCTTCTATTACACTGGAGCTGCTATGTTGAGCATAGAAACAGTCCCCTACCCAGGTGACTACCCTACCTTGTTTAGCAATGACTAGAGAGGCACTAAGGAGCATTAAGAACAAAGGAACCAAATCAAGGCATCTACCGATGTTTAGCATTCAAAGCAGAAAACCCAGCTAGTCTACGTCTGCCCAGAAAGATGTGTACCTTCCCAGGTTGATCAGATCTAAGCAGTTCTCAACTATCTCAAACAAAGTTCAACTAAAACCTTTACTTAACCAATTATCAAGCACGTTTTCACATCTCATGGATTCTTAGGGGTGGTGCCTCATTACCTCGGCCAGATCTGGGAAATTAGCTACTCATATTTTTACTAAGGACATAAAACTAGGCATGTAAAAATAAAGCATGAAGCAGATCTGAAACTTAGGGTTGAAACAACAAACTTTCGTAAAACAGTAAAGAACTAGCATGAACTTTTAACTAAAAATAACAAGAGACAACATTATACGAAAGCAAAGGCATTTGTGTAAAGACGCGATATTGACAGAAAGTATGCAGTATACTAACTTAGCTGTGAATAGTACAGGGCTTTGACAATGAACATGAGAGAGTAAATGAAAGCATTGAAGACGGAATTTAAGAACTGTAAATAAGCTAACCGATAACATTCACAACAGAAAGTCTTCTCCTTGGAGAGCTTCAAGCTAGTCTAGGCAGAGAAATAAAGAAGTTCTTGAATTACATTAATGGAGGAATTTTTATAGAGTTTCTAGAGAGAAGAGTGAGCTCCTTCTATCTAACTATCCATCTATATGTAAAATGTAAGCATCAAAAGATTATATATTCAGCTCCTTTCTCCTCTTTTGCCTTCACAAAATATCTGGAGTAGGTGAGTAGGACTGTAGCAGGTATGGGCATGCTGATCAGAAGTAAGGCTATGCTGTAGCTCCTAGGTCCCTAGTTCCCACCAGAAATTGCTAGAATGATGTGGGCCGGGTTTTGGGCCTATTTCAGCATCTTTTTCTTCTCAATTTTCGGCCCGATGGAATCTGCATTAATTCTGGATTGTTTTCAGGCCATTTCTCCGGTCTTCTGGGCAGTTCCATCATTCTTGGTCAGAAGCCTTCTTGATCCAGCAGTACCATATTTTCTTTTTATTCTCTCCACATCCAGGCCATTTATCTGCATTAGCATAACAAAAACGCACAAATCAAATGGATAAAAGGGCTACAAATCTAGGCTCATCAATGATGAAGACATGTTTTCAAGCAGCTTAAGTAGGTATTTTGTCTTGTGATTGTTGGATACAAAAGTTGCTATTACAAAACAATACAGTAAGTCTGGAACAGAACTAAAAAACAGAAAGTAATAAAAACTGCGTCGAGTCGAGGATGACCTCTATCCGCAAGACAAAATACGCCCCTGTAGTCCTCTCGGTTGTTTGGTGTATCGTCCCCAAAGATAAAACGACGTCTCGAGGATTGCAGCATCGCAAAATCGTCGAGCTTCGGCGAACTGGACTTTCAGGCAAGGACAGAAGCTGCTGGACAAAATGCTTAGGATGCAGAGAGAATGCAGATGTTGGTGTGTTGAAATGACATGCAGACTAGCCTATTTATAGGTATATCTCGCCCGGGTGAAAGGTTGTTTGAGCCAATTATGGTAGAAGGACGTGGGGATGGTAAGTGGAGAGGTGGAGATTGTTTAACAGTCTCATTCCAGATACTTCCAAAAAAGATACACTCTGGTGCAGCAGGAGCACTGCACCACAGAGAGTAATCATGTGTAGCCGGTTCACTACATCAACGGCTGGGCCAACCCACAAGTAGCCCACCGAGCCCAACCTTCAAAGCCCAACTGTCAAGGCCCAACGGACAAGCACACGAACCACCCAAAGGACCAATTGCCAAGTCCAAGTCCACGGACACGGACCGGAACCGGAGCCGGGACTGGGGCCGGGCACGGGCGCGGTGTGGCCGCGCCGTGTGTGAGGCGGTCGGCGAAAAGGCTTGCGCGCATGAGCATGTGTGGAGTAAGCCCACCACATGTCACGTAGTTATCTCCTACAAAGTGGTAGAGACTTAAATACCACATTAAAGTTTGTACATTAATCAATGTGGGACATTGATTAATGTAATAACTCTCCAAAAATGTAAGTTTATCCATTTTAGGTAATATCTCAACTTTGTCCCCCAAATTTTGAGCCACTATTTCTCACTCTCCGAAAAAACGAAATCGAGAAATTAAGCACACCATAATTATCTACTCGAAACGTAGATCGACGCTATATATCTTAATTTGCAAATCGAATATGTATCGAGACTCGAAAATACAATTGAGCGGGCTGAATTTTGTCCATGTCAAAGTAGCATTAAATGCTCACTTAATTTTCATAATACAAAATTATATATAAAATATATATATATATATCAAACGTTTTCCAACAATTCAGCCATGTAACCACCTCAGAAATATAAATACAATTTAAAATTAGTGAAGGATAAAATTTTAAATTGATCTGAACTCAGCTGTGAACTTCGATTTTACCTCTCCCAAGAAAGCTTTTGCACGAACTCCTTTCGGACCAATAGGTTGATATCGTTGATGGAGGCACTTTGGAGAAAGGGGATGTGGTTGAGATTTGGGGCCATGTTGGTGGTGCCGACAATGTTCTTCGCTTGAAACTCGTCATCCTCAATTTGGACTATCAACACGATGCTGCTGTAGAGGAGATCGAAATACGCAAATTGGGAATGAATTGCAGTACAAGAAAATGAATTAGTAGAAATTAAAGGGCTACCCAACAATTCAAAAGGGAGCTGGATGTATTCGATATTGCAATTGCTGATTAAGGAATGGGGCAACCTCGTTGCTGAAAACTGATTGAGGGCTGGAGCTATCATGTTGGCACTGAGTTCCGGTTGAAATTCTATTGAAGAATAGGAGTGGTAGTTCAACATTTACATTATGATGAAAGCACAAAATATTGACCCAAATTTGAGATGTTCCAAATTGTAAAAAATTAAAAAAGTTCACAATTTAATTCGCAAAATATTTGTGATTCAAAACGACATATTTTGGTATTGTCCACGTAGGTATCCAACTTTCCGGCTCTTAAAAAAATATGGGATTAGAGCATGTCTTGAATTACAAAAATTTAATACTTTATGCTTTAATTAACCAAGTTTATAAATTCGTGTTAAAATTATAAAATAGAATAAGTTGTGCTTTATGTGATCATTGCCTAAATTTAAAATCCCATGTTTGATATTATTTTGATAACATTAGAAAAAGTAATAAGAAATTAAAAAAAAGGAAAATAATGTAAGGATTTGGGATTTTTTTGATAACTCCAACCTCTTTTTTTTTTAAAATTTTTCATGATACGATGTTTTTAATAATTGAATTCTGTCAAAAACACATTCATTAAATTTCCACATAACTCAGTAACAATTTATGGTAGCGTGCAAAGCAATATTGAAGGAAAGTTTACGAAATGTGATTCCGTAGAATATGATTGATTAGAAATCACGTATTCTTTGTTCTTACCGACATCATTGGATTCCAAGCGAACGGCATAGAAGAGACAGTGAAATTCATTCTTTTTAAAAAGCATATAGAAGATTCAAAATATTGTACACTCGAGGAAGAGTAAACGCCCGATTCGCCGCTTTATAGCAATCGAAATCGATTCAAACAATTGAAAAATTGATTTATAGTTTTCAATCGGTCTAACTAATTGAACTCCCAGATCAATCCAGACAGTTGTGCTATAGCATGTTTAACTTCCATAAATCTCTGCCACTTGTCTAAAACATATACCGATGTCATAGGCCAGCGGATCGAAGTGGCTTTCTAAATCTATGCGACTACAATAAATTTTATACTATAAAATGGAATATAAAACGTAACACGATAAAAGTCGAACTTTACACTCTAGCAAGAAAGTAGTATCGTAGCAATTCTAGAGCAGTTTACAATCCCTCCAGCATCCTTAATACCAAGATCAAAACAAAAAAGAATCACCAACACAATAACTAATACATATTTCTCCTCCGAAAATTATGAAAAACGATAAGTGGAATGATCGTCTCCAAGAATCACATAAGTGGGGCACTAATCAATCAATCTTGACAGAAGAATAAATGAGCCTCGTAAAGATGAAGCACGCATAGAACCCAATGGTGCCGGTAAGAACAAAGAATGCATACGAAGCAATCAACATATACCCGAAGTAGAGCGCACCCGAGACAGCCTTCGTGATTTCGAGCTTCGTGAAGAAATAGAACGTCGCGTAGAGGAACAGGTAGAGCGCGGAGGATCCTGACGTAAGATACGACCTCCACCACCAGAGGTAATCCTCGCTGCAGAGCTGGAAGTAGCAGAGCACGATTGTGATCTCCGCACATGTGATGAGGAGGATGATGAAGACGATGAAGAGGAACCCGAAGATGTAGTAGAACTGGTTCAGCCATATCGAGGTCAGAATGAAGAACAGCTCGATGAAAACAGCTCCAAATGGGAGAATCCCTCCGATCAGAATTGAGAAGATGGGATTCATGTACCACGGCTGTTCCGGGATCTGTCTGGGGATCTTATTCGTCTTCACCGGATGTTCGATTGCTGGCTTCTTGAATCCAACGTAGCTCCCCACAACGACTAACGGAACCGAAATTCCGAACCATAAGAAGACCAACGCAAACATCGTCCCAAACGGGACTGCACCGGAAGATTTCTGGCCCCAGATTAGAGCGTTGAGCACGAAGAAGATGGCGAAAACTACTCCCGGGAAGATGACAGCGGTTTGAAGCGCGATTTTCTTCCACTCCGTTCCTTTGAATATCTTATAAAGGCGGGCAGCGGAGTAACCAGCGAAGAGTCCCATGAAAACCCAGAGGAACAACATGGCTGTCATGAGGCCGCCTCTGTTCGAAGGAGAGAGGAATCCGAGGACAGCGAAGAACATGGTGACGAGCATCATTCCGAGAAATTGGACACCGGTTCCAACGTAGACACAAAGAAGATCTGAGTTGGTTGGGGGTCTGAATACATCTGCGTGGACTAATTTCCATCCGGTCTCTTCTTGGGCCTCCTCTTGAGTCTCGAGTTCGTTGTACTTTGAGATGTCTCGATAAAGTGTTCGCAGCATTATCATGGCGACCATGCCGGAGAGGAAGAGAACGATCATCAAAGAATTTACGATGGAAAACCAATGGATTTGATCGTCGGTCATTAGAAGATAAGTATCCCATCTTGAAGCCCACTTCACCTCGCTCTCCTGAAACCCGGACAATTGGATCAGTAAGAACGCATTCGAACACTAGACGATACAAAGAGTGAAAAGTATGCATTCAAACTCATTACCTGGTATGCAACATCATAAGTAAAAATGACTTCTTGTTTATCTTCAACCTCTTGAGGGGAGTTTGAAGAAGAAACCGTTCGCTTTGCATTGGGATCACATGTAATAAGATGAGCATTCTCATTCCACTTTCCATCATATTCATGCTTGACACTACAGAAAAAGATATAAATCAGGCTGCAAAATTTTGTAACTGGAGATTCTGTTTTAGGCTAACCAAGAGCAAACAACTCAGAAGAACAAGAACTCACCTAAAGGGTACGACCTCAAAACCAACAATCCTCGCTGAATCAGTCAATTCATCCTTGTGAAACTTGACCGTAAAGCTCAAGTGGTTGTATAGAAAGTACTTTTCATCCTTGCTCTGCATATAATACAAAGATGCTGAGTAAAATAGTGACCTTGCAAATTGATCATATTATTCTGAGATCGTAATTAGTTAACTTACACCAGCATACTGCCCTTTCAGCCCAACATGATAACCCAGCTGGTAGATTGGAGGACCTTCTTGTTCTGATCTTGGGATGGGAACAACCAAAGGCAGATTATCTAGGATCCTGCAAATAGAAAGCAGAATCACTAATTAAGCAAGAGATTCTCTAATATAAAGCCTCCAAACTTTAAAAAAATGAGGGGTTTTACAGAGAATTTTGATTTACATGTTAACACGATACTCATCCTCAATTTTCTCTTTGAATGCCTTTACTTTTTTGGCATCAAGTGTAACTCGACAAACGATGCTGCACATTTGTGGTTCCCTCATTTTGAACTGCAGAAAAACCAATAGAAAGAATTCAATGACCAATAGAAGCGTCAAAGATAGTATCAGCACTAAAGAGAGTGGACAAACCACATAGGGGGAGTTCTCAATGCGATCACCACGAAGTACTTCTCCAAGATTTTCACTTATGTCGACTATCTTGTTTGGGTGACAGAAGGGAAGAGAATAGAATGAGTAAGGAAGTTGAGTCTTTATAGAAGTCAACTTGTTTACTTTCACGTTCAATGGATCTCCCTGCATTTGATTTGGCAAATAAGTAAGAAAAACAGAGCAAAAGAGAAGAAACATAAGTATATTCCGCGATCAACTGGAAACTTCTATAAATTGACCATGTAAGAAACAGACACAAAATTGTAGGCAACCATTAGCCAACGCCAAAGAGATATGGATTCAACAATCAACCCCAAGAAAGAAAGGCTTCACTTTTTTGCAAAGTAGTGTTTCAAGACAATAAGTCTAACTAATAAAACATCGACACTAACTAAGCAAATTAAGGAGTACATACACAATCTTTCTGCAATAATGCATTCCGAGTGAGTTTTTACAAGGAAAGAAATCTAAATGCTGACAAAGCAGAAGTATCGAAGAGTGCGAAGCACAATTCCACATCTCTATACAATCTTCATTCGTCATCATCACATTAAGACCACTCACTAAAAAGTGTTTACTTTCAAGTTTCATTACATAATTGTAATTCAATTTCAGCCATATAACTGCTGATCAACATACTCCAAAACTGAACACGCATCTACTAAGCTACCCGAGCTAGTTCACTAATTATGCACATCGATCTCCTGTAGATCTCTAAAGATTTCCTTCTCTCCTCAAAACAATTGCACTGCAAATACTGTGCTAGTTAAATCAATAAATCATCCAGATCATTCACAATTGCATCCCAATGGCGTTACCTAGAATTTAGATACAACATTTTTATTAATTCTAACACTAAGATTAGAAATTTCGGCAGCATTGCTGTCCAACCAAATTACGATCAAACGCTATAATCCACCCAACTCACAGTCTCCAACAAGACCAAATCAAAGATGCGGGCTAAGGACCAATATCTCTAATCAAACTCCCACTGTAAACCCACCAACATACGCACACGAATCACACATAGAAGCATAATGCTATACTAGATCTTCACAGTCACAGATAAACCAATAGCAAGAAATAAAGAAAGTTCTCGTTATGTTAGATTGAATCAATCATTAAAGGACAGAATAAGAAGACTCAAATCAAAATTAGAAAGGTAAGCACAAAATCTTGGGGTTTTACGAGAAAAGACTGAACCTTTTCGAAATCTTGGGGGGCAACACCCGGGAGATAGAAGCTGACTGCATTATGCGAGAGGAACAAAATGCAGAATAAGACTGTAAGAATTGCATGAGATCCAACAGCTACTCTTTCCATGACGGATGAAGCAGAAGCTCTGTGCTCCCAGATCCAGATAGAGAGAGAGAGAGGGGTGAAAGATCAAATCCTTACTGTGTGTATATTAAGATTGTCGGTTACTTTGGGTTGCTAGAAGTGGAAATCAAGGAATACAATTTTAAACTAAAATTATCTATAAAATTGCTCCTTTCTGGTTTCTGTGTGAAATTAGATTTACAATCACCTTTTAACTTTGCCATTATCACACTATTCATCACTCTCTGGGTTAGTTAGATTTGCCACATTTTAATTTTAACTCTTCTTATTTAACGATCTCTTTCAGAATATCATTTCCACGATCTTATGAATATTATTTTAGATATGATCATATATGCATTATTGACTATCATTAATTTCACTCTTTCTATTTTACACGACTTTAAAATAATTTAATTACACTTAAAATATATTTATTTTTGCATTTAAACAGATTGTTTTGTGAAAAATTAAATGGCCCAGCTCACAGTGTTCGCTGATCTGGGCTAAAGTGTAGAAAGCCCATCCCACCGACAGTTCATATGAAAAATATATTTATATTTCAAATATTAACTGCGATTTTTCCTCTTTTTGCGACAAATAGAAAATGAATATGAAGTGAGTTTTTCCTTTAAATCTTTAAGAGGGTACAATGAATATTACAAAATCTTAGTTTGAACTAATTAGGAACTTTAAAATAACAACAAAGGGCAAGTAATACAATATGGGATTACTTGAGGTACAGACATAAAACAAGGAGATGATTTTGACGGTAGCACTAGTAACCCCAAAAACAAAACAGGCAAACTTGACCCCCAGGCCATATCCTTAAAAATATTGGAGCGTATTCCCAAAATTATAATCCTACAAACTTTAATTCCTAAATTAATACGACAATTTGGTACAAATGATCTCTAATATTTGCTAGTTTGGATGAATATGTTCCTAATTTTTTTTAGTTTATTGGTCTCAAATATTTACTAGTTTGGATAAATTGGTCATTCTATTAAATTTTAAATTAATCAACTGTTAGTCATAGAGGTATTTATGGAATAAAAGTTTCATTGACCAATTCATCCAATTTTTAAATTAAATTTGAATTTTTTTAAAAGATATTTTTTTAAATTATAATCTTTTTAAGAAAAAAGAATTCAAATATTTTTTTTTGAAAATAACATTTTTTGGTAACGAAAAAAATAATTAAAAGTAAAAAATTAACTAATAATAGTTTTAGGGACCGATTGAACCAAATTTTAAATTGATTTTTAAAAATTATTTTAAATAATTTTTTTCCAAATAATGTTTTGAATTAACTTTTTTTTCAAAAATATTTATACTTAAAAACAATTAATTAAATCTAGACTAACTAATAATTTTGCGTCTCACAACGAAGGAGGGGAGTGGGTCGACACAGCGGTTTGGGAAAGTGTTATGTTTTTCAAGGTCGAAGATGTCGTCGGAGAGGAGCCTCCCACCTCCAAGTCGTCCAACTGCTCCTCTCCGACGACATCTTGAACCTCGAAGAACAAAAAAAACTTCCCTAATCGCTGTGTCAACCCACTCCCCTCCTCCGCCGTGAGACGCAAAATTATTAGTTAATCTATATTTGTTAAAAATTTATTTAAATTATTTCTTTAAGTATAAAAAAATTTGAAAAAAGTTAATTCAAAATATAATTTGATTAATTTTTTATTTAAGTTTTTTCATTACCAAATTTTATTTGAAAAAAAAAATATTTTTTTTGATTTATTTGAAAAAAAATTAATATTTTTCGAAAAAAAATTATTTGAACCGAAAAAGATTGTAATTTTAAAAAAAATTTTAAAAAAAGAAGTTCAATTTTAATTAAAAAATTGGATGAGTTGGTTTCTGAGACTTTTATTCCTTAAATATCATTGTGACTAACAACTGACAAAATAAAATTTAACAGAAGGACCAATTTATCCAAACTAGCAAATATTAGGGACCAATAAACTAAAAAAAAGATTATGGACCAATTCATCCAAACTAGCAAGCATATGGAACCACTTGTGTCAATTTGCCAAATAATAATATCTCAACTTTATTTCCCAAACTAATGTCTTTTTGCCACTAGATATCATTTTTAAAATATTTATTCCATTTTTTTTGTTTGACTACATAATGGACAAGTGGATAAATAATTGTCCATACATTAATATTACATTTCAACCAATAAATTATTTATTCAACTTTATTGAAGAAAATAAATGAGAATTATATTTTTATCGAATAAAAATAAATGACAGTTGTTGGTCCAGAGACGAGTCTTCAGGTGTAGAGGGGAGGGGGGGATGAATGCAATTGAATACAAATTTCAACTCGAACTCGAAGCTCAATATACTATTGAATGTGCTTGCTGAATGATTCAGCTCGCCAAGTTAAGCTTCAGATCGCGTGGGCAGAGTGGTTCTAATTCTAACTACTGAATCCCGTCTAATGACTTTAGTCAGTCTATAGTAAACTCAGTGGAAGAATAAGTGGGGAAGTGTAGGTCCTGTTTTAACTCGTCTCTTGTTAAAAACAATAGTCGAGATAGAATGTTAGGTGATGTTTGTTCAAACTCAAAAGTAGATACTGAGTCGACTCACTTTGATTCCTCAGACCCTTTGGACTAAATTGTCCTCTACTGACATTCATCTGAAAAGTTCAGGTCGTTGACCGATTCCTATATTCAGTAGGTTCTGAGCAACCAATACTGAGTCTTCAGTGCGGAGTCCTTCTGGCTGAGAAGACAACTTCTACTGAGCCTATCAGCTATTGAACAAAATTAGTCTACTGAGTCCCTAACATGATGAAATCAACAAAACTATTACATTATCATGGTTCCATCACTCAACTAGTGATCGAGAACATGGGCTTTTTGGACTTAGCAAGTTGTTCTGCCATAGTAACAAAGAGTGAGAAGTTATGGTGCAGTTATGATAAGAAGATTGAAAAGCACGGATCTGATCAAGTTGACCTAATAAACAGAAACAATAGTCGGTCTGACCACTGCTCTGATACTAATTGTTGGTCCCGATGTAGATTAAGGTATGTGTGTGTGGGGGGGGGGGGGGGAATAAACCTGATGTCTAACTTTGCTTCTTCATATCAGAGGCTGACTGGTAGTGAGTCAGTCAGAAACCTATGCAGAAATATGATAGGCCCTGAGTAATGTGCTATTGAGAGAAGTAGTGAGTTAGATGATGAGAAGTGAACAATGAACTAATAAACAATAAAAGCAACAGTGAAGAGACTCAGATTTTTATGGTGGTTCGGATTCACAATATCCTACGTCCACTTTTTTGCTTTCTGGGTAGGAATCCACTAAGGTTACTCGAAAACTGACGAGTGTAGATCAACACATACAAACTATCTATCAAACTATATATCTATTAATCTAACAAACTATCAGCCTCGTTCTAACAATCTAGTAAGGATGGGGGGTTTTTGAGTTTGTTCAACAATAAGAGCATAACAACACTATTTACTCCAAGCTTAGGATGTAAGCTTTAAACACTTGGAGTATGAACAACATATGGAATTTCTTGGCAAGAGAACTTGTGAAATAGCGCTGGTTGTTTTGCTTGAGATCTTGCTTGAGCTTCTTGAAATTCTGTAACCTCCTAGAGAGAGGTAATCTGCTATTTATAGTCGAGTTAGGGGTAGATCCGTTGAACATGATCGATCTCCCATTGGCTCTGTGATGACAACGGTCTCATGCATTGAACGCATGGACACGTATCGTGCTCCGCTTGGTTCTGCTGATTCTGTACGAGGTATTGTTCTGTCCCCCTTTCACTAGGGCTGACTTGGCGGCCTGAGATTGGTCAATATTGATTATGATGTTGTCGCCTTGCTCCGTTGACCATCAACTTTGAATAATGCGCCTTGTACCTTATACTATCTTCACTTTTGAATCTTCAATGCGGTCTGGTGAAGACTTGATCCAAATATCGATGCAACTTGAGAGATGTCAGCTCCAAAATCATGACTAAAAGATATAGAGGGTTGATCAATCTAACAACCTAGTCTAAAGACATAAGTTCAGTCTGACTATACAGACACGAGCTAAAATAACCTATCAAATACATTAGACTGGTTCATCATCCAATTAAGGATTTGGGATCATTCAAAACTTATATTATTTCCTAACAATTTCCCCCCTTTTTGATGATGCCAAAACCATAATCTAATCATGAAAACAAACTTAGGCTAAGATCATCAACACAAGTTGGGATAAGAAAAATTAAAGGGTTAGCAATAAATGTAATGAAATATAGAATCCTAGACAAAGAATTATTGTTTTCAGGTCAAAGAAAATCCCAGCTTCATTGAAAATGCAATTAAGTACAAGCTAGAACAATTCTAATCTATTACAAGGAATATCTGAAACTACACAGGCTTAGCCTTGATGTAGAACTTCCTCTCGAACTCCTCATGAGTCAGATGTGTCTTCTTCAGCTCTTTCATGACGAGTTCAAACTTGTTGTCACCAATCTCCTCAGCTTGACTTTCCTCTATAGGTATAAGGTTGTATCATCATATTTTATTCTCACTGCACGCCTTATGAAACTCAGACTCGATCTTGTCAAAATACACATTGAATTCCAGGTTTTGCCAACCGATCATGAATCTGGGCTCGAGAGCTTTGATGTACTGATTTGCCTTTTTAGTGAAGTCCATAATGAGTAGGTAAAGCTTGAATGCACGTCTCCTAAAGAACTTCGTGAAGATGTCGTCCTTGTTCTGGATAGTCTTGTAAAGTCTCGATGACTGCCATAAGTAGAATCTTTTTATGAGGTCCACCTTGATATGCTCCCACTCATCTGAAAGTTCCAGCGGAACCCATCTGTCGCACTAGGGATAGAGCAGATCCTTCTCAGATTCTATCTTTGGTTTCTTCTCATCTGCAATCGTCTTTAGAACTTTGGACTTTCTTCTCTTCTTGTCTGGTGAGTTCTCTACATGCTTTCAGCCAGTTTCTCATGTCTGTCGTCATCCTCTTTCAACCTCAAGAGATGACGTTCAGTTTCATTTCTCAGCTGTTCTCCATGCCTTTTCATCACTTGGTCTTTGATCAACTCAGAGGGATGATCAACATATTTCCAGAGATTCCATATTTCTTCGATCTGGGCCTCTTCCTATTTAGGTGTGACTTTAAATCTCAATCTCCTCCTTTTCTCTTCTTCATCCTCATCTATTTGTTTTTGAAGCAAGATTGCTTTGAGGTTATATTCTTCTATCTATCTTAAACATACTTCTTCTAGTTTCTTCTTCTCAAGCTCTTCTTCAGCTTGGATTCTCACAATCTCATCTTTGTTGATATCATCGTTCATTGCAATTGAGATTTCTTCGAGTTAAGCTTCAAGTTGAATTGATGTCCTGTCAGTGTCAGCTTGTGCTCTTTCTTCAGTTTCAGCTTGGAGCCGAGCACTGATTCAACTTTTTTAAGATGAGCCTTCTCATAAGCCTTCTTCAGTTGTTCAACTACTTCTGTAGTTTCAATCTCGATCCCCTGAAGGCTGAGGCTATCTTCTTTATCTTTTTCCTTCTCAGAGACCTGTTCCCCCTCAACAAATACTTTCATCACTTCATCATCAGATGGAGAGGGAGAGGGAGAGGTCTGAGTTTATTTTTCTGCCACAACTTTATCTTCCCCCTTTTTGGCATTATTAATAAAGGACTGAGGGGAGAGTAGTTGGGCGGACTCAGAGATCAGTTTTTTCTAAGCTTCAAAACTTTATCGATCACTCCATCTGAGCACGAGTAGCAATTTACAGTACGTCCTAGTTGTTAAAAATCTCCGGGACCAGCTTCAAAACTTTATCGATCACTCCATTTTGGACTTGAGTCAGAAATTGTTTGTCGAGAGACTAAGTGTCGGTGTCTCGTTCAGATTCTACATCATCAGAATCTAATGGCTCTTCCAACATATCTTCCACGGGTCCAACACGTGAGATGAAGAAATTGAGGAATGGATAGGGGCGGGAAATCAACAGACAGGAAGGGATGGATATCATCCAGATATAGATCGAGTTCATCAGTGGATTCTGATGGCTGCTGAGTGGAAGGTACAAGCTCCTCAGAGACAGGTCTCTTGCCAGCGGCCGTCTCTGCTAAAACAATAGGTGAGCTTGGTATCTCGATGGGCTCCTGTTATGATGATGGTGGAGGAGAGGCTGAAACTGGAGCAATATCCTCGAGTTTAGTAGGTGGAGCAGAGGTGGGTGAGAGGATACCTTCCGGCTGAAGAAACTCTAAGCTGACTATGAGCTACTCTATCTGAGTGACGTCCTGGTCGGCAGACTCAGTGCCGGATGGACCTTTGGATTTTGCTGGTGCCTCAGCAGTGGGGACTGCATCCTTGGTTGTTCCTTCGTCAAGGATCTCAGGCTCAGGCTGAGGATCTCTTCGAGTTATGCACTAAAATTGAGTGTGCGAACAACTGACGAGAGAGATTGAGGGAGAGTGGGATCAGTAGTCTTCCTTGGTTTCTTTGTCAAGAAGAGAGTGGGATCTTCTTCTTCAGTAGAACCTTCCATGGGACGAAGGATCGACTCCTGCGCAAGATCCTTCATTGTCCCTTCAGGCTCTATCGGATGAGCAGTTTCATACTCAGTGTATGTCCTCTTACGCTTCTGCCGGACGGGTAGGCTTTGGGCTAAGGGGTCGCCTTAGACCGTTAAAATTGACGCAGAAACAGTTTCAAGAAAGTGGAACAGTAAGTGTTCGAGAATGGCGGTAATGGTGTGTATGAGACGCTTCATATTTTGATCCTACGGTATATATTTAATCAAGAGATTTGAAATTAATGGCCAAGATTAGATGTTATAAAGTAAGATATGATGACAAAGTTGATTTATAAGTTTAATAATATTATATACTACAAATGGGTAGCGTATTAACTGCGATACGATGTGCATTAAATGCAAGAGAATATCTAACAACATGAATGACTTTAATGAAAACAAGAAATAAATGCTAATACAAGCTTAGTTTGATATGTAAACCTCTTATTCAAATATTGTAATCTGACTGATACCACGTATTGAAGATTACATTCATGTTGAATCTGAGTTGTTATTTTCAGAGGGTCCCCCTTGCTTATAACGTGGAATTTTGTTCACCTGGATCTAACAGACCCAGTTCCATAAAGAGTTGAAGGAACCTTACTTTAGGTAGAGATTTGGTGAATATGTCAGCTCGTTGATGTTCTGTGTCAATCTATTCTAGTATGATATTACCCTTCTTAGCATGATCTCTTATAAAATAATGTCGAATATCAATGTGTTTACATCGTGTATGAAGCTCTGGATTTTGGTAATGGTTATGGCACTGGAGCTATCACAGAAACTAGGAATCGTATTATTAGTGATAACTTGGTAATCACATAATTGTTGCTTTAACCATAGTATTTGTGAACAGCAGCTTCCAGCAACCATAAATTCAGCTTCAGTATTTTGTTTCTTAGAAAACCAAGTGATCAACTTTTTTCCTAGGAACTAACAAGTCCCTGAGGTAGGTTTTCGATCAGTCTTGCAGCCGACAAGATCTGAAGGATACCAAAGGCCAAGATTGATCATTCCCTTGATGTGACAAATTATCCGTTTGGATTTGTCTAATTGAGGATTTCCATTTGGATTTGCCTTTGCAGTTTCCTCTCTTGTCCAAGAGCAATAAGTTGCAAAAACTCATACCAAGAGGCAGTGAGGAAAGTCCTCATGAAATTCAGTTGGTTGATTTCCCTGGTGGACCTAAAACATTTGAAATTTGTGTCAAATTCTATTATGGTGTAGCATTAACTCTTAGTCCTTACAACGTCGTTGCTGCCCGGTGTGCAGCAGAGTATCTTGAAATGACTGACATTGACTAAGGAAACCTGGTGCAAAGATTGAGATATTTTTAAACTCATGTGTTCTACGAAACTGGAAAGACTCCATTATTATCCTACAGACTACCAGGTCTCTCCTTCCATGGTCCGAGAATCTAAAGATAGTCGCGAGGTGCATAGATGCAGTAGCATCTAATGCTTCAGTGGATCCTTCACTAGTCACCTCGTCTTACACGTATAGCAGAAAATTGGTGATCACTGACCAGATAATCCGTAGCGGACTGGAACAGAACGAGAAGATGGAATCCGTGCCTAGAGACTGGTGGGTCAAAGATATATGTGAATTAGACATTGATCTGTTTAACAGAATCATGCTAGCAATAAAATCAAAGAGGAGAATGGGTGGTGGTGTGATTGGAGAGGCATTGAAGACTTATGCCATTAGATGGTTGCCAGATTTAGTTGATGAATTAGTATCTGAAGTTCGTACTCAGAGGAACAAATCTTTAGTCGAAACTATTATTTGCTTACTGCCTTCGGAGAAATGTATGAGCTGCACATGTAGTTTTTTGTGAAAACTACTTTAAGTTGCTGTTCTCATAGATGTTGAAGATTCATCAAGGGAAGAGTTGATGAAGAGTGTCAGTTTGAGGTTGGATGAGGCTTCTGTCAGTGATCTCTTGATCCCAGGAAGGTCTCCTCAGACGACCATTTACGACGTTGAACTTGTTCAACGCCTCGTGGATCTGTTTGTGGCAAATGGAATGAGTAGGAAGGATGTGGAAATCATTGAGAAGAACAGTGGAAGTGACAATGAATTTGTTTTAGGCCATGGATCCTGGTTGAGAGTTGGGAGAATAGTCGATGGTTATATTTTAGGTATTGCTTGTGATCCAAATCTCCCCTTGTCGAGTTTCATCAAACTGTCACAGTCAATTACTGAGGAAGCAAGACCTACTCATGATGGATTATATGGTGCCATTAGCATCTTTCTGAAGGTGCAACCTTTTTTCTTTTTCCTCAATGCTTGTTAAGGATTGAATTTGTATCAAATTTCTGTATTTGGCAGTTGGATGAATTTGAAAAGTACATGTATTGCAGGAGCACATTGGATTAACAAAATCCCAAAGGAAGAACTTGTGTGGGCTAATGGATGTCAAGAAATTGACGACGGATGCATCCATGCATGTAGCACAGAATGAGCAGCTACCACTCCGTGTGGTAGTTCAACTTCTGTTTTTTAAGCAGGCGAGGGCAGCAGCCGCTCCACATTACGCCTTCAACAATGGTGATGATGAAACTGAAACCCCTCAAAAGACTGAAGAAGTATGGGGGAGATCTACTGAAAACCGGAAGTCCCTGAGGAAACAAATGGATGAATTGAAGCTAGAAGAAGAGGGAATGCTTAAAAATGGGAAACTCGGCAAGATAGGTAGCAAGAACAGAGGATCTAGCGCGCAGTTGCTGTCATCTCGTTCGAGAAGGTCTTTTACAAGCTGTGGATTGTGGGGAAAGCAAGAGCTCCGAGACTTCTGCCAGTAGGGGGAACAACTTCAAGGCACCAGAGACACTCCATTTCCTAGTGCAGGAACCAGATGTATGTGTAAAGTTTTAGTAGCTAGGATGTCTGTTCATTTAGGTTAAGAATTGGATCTGGCACTTCAAAGCTAGAGGCATAGAGCTAGTCATTGGGAGTTGTATGTTGCAGAAAACTTTAATCAGGTTTCTTGGATAATCTTCTGCTGTTTGGTCATTGTATTATTGGTTGAAATTCAAAAAACTAAATTGGGACAGAGTAGTATAGTAATTGGTGATCGCTGTTTACACCAAATAATCCTGCAAAATTGCTAGAACTAGAATTAGTATAGCAACATGTATCGAACACATGGAACGGAGTATTTTAGACCTAAATTTCCTATCAATCAGGGTTTGGTTAGCAACCACGCAAGTTTTGGGAAGTTTTCTAACCTAAAACAAAAGAAAGTAAATAGCAGAAATTAAACACGAAATAGACTTATGCAAATAAAACGAGTCCAGCAAGATGATTCACACACACTCACAATCGATCACTGACACTATTAATTAATTAATCCACTTAAATCAATTAGTTGTAGGACACCGTAATTAAACTGACATATCCCCTATTCCCCCTTAATTATTCGGTAATCGACATGGTAGGCATTGAAACGACTACTTCTCTAAATTAGATGCAACCTACGTTGGTGGGCAATCAATAGATTTAACACCTAATCAGCTTTAAGAACTAAGGGAACCCAATTTAGGAGCCTACTCGTATGATGGGCATCTAATAGTCTCCTACCAAATTAATCTAACTGCCCTAAGACAATTCGCTACTTATTTAGCCTAATCCCACGAGAAATGATGGAAGTACTAAATTAGCTATGAATTATACTAACCTAGGGTGATCAAGCCCAAATTAATTAATCCAATTAATTAAACCTAGATTAATTCAGAACCTAAGTGATTAATTTTAAGCCATAGTCTCACGAAAATATGGTGGTGTGTGTTTCACATCTCGCCGGCCCCTTAAAAGACTTAGCTACGCATATCGGCCGGACTGGACAGAATAACCGGTTTGCTGGACAGAACACAATACATGATAAAATTCAATAAATAAAAGTGCACGAAAATTCTAAATAATAATCTAAGTTCAGAATATCAAATAACATGAATTAACATCCTAGAAATTCAAATCCCATGAATTAAAACAAACTAAGTATCCATCCACAGGCTAATTAAACGGAGACAAATTAAATCCGGGAATGCAAAACGAAAACCATAGCATGTTGTTTCTTCCAAATCAAAACACAAATCTTGAAACAAAGTGAAGAAATGCAAACTTAATTCGATCAACCCCTTCGAGCGGAACTCCTCGGCTTCGGCTTCTCGGATTCTCTCTCTCGTGTACTGCTTGAATGAGATGATCATGAAATAAAATAATCAAGGTACAACTTCTCCCTTTTCGTTGATTGCCATTTTGTTCATAAAATATGTGATGATGAAGAATTAATATCTCCCTTTTCCCCGCTGGCAGATGATAAAAATGGTTATAAAATAAAATCTCTCCTTTTACTCCTTCGTGTGTCCGTGAGATAATAAGGGAATCAATCAAGATATGATTTTCTTCCCTTAATTTTCTCCTTTGGCGTTAATCTCTCAAGATTGGAAATCAATCTTTTAATTAATCTCCTTCTTCCGTTCCTTTCCTTTTCGGCGCCTTCTCCAAATATAAATATATACTCCTCTTTATTTTCTCCTCAATTAGGTTAAGATAAATATAGAAAGATATAATATAAGATATTTTATATTATTTTCTTTCTACACTTAATTCCCTTCTTGATTTCTTTCCAATTTGAGCATATATTCACTTAATTTCGCAACCAACACCTCAACGCCTCGTCAATGCCACATCATCAATAAGAACTGCAAAACAAACACCAAAACAAATCCAAACGCCACAAAATATGCCAAAATAGATGGAATATGGATAGTACGAAATAGACATATCAGTAATACCACTATACTACTTAATTTTATTATAGTAGTTAATTAAGACAATACAATGGAGGATTAGGCGAAGCCTTTGTAAGGGGTGGGCACAGCATAGAGGCTGTCCTTCCTGCATGCATTTACTCCAGGATGCTCGATCATGTCCATGGTTTCCGGTTGAATTCCTTCGGGAAGCTTCCAGTCGAAGTGATAGAGAAGCGGAGCTAAAACAAGTTCAACACTGGCCAGGCCAAACGTGATCCCGGGACACATCCTTTTCCCAGCTCCAAACGGCAGATAACTGAAATTCCCTCCCAAAAACTGTTTGGAGCCGTCCTCGAACCTCTCCGGTTGGAAGCTGTCCGGATTCGTCCAGTATTTAGGATCTCTTTGCAGTCCCCAATTGTTGACCAGGATCTTGACTTTGGCTGGGATTTTGTAGCCGTTGATCTCGCGCTCTTCCCTTGACGCCCTAGGTAGGATGGGAACCGAAGGGTGTAGCCTCAGGGTTTCCTTAATCACGAGCTTCAGATAGTTCAGTTTCTGGTCATTATCTCCCATGCTCAAAATTGTGTCGTCGTCGTACGCTTGTCGCACTTCGGCTTGAGCCTTGGCCATGATGAGCGGGTTCCTGATCAGCTCTGCCATCGCCCAGTCCACCGTTGTTGCTGACGTCTCTGTTCCGGCCCCGAACATATCCTGCACATACATATATTATACATATCAATCGTACACACATTCTTCAGTGGCCAAGTTAAATACAACTCACTTGAATGAGAGCTTTGATGTGTTCATTTCTAACAGGGAATTTGAGTTCTCCGGTCTCCTGAAGTCTAAGCAGAACATCAACAAGATCTTCATTTCCGAATTCTCCATTTCCCTTCTTTCCCAACTCCCCCTCTTTCGCAAACTTGTCCAAATTAACCCTGTGTTCATTTATTAAACCATCAAGAACCACATCAAGTTTGCGGCGCAACATGAACAACTTCAGTTTATTCCAGCTGAAGGTGTTGATAATAAACGACGAGGGGAAGAAATCAGCAATCTCAAAGCCGCCAGCCATTTCAACTCCGTCCTTCATTATCTTGAGCAGCGTGTCTTTATCCTTGGGTACCTTGCCAAATACCGCTCGGCTTGTGATGGAGCTCATCGTCGAGAAAATGTTGTCGCTTACGTTGACAGGCTCGCCGGCAGAGTGGCGAATGGATTGGATAAGCTGACTAACCTCGTCTTTCCTGATCAAACCAAACAGCCGGACACTTCTGGGGCTCAAGAGCTCCATGACGCAGATTTTGCGCATCTGCTTCCAGTAGTCTCCGTACGGGCAGAACGCAATGTCGAGGTAGTTGTACCACAAGATCTCGATTCCAATGGATTCAGGTCTGTCTGCATAACACGAGTCATGTTGCTTCAACATCTCTCTTGCTACTTCTGGTGACGATACCACGATTGTATCGACTTCACCGAGCTTTAGGTGCATGAGTGGCCCGTATTGTTTGGCCAAATCGGTGAGAGAACGGAAGGCCAGAGCACTCAGCTGGTGCATGTTTCCGATTATGGGTAGGGTTTTCGGACCGGGAGGCCATTTCACCGAAACAGGCTTGCGATTTTTCCTGTTTCTAACAAAGAAGAGAATTATAACAAGAGCTAGAGATATGAACTTCCAGTCAAATCCGGAATCCATTTTTGAGAGAGAGTTGAGATTGTGATGAGGAGACTGCATGGGAAGCATATATTTATATAGTAACTGATGTGATTAGTTGGATTGATAATCTGATACCATATTTTCAACGTGCAATTTTGAAGTGCCTCGTTCTTTAGCATTTTAAACTACATATAAACTGTTTTACACATAAAAACTAAACATGTAAGTACTATCTATAATATACTAATTGGTGAAGAAGAAAATCACGCATACTACATATCACATGTGTGAATGATAACCTAGCACGTCGAGGTCACTCGGATTTAATTGAGCTTTATAAATGTAATTTTATATTCAGATATTTGTCATTTCAATTATTTTTTCCCCAATTATTTACTAGTAAACAGAATTATTAATTAAGTTGATCTCATCTATTGTTAATGCGTTGAAGTAAAGAAATGAACAGTTTGGAAGGCAACTTCGACACAATTACACATTTTGATTTTAAAATTCTTATGTTATTACAACTCGTACGTTGCCAAAGATCGTGCACGCAAGTCTTCAGCCCCTTTTATTTATTTGTTAAACTTTCTCTTATTTTAAATATTTAAATTATCGCATGCTTTTGACGTTTTATTTTCTGGGACCCTAATTCTATTAGGGCTTTGTGTTGTGATGTCTACACCTCTCCTTTGTATCCGCAACACTTTTGACTTTATTAATTGAACTCCATTTTATTTCCCAACTTCGAACTCTTGAATTTCTAACTTTAATTTGTTGTCCTATTTCCGACTATTCAACCTCTCGAATCAACGGATCTAGGAAGACTAGAATATCGGGTATATATTCGCAGAATTTATACTTTTGACTCTGATCGCGATATTTTCGTCGTACAAATACCCTATCAAATAAATTTACTTATCTCCTGCATAGCATTAAAACAAACAAGGAGTATTAGGCGTAAGTAGGGTCGATCATTAGGGAACGGGTGACTAAACTCACTTTCTCTACTAACCTATAGGTTTGGTTAGCAGCCACCATTAAATTGAGTATATCTAAAACTAGGCGGGTTATGTAAATTGGACAGAAAATTAACATGCAATAAATACAGTTGATTAACAAGATAATAAAAGACAATCCAACTAAGATAATTCTGCACAACCCCTGTCCGGTTATATTTTTTCTGATTTTAAGCCGTTATGACCTCAAGAATTAGCCAGTTGTTTGATTTGTGGTGTTGTTTCTTGTTGGTAGGATTACCTTCAAAAGGATTGTCTACTGAGCAGTTCTCTGGAGTCCCTTATGTCATGACATTTACCTTTCTGCTTGGTAAATTTTCTTGAGTTTCTTAAGTTTTATGCACTGTATTTTCTCTATCCAATGTTGTAACGCCCCGAAATTTTCGATATAAAATGCACTGCATATCTATTCATGCATGTTATCAAGTGTTTTGGTTCTATAAGTCGCGCCTTAGAAATTTAAATGAAAAATTAAAGCATTTATGTTATTTTTCGTTAAATCATTTTTGTTATGTAAATTTATTTTGAATTTTGAATGTGTTTGTATATATCATATTATTTATTTATTTATTTAGAAATCATGTTAGAATTATTAGGCAAGAATAATAATTATTTATTTTGGATTTCCTAAACCTACTAGGATTCATGAAAAGATATAATATTTTATATTGTAGTATTAAGTTATTAGGAGATAATTTGAAATTATATTTTGTGAATAAAATAGATATTATATTTGTGATATACATGTTTTAGGATAAAATCTAGTTGTACTTATCTATATCCTAATTTATCTATGATTGAATATCTTATATGGCAAGTGATACACTAAATTATATATAAATTATATAAGTGCGAAAATAATTATAGATAAAATATATTTGATACATTTTGTGATTAGAAATCTTTAGATAATGATTTCTAGGCCTATAAATACTCCTTAGTTGCTCATAATAAAGCATCCCATAAAATTTTCGAAAATCTGCCAGCATATCTGTGAACTATTTCAAGAATTATTTACACATCTTCCTGTCGTCATATCATCGTGAAAATTTAGGATCATATTCCTCGGTATGTCTAGTATACTTTATTATTTTTGTATAATTTTCCAAGCATGATAAATATTTGTTAAAAATTTTTATTCGTAACCTGCCAGTTTTTTATCAAAGCATGTCCATAAGCTTGATAGGAAAATTATTTTTCATGTTTTCTATGAGTTGTTTTCGAACATGCTGAATATTAATAGGTACTATATGTTAGGTCAGTCATGTTAAAAATATAGAATTTTTAGGATACGTTTACTATTTGTTTGTTATTTTTTTTTCTTGATGTGTCAGATTCTTTTGTCAATATGCATGTAGATTGAAAAACAAAAGTTTTCATATTACTATTAAATGAATTCTTGATTATGATAAGTTTAATTGTGATGGAATATGTATTATGTTCTTCATGTCAGAGATCTATAATTTTTAAAGATAAGATTTTATGATTTTATTAATTTATTTCGTGAATTGTCGAATTACTCAATGCATGAATGAATTGTCAATAAAAGTAAGATTATGTTTATTATACTTAAGTTTATTATTATGTGAAACCATTAAAGTTGCATGTTAGTAAGTAGATTATGTATAATATACATTTTGGTTTGATTATTTTGATCTATGTCTATTTATGAATTATTGAAATTTTTTATGCATGCATGACATTCCATGTATGAGTCATTAAGATAAACTTCCATGTTTAGGACCGGCGCGCATGACTTAAACATTGATATCCATTATTTTCATCAAGTCAAAGTTAAGGTGGAGAATGTTACGTTTATCTTTATTATATATTATATTCGATATTTCATGTTTTGACGACAGACATGTAAGAAAGTGGTCTGCGTGGCCAATACAAGTTCATGTGGTATGTGTGGCCAATACAAGTTCATGTGGTCTGTGTGGCCAAATTACAAGTTCATGTGGTCTATGTGGTCAAATTACAAGTTCATGTTACATGATCTAGTTATTCATGTTTATATTTGATATAATCTATAGTTTGGATAAATGTGTACATCTCCCACGGAGTAGTCATACTCATCCTATTATTTTATCATTTTTCAGGAAATGGCTCGGCCGATGCGTAGAGGTGTTGGTGGTGATGGTCACGTGAGGAAGAATTTATGAAACTCATTATTTCATTAAACTAATTTTATCATGAACTGTGCATTTCTTTTATATTTTATTTTCGAGAACTAGTAGTCGTAGTTATTTTTATTTAAGATTTCCGCTGAGTATGAAAATGAATTGAGTTTTTTTCAATGATTATTTTCCATGAAAATGTTTTGAAAGAATTAAGATATGCATGTTAAGTATAAAGTAGCATCCTTAGTTTATTTATGAAAATTGGGGCGTTACAAATGTATTATAAATTATTTTTCACTAAATTAGTATGCTGAGTCTGAGTTAAAAACAAAAGTAAATTGTGCACCATCCACTTGTTCGTCTGTTTTAATTGTGGTGAATATAGAAAAATGAGAAGTCGTGGGATCATGAACAGAGGGATCTTATCTTCCAATATCTTTTCCTTTGCCTTTGTTTTCTTATTTTGTTCTTCATTTACTACCACATTATCGAGAGCTCTAGGAAATGAGTTGAAATGTTATTTTTTAAAATTATGTGGTCATCATGCTATGAACTCTTCTTTTAACTTATGAGTGTATTCTTTGTGTTATATGTATAATGGTTAGATGTGTGTGTGTATATATATATATACACAGAATGAGCTTCTTCTTTTTTTTTTTTTTTTTTTAAATTTGTGAATGTTTCTTTGTGTTGTTGCCATATTCATTGATGAAAACAAAGTGAGGTGAGCAGAACCTGGTGAAAACTTGCGTGTGAGGTTTCTGGGATTGAAGAAGAGGATATCATAAGGGGTTTTTTTCTTAGTAGGGTTGGTGAGTTTTCTTATTGATTTCACGTTGTAAGAATTTGATTTTAGTTATGAATAAGTTTTGGAGAGTATAAACTTTGATCTCACTAACACAATGCCCTTTTCTTTACAGCAAGACCTGTACCTGTTGTGTCTGAGTTTGTAGCCCGGCTGTTGATTTTGGAGTTGATTGACAATGTACGGCTTCCATTTCAATCTATGTTTATTAATTCTTTGTTTTGTTGTTAAATGCTGATTATGTGCTCCATTCCCAGGCAATCTTTAGTGCCGGGTACAAGGCTGTTGTACACGTCCATGCAGTAGTTGAAGAGTGTGAGATTGTTGAATTGACGCAGGGACTCAATCCAAGAACCAGAAAATGCTTGAAGAAGAAACCTCTTTTTTGTGAAGAAAGGTGCTACTGTTGATTTCCGCGTTCAGGTACTAGACTTGCAGTCTCTCAATTTCTTGTGATATGTCTGTTTTCATCAAAATGCATCTCAGACTTTCCCATCATACTGTTGTGTATAGGTGAACAATTTGATCTGTATCGAGTCCTCAAACATTCCTCAACTTGGTCTCTTGACTCTTCGCACTGAAGGTAGGTTCACATACTCTCTCTCTCTCTCTCTCTCTCTCTCTCTCTCTCTCTCTCTCTCTCTCTCTCTCTCTCTCTCTCGTATATATATATATATATATAAAAAGTATACGTGATAATATTAGAGCATTATAGGAGAGCAGAGAGTTCAAAATGCTTATTTTAATAATATGAACTTTTCTTGCAGTTGTGCCGGGCTGGGAATTTATGCTTCATCAGTAATAATTAGAGACCGGCGGCTATATACCCAAATGGGTAAAGTCAAACACATTTATACCCAATTGTTATATTTAACTACACTATATACCCAAAAAGACTAAAATACCCCTGCTTCTTCAATAAAGTCAAACGATGGGATGGTAGTGCCGATCACAATTTTTTTGTGCCGATCAATAGGGTAGTGCCGATCACAATTTTTTTGTGCCGATCAATAGGGTAGTGCCGATCAATAGGGTAGTGCCGATCACAATTTTTTTGTGCCGATCAATAGGGTAGTGTCGATTACAATTTTTTTGTGCCGATCAATAGGGTAGTGCCGATCAATAGGGTAGTGCCGATCACAATTTTTTTTTTGTGCCGATCACATGGTCGGACAATTTGACTATTAGTGTCAATCTGACAAGAGCCGATTTGACAAGTTTCGGTGAAAAATTTGAAAAAGTGAGGGTATTTTAGTAAAATTGGGTATTTGCTAGATAGTTTTTAAATGAATGGCTAATTTTGTAGTTGTAATAGTCAAATAGGGTATAGTTGTACAATTCCACTAATAATTATACTATCATTTATGCTTTTTTTTTTTGGCTGCTGTCTGTGCTGTGTTCATTTGAGCAGCCTTATTTCGCAAACATTTGACAAGGTTCGTTTATTAATTGCTACTCTAAATGTACTTATGGATACCGTATATCTTGCAGGAAGTAAAAGAGGTTGGATGGTATCCTAGCAAAAGCTTGATGTAGAATGCTTTAGACTAAAAAGTGTGAAATCTTTTTCAAATATCAAATGATGACTTGAAAGACAAAGATGATGAACAAGATGAGGACCAAGATGACAATGAGGACTATGATGATAAAGGTTTTAATATTTGTGGAAATATACACTGTTGACCAAATGCAAAAAACAAAAAACAAATTTGGTCATCCTGTAAAAAAAAACACAAATCTAGCCAATTTGTCTTCTTGTGGGCGCAGGCCGATTGAGGGCCGATGGGGGCCGATGCACATTTCTGAGGGCCGATGGTGGCCGATTTCATTTTTACTGAGGGCCTATCGAGAGATAGGCCGACCTATCGGCCCCCATTCAGCCGAATTTAAGAAAACCGAAATAATTGAAGGGCCCTCTTCAGCCGAGACATCGGCCCTCGGAAAATAATAAACGTAAATAATTAACAAATTTTTTTAATAATTATTAAAAAAAATAAATTTGTTAAAGAGGTTTAAAAAAATGAAAGCCGATGGACATCGACCCCTAATCGGCCGAGCCATCGGCCCTGATTCTTAAGAAGCCGTTACATGTAACGGCCGAAATTTACCGAGGGCCGAAAAAAATTTAACCGTTTATTAACCGAGGGCCGATACCCATCGGCCCCGCCATCGGCCCTACCATCGGCCCTGAGTCGCAATAATGGAGGGCCAATTCAATATAACCATTGGCCGAAAGAAATAATATTTTTTACCATTCCTACTGAAACTGCGAAAACAAATCGAAGAAGCTGGTCGCCGCCGGTCGCCGCCACTTCAGTCGCCGAAATCGCCGTGCTCGCCGCCGCCGAACACAGTTTCGACAGCGCCGCCGATCTCTTTGAAACGTCATGTCTTCCGGGGAAATTGAGGTTCGTAATTTATGCCATGAATTTTGATTTAATTTCATTGATAGACGAAATTTATGTTGAAATTGGGTTAGGTTTACATTGAAATGTCCATGTATTGATGAAATTGTGGAGAATTTGGAGAGGATTCGAGTGTTAAATTACTGGAAATTTATGAAACTGGGGCCGATGGGAGGGCCTATGGCAGGGCCGATGTAGATACACTCCATCGGCCCTGACTCGGCCGAACTCAATTCAATAGGCCGTTGGCCTCGACTGGCCTTATAGCCTTCGGCCCCGGCTGACCGAAGAGCATTCGGCCCTGGGTGGCCAAAAATGTCTTCGGCCCCGGCTGGCCTTCGAAGCTTCGGCCCCGGCTGGGCTTCGTACCTTCGGCCCCGGCTGACCTTAGATAAATCGGCCCCGGCTGGGCTTCGTGCCTTCATATTTTAATATTTTTAATGTTTTTGGTTAGGCTACTAATTATTTTTAATATTTTTGGTTAGGCTACTAATTACTGAACGATGAACAAATACAATCTGCCGCATTCGGGCACGCGGCCTCCTGAGTTGGTCTTGATGCCGCAAAAGGAGCAGTTCAAGCAAGAGGATTCGCATAGTTGTGGTCCATATACGTGTATGGCAATTGAGCGGCTCATAAGTGGATATCCTACTCCGAAATGGGGTAATATGAAATCAAACATCAGGGTCTATCGGGAGTGGATGGCTTGGAAATGTTTCGAGCAGTGCTATTACGGAGATTTTGGTTCTAGCTCCGAATGAGTAGCCCGACTTGTACTGTATATTGAATGAAATTCAAACAATTCGAACATTTCGTAATTTAATTTTATTTTATTTTATGGAATTCAAACAATTCAAACATTTCGTAAATTATTTATTTTATTGGGACTAGATATATCTCTCGGCCGAGAAACTCCTCTATCGGACGAGGGCCGATAGAGGGCCGAATTGGTATCGGCCCCCAATGCCATCGACCCCGAGCAACGTATGGCCAGCCGAGATTGGATATATCTCGGCCTCGGCCGAGAAACTCATCTATCGGACGAGGGCCGATTGATTCCTGATTTGGTATCGGCCCCCATGCCATCGGCCCCGAGCAGCGCATGGCTAGCCGAGATTGGATATCTCTCGGCATCGGCCGAGATTAGATATCGCTAGGCCCCGAAGGGTTTCGGCTAAGGCTGATGGAGGGCTGATAGGTAACACCTATCGGCCCTGAAGGGTTTCGACCCTTTTTTCGTTTTTTTTCCTAGCTAATAACTCGATCAGTGACAAAAAACTTTAATCGTTCAGTCACAAAAAAATTTAATCGTAATTTGTCGTTCCAGATACGGGGCATCTCCGCCTTGTGTGACCTTCTTCTCCACAATTACTACATTTTTTTTTGACGGCGCGTACCAGATGTACTAGCTTCTGCTCCTGAAGGACGACGGCTGTTTCTCAGGCGTCCGGCTTGCCGCATAATAATTGGTGGAAGAACAACAATGTCCTCTATTTCCGGTGGGACACCCCACTCATTTCGAGGAGGCAAGGGATTAACCACACCGGCATATATTGCCTTCCACGTCGCCGTCGTATAATAATCATTAATATGATTGTACAGATTTTCTCGGCGATAATACAAAACGGCGACAACGTGACTACACGGCAACATGTCAATTTACCAAACGCCGCATTCACACATTTCGTCTAGAAGATTGACCCTCCACTGTCGCTCACCTGCGTCGACCTTGTATTTGTCCGTACTCACCTGCGTAATCGTAAACCTTCGAGCCAGTTCTACTTCGTTCCGCATCCTCAACTCAGAAGCCTCTGTCAACGGATTATTTCTGGAACTTGCTTTTACCCGTCGTGTATCGAACCACGACTCTATCATATGACGGATTGCCTCGAGCATAGCTAGAATTGGCAGTCGTCTAGCCTCCAACAGTCGAGAATTTATTGACTCGGCAGCATTCGATGTCAGTAGAATGTAACGACGACCTTTACTGAAAAGTCTGGACCACTTCTCCGATCCGATTTCCATCAACTTTTCGTAAATAGCAGGTTTTCCCCGACTGATGGCGTTCATGGCGTCATGGAATTCTGTTGCCCGATAAGCATAAGCTGCTCGATAAAATGACCGGATAACCCACTCACCGTGCCTAGCAAGCTTATTCGATAAATGGTAGTAACAAAGTTCGTGTTGTGCGTCTGGGAAAACCACTCTTACCGCATTCGCTATGCTTTTATGTTGGTCTGAAACAATCACTAAACTGTCATCCGTTGGAAATGCGGCTCTCAGTCGCTTCATAAACCATGTCCAGGAAACATCATTTTCAATGGGACCTACACCAAAAGCGAGTGGGAATATTTGCTCGTTCGCATCAAAAGTAGCTGCGACGAATAATATTCCCTTGTTTCTCCCTTTTAAATGGGTACCGTCCACCACAATAACCTTCCGGAGGTTGGCTAACCAAGGGGCTCGTATACACCAAGCGCCATAAATAAATATCGGAAACGACCATCCTCACCGACATCAAGATCCGTATAAGTTCCCGGATTTGTTTGTTCCAACAAATGCAGATATTTTGGCAGTTTGCTGAACGAATCAGCATGTTCGCCGTAAATCATCGATATAGCTGCGTTGCGCGCTCGGAGGGCAACACCGTACGTTGCTTGTATTCCAAATTTATCCAACAGATCGGCCTGAATATCAGCCGGTTTCATTAACTTGCTTTGACGATGCATTTTATGGGCTATATAAGCAGCGACAGACTTCGACCTCACATTTCGTTCACCAAGTCCGGATAAATCAGTTGTACAGTTGTGGTCCGCAACCCATTTGACAACCTCCCAACACGTCTGACCTCTACAGTATGCCCATAGCTCGAATGGACAATCAACACTTCTTCTGCACAAATATTCCAAACGGGAAGCACTGGAACGTTGCACTCTGAAATCCGCACCGTTTTCCAAATGGAATAGAGCTACTGCAGCATAAAGTTCGTCTTTCGAGCTAAACATCAATCCTGCTTGCAGACTTCCGTCCACAACAGTAATCAAGTTTTGCGACGCTACTGAATCGGATACATCAAGGGGAACAACAGGAAGTAGCCAGTTGCTTGCTGCTTCTATGTTGTCGTATACAGTCTCGTCATTTGTTCGAGAACGATTGACTGGAACTAGCAAAGATATAAGTTGACTTACGCCACCCTCCCTCCGAATCCATGCAGCAAAATCTTGTAACGAACAATTAATCAAGGCAGAAGGAATATCTTCATCCTCATCATCATCAGATGATGAGTCCAAGTCCGCCTCATCATCTGAATCTGTCTCCACACGAGCATTCCTTTGGGAGCCCGTCTGCCATCATTACTTCTACTTCCTTGTCCCGTAAACCAATTAGGACCCCCGACATTTGAATTATCTTCGGGAAATTGATTCGGGTTCGGAACACCAAATTGAGGATTTTGCACTTCAGGATACACAACAAACGCAACCGGCTCTACGTCGATAGAGCACAGCCGCATAAGATCAGTATCATGGCCCAGAATGGGCTTCATTATCTTGCCGGTTCGTCGGGAAGCAGCAGTATAATAAATGAAGTAGTTGAACGGAAGGGAATAAGCAGTGAGCCACCGATCAATGTTTTGTCGAAGAGATTCAAGAGAAATATTGTTTGAAGGAATGTAAACCATAAACTCATGCCCACCGACATAATTCGACTCTGCATCGAATTGACCGTTCAATTTCACAATAATTGATCGAAAATCGGTCATTTCTGTCAAATTTAGTTTGAAGAATTGAGAAGAGTGGAACTGAAATGAGGAAAATTTTCGGTGATTCAACCAAATTGGCCATTCTACGTCTTATAAGAAAATTTTATGTAAATTTTCACGTGAAACATCGAACTCTATTACCCATTTCACCATCGGCCGCCATCGGCCCCCCCATCGACCCTCATTAACGTGCATGTGCATGTCATATCCGACTAGTCATTTCATCAGATAAAACTGATTTTAAACTGTACCTCCAACATGCCTTGGATCGGCCCTCCATCGGCCCTCCATCGGCCCTACTGCACGTTTGCAGGAAAACCCTTAATGTGTGGATTAATTGTGATATTGTAATTAAATTTTAATTTTGATTAAAACAACAGGTTAAAAAAAAGATAGATACAACAACAATTAATAAACCCTTGTCGATTGATTGAAGTCAGTAGACAGGATGCATTAGATCGAATCACTCTACCTATGCGATTAGAAAGTTAAATTTTTCAGCTGAATCATTCATGTATCATATTTAGTAAAAAACTGACTATTGCGTTTGAGTTGAAATTTTGATTTAGGTGTGTTCACACCCCCACCCCTCTACACCTGAAGACTCGTCTCTAGATTGACAAAATTTTTAAAAACACGCACTTCTTGTACTGAGTTTGTTTTATGTAAAAACGATGTTTTCTATAAAAACGTTGTTTAAAGAGACTAATAAAAAGGGGCCTACATTTTACGCACAATTCTTGTATTGAGTTTAATATAGACTGACTGAAGTCAGTAAACGGTGTTAGTATCTTGAACCACTCTCCCCATACGATCAGAATTTTTTTTTGGCGAACTGAACTATTCAGTAAGCAAACTCAGTAACAAACTGACTTTCGCATTTGAGTTGGAACTTGGACTCCGGTGAATTAACCCCTTTGTCGATACGAAGCAATTGTCATATATTCAATACACCTGAAGCAATTAACTTATTAGTCCAAAACAAGTGAAATCGGTCCTCAACCTGTTTTAATTTGCTAAATATCTCTCATATAATTCTTCATTTGCAAATTTAGTTCATGTAGATGAAACTTCAAATTTTGCCATTTCAATTTTCTTATTTTTTCAAGGAAAATTGAATTGACGGAAATATTAATGCTGAGACTAAAATCGGAAAAGCAAATAATTTTAGGCGATTTTTTTTATAAAAAAAGAACAAATGTCTCAAAACCGCGAAGATGCAGAACTATATTTGTCAATTTGCCAATTATTCGTAGAGAACTTTAGGGACCGAAAAGGAACTAAGGATCTTTCTTGCGTGCACAATGACTTTTGGTAATTCATCATGTAAATGGTAATTTGGAATATCATTAATTAATTAGAATTATGTTTAAAGGATAAAGTTCAAGAATTATTTGTATTGACATTATCTAGTAATTGTAATGGTCTTTATATAGCCAGATTATACATGCAGTTTACTTAAAAATAATAATAAATAGATAACAATAGTTTGGATATTGTTAGATATTGGAAATACTTTTGTGAAATCTGACATGAGTTGCATTAATCTAACATGGTGTTATAATTGACGGTTGACACCTAGCTAGGCTATGGTGACACATCTTTCTATTCCTTGTTAGATTAGCTTCTTTATGATGAATATTGATATAGCTTTGTTCTTCCTTCTCTTATTGAGCTAGTTACTTTATTCCAACATTTGGCCAGACAAACTGAATAATACTGAAGATTAAGCGGACCGCGTGTAAGGGGTGGCCACCATATAGAGATTTTCCTTTCTGGAACAAAAGACTCCAGGATTTTCAGTCATGTCCATGGTTTCCGACCGACGCCGCGTGGGAGTTTCCAGTCAAAATGATAGAGAAGATGAGCTAAAGCAAGTTCAACATTGGCCATGGCAAATGCGATTCCAGGACACATCCTTTTGCCAGCTCCGAACGGCAGATAATCGAAATCCGCTCCCCAAAACTCTTTGGAGCAGTTCTCGAATCTCTCTGGTTCGAAGCTGTCTGGATTCGTCCAGTATTTTGGATCTCTTTGCATACCCCAATGGTTGACCACTATCTTGACTTTAGCTGGGATTTTGTAGCCGTTGATTTCGCGCTCTTCCCTTGACGCCCTGGGTAGGAGGGGAGCTGGAGGGTGCAGCCTCAACGATTCCTTGATCACCATATTCAGATACTTCAGTTTCTGATCATTATCTCCTATACTCCATATCGTGTTTTCGTCCTACACTTGTCGCACTTCGGCTTGAGCCTTAGCCATGACGCGGGGGTTTCTAATGAGTTCCGCCATCGTCCAGTCGATCGTTGCTGACGATGAGTCTGTTCCACCTGTGAACATGTCCTGCATATACATAGATGATCACCTATTCTACTACACTGGAAGAACCCATCCAAGTTAAAAAATACTCACAAAAATGACAGCTTTGATATTTTCATTTCTGATAGGGAATTGAAGCTCTCCGGTCTCCTGAAGCCTAAGCAGAACGTCAACAAGATCTTCACTCCCGAATTCGCCGTTTCCCTTCTTTCCCAACTCTCCCTTTTTCACGATATTTGCCAAATTAGCCCTGTGTTCATCTATCAGACCATCAAAAATCACATCAAGTCTGCGGCGCATCAGCAACAACCTCAACTTAGTCCAGCTGAAGGTGTTGACGGTAAACGACGAGGGGAAGAAATCAGCAATCTCAAAGCCAGCGGCCATTTTAATTCCACCCTTCAATATTGTTACCAAGGTTTCTTTATCCTTGGACACCTTGCCTAAAGCAGCTCGACTCATGATGGAGGTCATCAACAGAGAAATCTTTGAACTTATATTTACAGGTTCTCCGACAGAGTGGCGGATGGATTGCATGAGTTGAGAAACCTCGTCTTTCCTGATCGAACGAGTCGATCGGACACTTGTATTGCTCGTTATCTCTGTGACACAGATTTAACGCATCTGCTTCCAGTATTCATTGTAGGGGCTAAACGCAATATCGCGGTAGTTATACCACAAGATCTTGATTCCAATGGATCCGGGCCGGTCTGCATAACACGGGTCATTTTGCTTTAGCATCTCTCTTGCGAGTTCCGGTGATGATGCTGTTATTAAAAATTAGGTGTGAAGAAATGTAGCGACAATAAAACCAAATGTTAGTATAAATACTATAACAACATAACAAACAACATATGAAAAATAGTGAAAATAACGAAATGCAAACCGAGGCGAGAGTTAGACTCTCTCTCCGCAAGACGATAATGCTTCGTTACTCGGTGCAAGCGGTCTATAGCACTCGTCTCCAAGATACAACGGTTTCTCAATTACGAGTAGTTGCACTACTTCTCGTAATTCCGGCGAACTACTTGATATCTCGGGACTAAGGAGATACTAATTAATTTATATGTATGGAGTGAAACAATAGGGATAAATGAGAGAATGAAGAATCATTTTTTTTGGATTTATTTCCTTTACTTCAATTGTCCTATTTATAGATTTGAAGCACCCATTCATAAAAGACACAACTCTTCACAAACACATATGAAGCAAAAGACACAACTCTTCGTAATGGACACAACTCTTTGTATTGGATACAACTCTTCACAATAAGATGAATTGTGAATGGTTGTATTTGTTCAACTTCCAAGTACCTCTTGGCATGAACCAACATATCCCTTCATGAATCAACACATTCATTCATCATTTAATTTATGAAATAATATGTCCATTCCACGAAGTAACGTGTCCATTCATCTAGGAACTAACGCATCCTTTCAATTCTTTAATTAATTTAATAATCTAATTTCCAATTAAAAATTCTAACAGATACAACGATTGTATCAACTTCGCCGAGCCTTAGTTGCATCAATGGCCCATGTTGTTTGGCCAAATCGGTGAGAGAACGGAAGGCCAGAGCACTCAGCTGGTGCTGTTTCCGATTATGGGTAGGGTTTTCGGACCGGGAGGCCATTTCACCGAAACAGGCTTGGGATTTTTCCTGTTTCCAACGAAGACAAGAATTATAGGCACAACAAGAGCTAGAGATATGAACTTCCACGGAAACCCATAATCCATCACGAGAGAGAGAAGTTGATGAGTAAGAGTTGAGTTTGTGATGACTGGTGAGGTTTCTGCTAGGGAAGCAAATGTTATATAATATTTCGGTAGGCTAATTAGTGTTGATGTTTTAAAAAACTCAACGAAACTGAATCAAATTTATTATAAAAATAGTTGACCCCATCTAGCTAATTAAACCCCTAAATCATATACATCTCACCTGTCAATTCGGTTAAACGAAGAGTTAAATGAAAATTGTAAAATATAAAAATGGAAATAAATACCAAACTAAAATTGGATTCGATTTGGTTGATTAGCCGAAATCGATTGACAGTCCTACTACTATCACAAACAAAATACTACTCCAAACAAGCTCTATTGTAAAATAACATACTTCTATTGTTCCCAATCAGTTTTAAATCAATTTATGTAACTTGACATAACTCCAAACAAGCTCTATTGTAAAATATATATTTTCTAATTAATAATGAATAAATATATATTTCCTATTTAATAATGCACAACAATACAAAGTACCATACTTTAATATGTTCTTTAGGACCTCCTTTTTGTTTTTTAGTGCGTAAGGAGGTATAACTACATCATCAATTTGTTGTTGCAGGTATAATTTTCTAAGATAAATTAGTCCCTCAGCGTACATGTACTCTTTTAGTCCAATACAAGCGTGAGTATTCTTAATTGGGGTGTTTATTGAAAGTGTATTATTTCTAAATAATAAAAATTATAAAAATATAAATTAATTAGCTAAAAGTCAAAAACAATATATACTATAAAATATAATTTTCATAAGTTCCTTACCAAAAAAAATAAAAATAAGATGCAGAGTAACATATAGCTAGAAAAATAATACTACATCTATCCAGTAAAAATTTCATTTTTTTTATAAATTTATTAAGAAAATGGTATTTTATAGTGCACATTAATTGACTTTTTGTTTACATATTCCTTCAGAATAAAACACTTTTTGATGAAAAAACAACAACTTTGATCTAAGTGTATTCATTCAAATAACTTCAACTTTCTTATATATCAACATTTAAATATTCATCAGTTTAGTTCTAAAATAACTTATTTTATTTTCAATAGTTTACTTCTATCAATTTGTTATGAAGTTGATTAATCACTAAGATAGAGGAGAATGGCGGCGACAGTAGCCTATGTAGGGGTGTAAGTGGTTCCGCTCCGAACCGCGAAACCGCTCGGACCGAACCGAACCAAATCGAAAAATGTGGTTTGGTTCGGTTTTGCGGTTTGGTTCGGTTTATTTTTTTAGGAACCGTTTACATTCGGTTCAGTTCGTGGTTTCAAGAATTTTTGAACGGTCCGAACCGAACCGAACCAATGTCCTATTTTTTAATTTTTTTTATTTAATATTTGTCTTTCTTATATGAGAATATCGTTGGATTTAGATATTAGATATAAGTTAAGATCAATTCTAATCTATACAAAGGAAGAGAAAGGAGTAACAACTCTATACTTATGAGTTCGGAATGAGTGACATCCTATAAACTATTATTTTTGCATTATTTAGGATTTAAAAAATAAAAAAATAAATAAAAAGATGAACCGATGAACCGAACCGAACCAAACCATTTATAAGCGGTTCGGTTTGGTTCGGTTCTGATATTTTGAAACACATCGAACCGAAGCGAACCATTTCTATGTGTTCGGTTCGGTTTCTAAAATACATAAAAACCGAACCAAACCGAACCGTTACACCCCTATATAGGTAGATAGGACAGACAAATTATTAAAAATAGGCATGTTCGCAATATGCCTAAACAGCTATTAGACAACTTTTTCAACTCATTACATTTTTGCAGCTTATACTTATCTATATAATATAAAAATAAATACGTGTTCATATTTATTATCTAATACAGTCATGTATTTCCTATTTTTCATTTAACTTTGTTAAAAGCAATGTTTTAAATAACTTTAGGCAATTTTTAGTTACTTATTTAAAATTATTTAAAGTTGTTTCTAAGCAAAAATTGTTAGTGCTTGTAATATTAGAAAAAAAAATTAATTGTAAAAAAAAAATAATAATATTAGAAACATTCTTATAAGCTGCTTTTTCATTTTTTTTTTAACTTTTTTTTTCTACTTTTTTAAAAAACACCATCTGACCAACTTATGAACTTCTGTTTATTCTAGTTTATTTTAAGCTTTAGAAAAGTATAAGCTACAATCCAAATATTAAAAAAAGAGTTTCTGCGGTGAAAAAGCCCCCCCCAAAAAAACTTTTATAAATTGTTTCAGACACTATAAAAAACAACCTAAGTAATTTAAACATAGTTATAGCCAGTGGTGTAGCCAGGTTTTCCATTCAGTGGGGGCCAACTAACGAAGAGTTTGTAAAAGTTTATCATTTGTGAAAGACTACCTCAACAATAATTTTTAATATTGCTAATGTTTTTTTGGTATAATTTTACATATTAGAAAATGTAAAATAAAAATAACTTTTATATTATATTAGAAAATTGTTAAAAGGCAAAAAAAAACAATAGGATTTAGAATAACACAAACCAAGAAAATTAAAATTTTCTAAATTCACACTTAAATTTTACTAATCTCATGGCCAAAATATATTTTTCTTATGTTGTCGCCAAGAAAAATAAAATGAGAATTTGATGAGATAAGGATTGAACCTTTGACATACCCTACACAAGAAGTTTATAAACACCCTATTGTCACTCTACCACTTCCTCACAAGTTATATGCTAGCCGTGCGAATTATATTTGAAATTTCAGTTGGGGCAGTGGCCCCACTGCCCGTAGCTAGTTATGCCACTGGTTATAGCACATAAATAATTTAATTTTCGTTTGGAAAAACTTGGAACAACTTAATTGTATTTATAAGTTTACTTTGTTTATTTTCATAAGTTCATCGTATAGCTTTTTCAGAGCTCTTACACAGATATTTCTTCCGTAGAGTCATGAATTCTTCAATTTTTCTCATTATAAATTTTATTTTTTCATTTTGTATAAGCTATTGTTGGACGTTGTACAATCACCAAATAATTAGTCATGTAATAAAAGATTAGAATAATGACAAGCAGGGTTGAAACTAAGGGAAACGTTAGAAAATATTCTATTATCTCCTAAAATCTGAGTTTTTGTGTAGCCAGCACACTTAATTTTTATTTTAATTCACTAGAAAAATTGTGCAATTTACCGACGGAATTGCCGACGGAAAAAAAACACGGCCCGGCTTACCGACGGATCACCGACGGAATGTGAAACGGACATTTTACCGACGGAATGCCGACTGAATTAATCCGTCGGCAATTTAACGACGGAAATATATGTCGTTAAATCTTGAATTTCCGATTTTTTTATTCTATTTGTGCCGACGGAATAGTCCGTCGGCAAACTTAAATTATAATTTATTTTTTATATAAATTTTTTTACTTACGGAAAATTACGTCGGTAAAAATAAAGTTTAATTTATAAAATAATTAAATTTTGAACAAAAATTTACCGACGGAATTTTCCGTCGGTAGGTCCGTCGATGAGACCTAAATTGATATACGGGCAAAAGCCCGCTGAACTAGCAAAATTCATCGCCCCCCCCTTTCCAAGCCCGGCGCCGCCCGTTCCCGCTCCGCCCTCGCCCCGTTGCCGCGCCGCCGTCGCTGACGCCGCCCCCACGCCGTGAACGAGTAAATCCCCCCCCTTCTTGTAATTAGTTTAGATTTCTTGTTTGAGATTTATTCTATGATGATTTCATCCTCAACTAGGATGTGTCGCCAAAAATATATGAAAGTGGACGAAAAATATGAATATTTTTACATGGGTGTTTCCAATTTTGGAGTTGGCTTCCAATGAGATGGAATGTATGGGAGCTGTGTGTTTGATGTATGGTGTCGTGTCTAAATGCAAGGAGAAGGGGAACATACTTTTAACTTTTACTTTCAATTCTACATCAATCCACCAACTTTATTATTGGCCTTTATGACTTTGAATGTTCTCTCAATAATTAGATTCCTATATATAATTTCTCTGGTTAAACGAGCTAGATCGTTTTATACTCCAAATATACTAATATACGAATACATTAATTCATATTCATGTATTTGTGACGGATAATTTGTGTCAAAGAAAAAATTGTATACATGTTGAGGCTTGGAGTACTTATGCAATTAATTACTAATCACCACTTAAAAATTCCAATAATGAAATTTATGTTGGATATTCATGTACGTAGTTCACATAAAACAAGTTTTTGCAGGTGAAAGATGTACTTCTTAAGAAAACATATACTCCTATGGTGCCAATTAATTCTATAAATAGCGGATAATATTTCAAGGCTAAGACACAATATAACTACCTTCTGGTATAAAGTCTTTGAGAATGGAGAAGCATCACAGAACAGTAAAATAAGCGTCGAACTTGTTTCTGCAGCAAACACACAGCTCCAGTTTCTCAATTTTAAATATACACATGTATTGCAATATTTATTATCATATATTTATTTTTCATTAGCAGTTAAT
This sequence comes from Lavandula angustifolia, assembly GCA_028984105.1. Lineage (NCBI taxonomy): Eukaryota > Viridiplantae > Streptophyta > Magnoliopsida > Lamiales > Lamiaceae > Lavandula > Lavandula angustifolia. Next base: position 5,739,981 of record CM054809.1, on the reverse strand, counting down.
AATGAAATTATGAGAATCATTGCATTACGTTAATATAGTAATTCTTAGACTTTTGCCTCTGGGTTACTGTATTTTTGGATCATGTGATGACATTTAATTATGTGGAGCAAAAGTCATTGTCAACACATAAAAGCAATTAATGATTATTATTTGTTTTCAGGTACATGGCGCCTCCCAGAGGTCGTGGCAGGACTATATCAGCTCCTGCTGGGCGTGTAGCACCCCCATCGTCATCTGGCTATGGGGGCAGTCCCCCTGAGTCGGGTGGACCCCATCAAGGTTCTACCGACTCTTACTCGGTGGATAGCCGTCGTTGTTTCGAGATTTCACCTGAGGGGTATGTAATAATTGCTTTTATTAATTTTAAATACATCAAGTATAACTTGGATTAACCAATTTTCAATAATAGACGATTGCTTGAGCCATCTGGATTGGCCTCGACAATCGTTGAGTGTTTTAAAAAGATCAATAACCCGACTGGGTTCACTTGGAAGCTGACTCCTCCTGAAATTAAGGAGCAGTATTTTGAGGAATTTAAGGTTAGTTTTTCTTTCAAGTTTACAATCTTATAATTTAGCATTTACTTGTATATATCTAACATGTATAAACATGTAAATTGCAGAAGCACTTCCGCTGGCCTGCTGACTGGGACCAGGCAGTCCACCACATGTGGCAGAAGAGGGCGTCCAAGAGGTTCAGTGATTGACACTTCGAAATGAAGAAGGGCCGCCCTCAAAAACCGGACTACATCAACACAGAGAGGTGGGCGGCCCTCAATGAGTACTGGATGCGGCCAGAGGTACTCCAGAAGTCAGAGATTGCTTCCCAGTGCCTCAGGTCAGAGCCAGAGCCGGGCGCCGGGATGAGCAAGCACAAAGAAGGGTCTCGGTCAGCCCTACAGTACTCCCAGTCTACGGTAAGTCTCATTTTATATGTTTTTTAGCTTCTTATGTCTTTGTTTTTGACATAATTTTGTTTATGCATGTGATGAATAGGCTTCTCAGAGGGGATGCTCCTTAGAGTCCACCGCCTTTGACACTTTCCAGAGTCTCCATTACAAAGGTGGAGACTTCTCTAACATGAAGGCGGCGAGACTTCATGTAAGCACATAATTACAATATATAAAATATTATTCTAGAATTCTGAGTTTGACTAATTTCAATTTTTATATTGTAATAGGCGGAGGTGGAGCGGATTGCTGCTGAACAAGGCCCCAATGCGGATAAAAATGCGATTTATCTGCAGTTGGAAGGGGTTAGGGACAAGAAGCAGCGGCTGTACGGTTTCGGCGAGGAAGGGAGCGGCTACATCAACGTCGCCAGCCACTCTTCTACTTCTTCACTTGGGTCATCCCAGAGCAATGCCAAGATCATGCGCCGATTGGAGGAAGAGTCGGCAGCTAGGAGGAGCCTCGAGGAGCAGGTCGCATTTATGAAGGCGCAGATGACCCAGCTTATGGAGATGATGGGTTCCTCTAGCCGACGACAGCCTCCGGACGACAGCACTGATCAGTCCCCTCCTGCCACCTCTTTATGATTGACTTATTTATGTCTTATGTATATATACTGAATATTTGGATTTTATGATTTATATATTTATATTTCCGTTTCGGTTTGCTTTTTCACTTGATTTGAATAGTTATATGTATATGCTATGTTGGTTGGTTAAAAAATGCAGGTTGTCGAGAACTGGGTACGAAAAACCAAAAAAATTATTTTAAAAAAAAAAATCTACCGACGGATTACCGACAGAATTCCGTCAGTAAAGTTCTAAAGTTACCGACGGAAATTTCTGTCGGTAATTTTACCGACGGATATATTCCGTCGGTAAAACGTCGGTGATACGACCCGACAGAATATCCGGTGACAGTCAATCCGTCGGTAAAATTTACCGACAAAGCCTGACCCGACGCCTTATTTCCGTCGGTATTCCGTCGGTAATATTTTTACCGACGGAATATTACGGTTTACCGACGGAATTTTCCGTCGGTATACGGTGAATTTCTTGTAGTGATTAGAACAAAACTAGATATTGGGAAGCAACTCGATTGACCAATAAAATAAGCACAATCTAAGAAAGAAATGAACCGACTCAACAACTCCAAACTAACCACCAGCCTAGGGGTGTTACGTACCCTACCGAAAAAATACCGAAAATACGGTATTATACCGTACCGAAGTTTTTCAGTATGAGATTTTTCATACCGAGGTATACTGCAAACCGAAGTTCATAGCGTATCTTGAAGAAAAGAGTGCAAAAATATTGGTTATAGGGTTTGAACATGAGTTGTTACAAATTATTTTAAATATGTTACTCATATCAAATAATCTTAATATATCGTAGATTGACATAACTTTATTTGACAAAAAGTCACACTATTTATCTATTAAATCATTAAATGGATAAATAATTTATATTTTTCAACTTTATAAACGTTAACATATGATGTTAAAAAATTCATACAGAATAAGAAAATTAATTGATTTTATTGGAAAACAATATAATAACTTTCTTGGCTTTTATAAAAAAATAAAGACTAAGTTTACGGTATACCGTTAAATATTCGATATATTGAAGTGCGGTACGGTATACCGAAATCATCGGTATAGTAACGATATGCTTTTTCCCATATGGAACCTTATCGGTACGGTATACTATATGAGAAAATTAGTATGGGATACTATACAAAACAACCTACACATCCTCCATTCGCGACTTAAGAATATTTAATCACTTAAGCTAACCAGTTGGAATGATGAGTATGGATACATCTCTATTCATACTAATTAAGTGGAACAAGCATGGAGCTCATCTCACCTTCCCTAACTCCATCTCGCTTGTTGAATAGTTTATACATGAACATTAAGAAGCATTAAACTCAAGAACATCAATTTAGATATTTACTGGTGGTCAGGAGACGAGTGTCAGGTGTAGGGGGAGGGGGGGGGTGAATACACCTGAGTACAAGTTTTTCCTTAAACGCGAAGGTCAGCTGAGCTGATAAGTGCGACTGATGAATAATGCCAAATAAGAATCTTCTGATCGCGGGTCAGAGTGTCTCAACTACTGAGTCCGTTCTACTGACTTCTGTCAGTATTGAGAGTTCAGTCGGAGAGTTTTAGTGGGGATAAGTGTGGGGCCCGTTGGACTTCGTCTCTTTTGAAAACGTGTTTTCGCAAACCAAAGGTGTTTTGGCTGGTGCACTTTTAAATACGTTTTATGCAAAGTATGACTTTGTAAATCTGTTTGACAACAATGCAATAAAATAGTAAATAACAAAAGCAGTTTTTAACGTGGTTCGGATACGCAAGATCCTACGGCCACGGTCCTACAGAACAGGAGTTCTTGTTGATTTATCTTAGCAAGCCTCAACAAGGAATCTGTACGCTGGACATACCCTTCTAAGTTATAGTCCTTAGCGACTTTACAAATCAAACCAAAGTTTGAAGGGGAGGAGATTTTCTTCAACAATGAAGGAGTTCTTACAATAATAACAATTCACAGAAAGTGAACTACTTCGAAAGTTCTAAGCTATGGATATAACAGTGAAGCTTAGATAGAGAAGAGGGAACTAAAGAATCTTTAGAGAGAAGAACTACAGATATTCAACAAAGCAAGTTCTTCGCTGGATCGGCTTGAATGCGCTAGAGAGTTGTATGCAATGAGCGTGTATTACCTTTGATGTCCCGTGCGTTGAGCTTGGAAACTCTTCTCTATTTATAGTCGTGACCTAGGCATGTATCGGTTGGAGAGGACGATGCCACGTGTCACAAACTTCCATGGAAAACGGCCATAAGTTTTCGAACTAGCGCCGCAGAGTGGTTGGCTTCTGTACATGAGAACAACTTTAATGTCAGAGCAGGTAAGGCTTTGGTTGCTTCTCATTGGCCGAGGTTTGTGGTAGGTGAGACTTGTCAGACATCAGTTTTCATCTGAGTTGACTCTCACTGATCCTCGTATGAATAGACTCTGCTGACTTTCGAATGATAACAGTCGGGCAGTTGTTTCCTTGTCGGATCTGCAACTGAGTTGCATATGTTCAGTAGATCTGGATCGATCATACTGACTTCTTCATATGAGTCTGCTGATAAGAATCTTCTACTGAGGATAGTCAGCTGGTGACTCTGAAGGTACTGAGCTTTTCTCACATTCAGTGGATAAGAATCGTACTGAGTCATCGACGGAGGTCTGCTAATAAGAATGTTCTACTGAGAACAGTCAGCTGGAGGACCTGAAAACATGAGCTCTACAAACTGATGACATGGAGTTCTGGACAGGACTTAGACAAGATAAATAATGAATATAAGAATATGTCTAGCCTATTACATTTATAAAGTTCGAAACACACAACGGGTACAGGACAGGTTTTGGGATCTTCAATTCTATAGCGATGAAAATCACTACAATTTCCCCCATTACCGAAATATTACAATAAGTCCTAAGTACATGAACTGCTGACGTCAGTTCTAAGTATCCCCTAACAATGATCTAACCGACCACTGACTCATAACCTAATAATTTTCCCCTAATTGATGATGCCAAAACTACTAAGTACTAAACTACTAACCCAAGAAGATTCAGTAACAACTGAACAATGATAGCAAGGTTAACAGCTCATAAAAGATAGGTATATAAGAAGAAACAGGTTATGTGAGTGTGTGTCAGATCACTTCAGTGATCAGTAAGTGTTAAAGGAAAGATAACACAACCTAAAGACAATGAGTTGTTGTCTGGCTAACAGCAAAAAACTGATATATTAATATATGAAAAGAGATTACATCAGTCTAAGCTATTACAGAAGATATCAAGAAAAACAGAAACAACTAACGTCTAAACTTCTTGATCTTGGCTTTGAAATCAGCAGACTTGGCAGTAGGAGCATCCAACCCGTAAGATTTGTAGATCCTTTCCCTCAGGGCCTTGATGAGAATGAGATCATCTGTCGTCAAGATATCGAGATTGTTGCGACGGACAACTGTCTCTACCTCCTCTTCAATCTCCTTCGTGCAGACGACGCCTTGAGTAGTCCTCGGAGGATTCAGCGGGCGATAGGCAGGGGCTGTGAATGGCAGCTTCTCCTTGAACAGCAGGAGCTTTATCTGAGCTCTGAAGTTGGGGTCATGTTGATATAGATATTGATCAAAGAGATCGACCACCGAAACTTCTAGAGGATAGCACTGCCATACATAGTATGCCTTGATAAAGTCGTCCTTCAGCTCTTCCCACTCCTCGTTCAAGTTCCAAGGAATCCACTTGTCGACGCGGCGATGCAGAGTTTTCTTCAAGTGAGGCTTCTAAGCACCGCGTCTAAAGAATTTGGATGTCCTGGGAATTTGCTTGATGCGATCTAGGATATGCTCTCTGGCTGCTTGTTCAGTCAGCTTTATGATCTTAGCCAGATCAGCCTGTCTTTTCTTCTCCGGAGGTTAAGCCCTTTCTGCACTGCGTCCCACGTGGCCTTGTCCTCTGCTTCCTGCTCAGCTGTGAGTTTGGGAAGGTTTTTCAGCCATTGAACCAGAGGCAGGTTGTCGGTGTCAAAGTCTTCAGTAGGCTCCGGAGCAGATTGTGCTTTCTTCTTCCGCTGAGTCATTATCAGTTTAGCTTGACTCTTCGACGTCCTGGACATGGGGACTCTCTTCTTCTTCTTCTTCTTCTTCTTCTTCTTCTTCTTCTTCTACTTGGCTTCTTCCTCCATCCTCATTTTGTAATCAAGCTGGTCTTGCAGCTGTTGTGCCACCCTCTTGTCATGCTCTTCCTGCTCTTCTCGATTTTTAAACTTAGGCAATGGAGAAGGAGGAGGAGTGCTCTCAGGAGAAATCTCCTTTCCAGGCCTTTTGGTTGGCAGGGGCTCTTCTTCATCATCAAAGCCTTCGATAAAGTGGGCCACATCTTCAATGTGCGCCTGGGCTGAGGATCCTCACCTAATCCTCCAACCTGCGCTGTCTGCTGCTGTTGTTGAGGCTCAGAAGACCCTGCTTCAGGAGCAATGGGCTGAGCCTCTGTTTGGACTGAGGGAGGGGGGATAGAGCTGGTTCCATCTTGAACTGAACCTTCCCCCTTAATCTATTCCCTCTCAGCTGACTCGACCAACACTTCCTTCGTTCTTCCTTCCCCCTTTTTGGCATCATCTGCCGAGGTAAGGAGATTCTTGATTGCTGTTACTTCCTGCTGGAGGGTGTAGACAACTGACTTGATTTGCATGGAAGTAGTGTTGAAATCCCCGACTGCATTACAGTAATGTACGCAGTCATGCTCCTAATCCTTGCGGATTTGTCGGATTTGGGCATCTATCTGATTACGCTGTTGTAGAAGCGATGCATCGAGGGAGTTGGTCATTTCCTTCTGAATGAGCTTCAGGGCTGCCACATGAGTTTCAATAGCTGCGGATACACTAGAGGTGGAAAGCATGTTCCTCCCATCCATTGTATTTTGGACACTGGCCAGAGTCGCAGTCAGTTGCTCGGAGAATATCTTCTGCTGAGCTACCAGCAACTGCTGACATTGAGCGGCCATGTCCGCCTTCTGAGCTGCCAGCGCAGTCTCGACGATCTCCTAAAAGTTAGGAGGAGGAGCGCCTGAGATCTTCTTGAATGCGCCAGTCAGTGAGTCAACCTTCTCTATCTGAGCTTTGGTGTATTGTGCCCACTTTAGGTGCACATCCTTAGCCAGGAGACAATTCTTGTCTCCCTGCTTTCTGATCGCTCGGTTAACTGACTTTGAGTACACGGTACCTATCGGCTTGATCTGATAGGAGGAGGTGCCGAGCCTCTGCTCAGAGGCAGCGAGCTGTTGTTGTCTAGACGATGAAGCAACTGGGGCAGCACCTGATTCCGGAGGAGGAGGTGGTGAATCGCCTTGCTCGCTTGGAGTCTTTCTCACAATAGAGTCTCCCTTCTTTGCGTCCTTGGGTGATTTGTCATCATCTCCACCGTCATGATGTTCTGGCGGCAAAGGGCCTCTGGCAGGTGAGGGTGAGGACCTGAGCTTTAGAAGATAGAGCATGGCTGAGCGCAAGTCCTCGAAGGAGGCAATGTCGGCGAGTTTTCCAAACTCAATCACCGATTGAATCTGTTGCTCCTCAGCCAGTAAGGAATCCACAGCATGCTGCTGAATGAGATCAGCAAGGATGTCCCAATTCAGGAACCTCAGCAGCATCTGGGTCCTTGCCCTAACTGCAACGTCTATCAGATCCTGATGTTGAGATATTTCAGGGATCTATTCAGCAACCTCTCCTACTGCTCGGACACGGTTCAACTGAAAGGTTGACGATTGCTCAGAGGAAACCTCAGCAACAGGCTCATCTCCTTCTTCCTGCTGAGTCTCCTCTGTACTTACTCGCTGCACTTTATCTTTCAAAGTGGCTCCTTCTATGCCAGTGTCAACATCTTGTAAGTCTTCCACCTGAGGGGGCGGTGGGGAGACAACCTTGGAAGCTCCTGACTTAGATAGCTTCTTCTTCTTGGGCTGTTCGGCGCGTGGAGGCAGATCAGTGGACGATCTCTTCAGCTCGGCTCCACGCCCGATAGATTTTTCTGCTGCTGATTTGGTCTTGAACTTGATCAGCTTCTTATTAAAATACTTTATATCTGCGAAGGACGCATGACTCGTCACTGAGTTCTCGATCAGTATGGACACCTTCGTCCCATACAGCAATTTTCCCACACTAATTAGTCTTCTCTCTCCAGACTTTGTGGCAACAAATTTTTGAGCCTGAGCTTTCAGCTCGGACATGAGAAACTGTGCCCAGTTCACTTGGAATCCATCCATTATCGCCATCATGATCTGGGGTCTGGGCTTGGACAGTTGATCAAAGGAACCAGCAGTGCTCGTGAGAATGTGTATCACGTTATACGCTAGGCCTCTATACTCCGGTAGAAGCTGGTTCTTTGGAAGAGCGGATTTCAAGGAGACGTCATCTCGTCCGCAGAAACGACGGATGTAGTCGTTCAGCTCTACCTCCTTGTATCTGATAGGAGAGATTCCACTGTCTGGAAGTTCGAAGATGGACTTTAAACCTTCAAGGACGCTGAGGTCCGCATGACTTTCCTCCCACTTCACGGTCACTTCTGCGTCCGTGTCCTCAATAGAACGCAGATTGTAGAAGAACTCTACTACCAGTCTGGGCAGGTACGCCTTGGGGTGCTTTGTCAGAAGCAGCTTCAGCCCTGAGGTCTCCAGAGCGGAGAAAATGGGCTCCATGTACGGTAGCTCCGCAAGATGGAAGGCCATCGTAGGTTCAAATTGAACTCTGGACTGAATGATCTCCTCTATGTTGGACGGGGTTGAAACAGGCGCCATTATAATCAGAAATCTGCAAGAAACGTGTTAGCACTCGAAAATAGATTAAGTCAGATACAGATTTCAGAGAGATAAAAATTACCGGTATTGAAAGAGCTTGAGAGAAATATGCAGTCACAGTATGCAGCAGTTTAGAATTTGATCAAGAGCTCTAAGTGCGGTAATGGCGTAAAGTGTGTTTAGAGTGAAAAAGGTACAGATTTTATAAGATTTGAATGTCAAGGGTTTTAAGATCCAACGATCATGATAAAATCTCGCCTTTTCTGGACGGGTCAGATTTGATTTTATAAATGGAATGATTACTTAGCTGCCTCTAAACTAGACCCACGTAAGGTTTGCACAGTAAGAGTAAGGTGAGAAGACATGCATTAAATGCGTTGCAGGCAGTTCTAAGGATAAGGCATTTTAAATGAAGACGGTTTCTACTGACTTTATCCTTAAGAATATATGGCGAGAAATAAATGCAAATCATGCCACTGAATGCAAACTACTGAATTAATAAATGCACGCATGCTTCTGAAAGAATTATAGAATCTAATACGCAAACCTCTTCAGCTGAACTTTACGATCAGCTGTTTACCGAATCAACTCAGGAGAATCATCGTGATACTGAAGTTATCACGTTCCCCTTTACTATGTACTGTATGATTCACCCTACTGAATCAAGTACTGTGTTTTGACTTTCTGAGTTGTCGTACTGAATTTTCTTACTGATTCGAGTCAGTAGGATCCAGTAGACCTAGCTCGACTGAGAGTTCTCCGAATCTGTTCTCAGCCAGCGGTTTGGTCAGTATGTCTGCCCTTTACTTATCATTATAGATCTTCTCCATCATGATATCCTTCTTTTCGACATGGTCTCGAATGAAGTGGTGTCGGATGTCCACGTGCTTGCATCTCGTACGAAGAACTGGGTTCTAAGTTATTGCAATTGCACTGGTGGAGTCGCAGTAGATGGGCACTTCATCTTGAGTAATACCATAATCTCGTAGTTGTTGTCGAAGCCAAATGATTTGGGCACAACAACTTCTGGCAGCCATATACTCAGCTTCAGTAGTGGACGTCGCTACTGAATGTTGTTTCTTTGAAAACCACGATATCAGCTTACTGGCTAGGAACTAACACGTTCCAGAAGTTGACTTTCGATCTATCCCGCATCCTGCATAATCAGCATCAGAATAACCAGTAGAATCATATTATCATCAGCAGGATACCATAACCTAGTGTCAGGTGTTCCCTTCAGGTATCGCAGAATCTTCTTTGCTGAGTCTCGATGACTTCGCTTGGGATTTGCCTGAAATCTTACACATACACCTACATCATAAGTTATGCCAGGTCTGCTTGTTGTTAAAATTCGTGTTCATGGGGATCTTGACAGGCTTGCTTGAGTCGCAGCCAAATCTTTTCAGGAGATCTCGAGTATACTTGGCTTGATTGATGAATATTCCTTCAAGTGATTGCTTCACTTGAAAACCGAGGAAGTAGTTCATCTCTCCCATCATGGACATCTCGAACTTCTCCTTCATCATTTTCTCGAATTATTGACATATAGTCACACTCCTGCATCCGAAAATGATGTCGTCCACGTAGATCTGCACTAGTAGAATGTCATCGCCTGACTTAATGCTGAATAGAGTGCGATCTACTGTCTCCTTCTAAAGAAGAAAGTCTGATAGGGTATCATACCAAGCCCTAGGTGCTTGTTTTAACCCATACAGAGCTTTCTGAAGTCTATAGACCTGATGTCCCTACTGAAAGCCGGGCGGTTGTTCCACGTAGACTTCTACCTTCAGTACACCGTTCAGAAAAGCTGACTTAACATCCATCTGATATACTTTGAATCTTTGATGTGCTGCATAAGCCAGGAATAGACGAATGGCTTCCAATCTAGCGACTAGAGCGAACGTTTCGTCAAAGTCTATTCCCTCTGCTTGACAATAACCCTTGGCAACAAGTCGAGCTTTGTTTCTTAGTATGACGTTGTTTTCATCTCGCTTGTTCTTGAAGACCCACTTAGTACCGATTACGTGTTGGTGTCTAGGTCAGTCAATAATCTCCCAAACTTCATTTCGGACAAACTGATTCAGCTCCTCTTGTATGGCAATGATCCAGCCAGCATCGTTGAGCGCGTCCTCTATTGGCTGAGGTTCTTCAGTAGACAAGAAGCAGGAGTAGAGAGCGCTTTCTCCTTGACTCAGTTTGGATCTTGTCCTTACTGTTGCTGATGGATATCCAATGATTAGATCACAAGAGTGAGCGTCTAGCTATGAACGTCTGAGTTTGGCTTCTTCTTCTGAGATTACTTATGTACAGTCAACAGGAGTGTTAGGCATTTCAGTAGTGCGATTCTGTGACTGAAGCAATTCAGTAAGAAGGTTAGGATCTACTGAGTTTCCAGGTTCAGGGGCATTTAGCTCAAGAACATCATTCGTTCCCCCTGAGTTTATATTCTCAGTAGAGGTCTCAGTTACCGCTGGGGCTTCCTCATCGACCATTGTTATCTGATGTTGATTCTGTACAGTAGAATCAACCAGGTCAGCTACAGTGCTTGCGGGATGGGTCTGGATTTCTTCTTCGTCTGACTCATCATCCTAACAATGCTGGATCTTCTCAGCTTTATCATTCAGTGAGAGATCCTGTAGCTTGCTGCTGACATCTTCAGGATTTGTCTCCTTAGGTTTCCTATCCTTAGTAACAAACTCATCAAAAATAACATGAGGGTTTTCGTCCATGCAAAGTGTCCAGTAGTTAAAGACCCTGAATGCTTTACTGACTCGCGAGTATCCTAAGAACACTCCTTGATCAGATTTGCTATCAAATACCTTTAACTGATCCTTCCCGTTATTGTGGATAAAGTAAGGACAACCAAAGATATGAAAATGAGAAATAGAAGGAATTCTTCCCTTCCATAGTTCGTATGGCGTCTTCATGTGTTGCTTTGTAAGTAGTGAGCGGTTTTGAGTGTGACATGCGGTGTCAGTAGCATCAGCCCAGAACTTTGAGGGTAGTCCAGAGTCTCCTAGGAGTGTTCTTGCTGCTTCTTTTAATGTTCTGTTCTTCCGTTCAGCAAGATCATTCTGCTTAGGAGTGCGAGCTGTTGAGGTCTCGTGATGAATCCCCTCTGTGCCGCAGTACTCCTTTATGCTTGAGTTGAGAAATTTTGTCCCTATATCTGAGCGAATTCTCTGAATCTTGATGCCCTTTTCCACACTGAGTTTCTTTAGCAGTATCGGCAGCTCAGTCTTGACATTAGATTTGTTGGCTATGAAGATGACCCACGTATATCTTGAATAATCATCAATAACGAAGAGGGAATACTTATTGCCTCTTATAGTCACTGGAGAGACTGGCCCAAACAAATCCATGTGGAGCAGTTGAAGGATTCCATCAGTGGAAGGTGACGAAATCGGTGGATTGCTTTTCTTTGTCTGCTTTCCCTTCAAGCACGCTTCACAATTTTTGTCTTTGATGAAGGCTTCATTGGGCAGTCCTCTGACTCTTGAGTCCTTGGCCAGCTTGTTCATTGCCTTAAAGTTCAGGTGACTAAGCCTCTTATACCACATCCATCCTGTTTTATCACTTGATTTCGTCTGGGCAAGCAAGCAAGTCTCAGGTTCAGCGGTTTTCCAGTTAGCAACATAGATATTCTTCTTTCGTGAACCTGATAGCACTGTTTTCCCTATAGATTTATCAATGACATCACACAAACCAGCGTCAAAGGTAACTATATTCAAATTATTACAGAATTGACTGACAGAAAGGAGATCATGTTGAAGTCCTTCAACATATGTTACTCTTGGAACTGAAGCAGTCTCAATGTTAAGTGTTCCATATCCCCTCGTATAGCCTTTCGAGTTGTCACCAAACTCAATTCTGGGACCATCTTCTTGTACATAATTGGTCTGCAGGCTCTTTTGATAAGTCATATGTCTCGAGCAGCCGCTGCCCACAATCCAAGGGTCCTTATGCACCTGCGAAACAGAAATAATTTTAGGTACCCTTTGGTTCAGTTTGGGTCCTTAAGCGTTAGTCGATGGTTTCGCGACCCAAATCTGTCTGGCGACCTTAGGAGTCTCAGACACCTTTTTTTTCTTGAACCTTGTCAGTCTTCTTCCCCACTGACTTTGGAGATACTGACTTTTTGGCTGCTTCGGGTTCAGGAGCTTTCTTCTTCTGAGGTTTTGTGCTCTTCCTGACCCTGGCCTCATAATAGTATGAACCAAATTGTGATAGATGCTCATACAGTAGCTCGCCATACTGCTTTGCCCATATGACCTTCGTTGTTCCCCCTGAATTTGATCGTAATGTTCTGGGGCTAGAACTCTTGGTCAGTTTCTTACTGCTCAGCTGAGGTGTGATGATCTTCTGTTTGTTTTTCGCCTGAGTTGTAGGTTCAGTGATTTGTACTTTTCCTCTGACGAACCTATCAGCCAGCATCTCTGAGCCTTTTGAGGTAGAGGTTGAACCTTCATGAGTATAGCCGAGTCCTTCCTTCATGGCAACTAGCCTTTGAGCTCTAAGCATGCTTTCCAACTTCTCCTTGGCTCCCAGGTATTTTTCAGTCATCAGTCATCGCCAAACTTCATCACTTTTCCTAAGTGATTCATAATCCTTTTCAACTTCTGCGAGCTTCTGACTGAGTCTGGCTATCCAGTATCTTTCTCAGAATTGTCCTTAGTCAGAACTGATATCTGAGTTTCTTGAAGCTGAGACTTAGTCAAAAGAGATTCAATCTCTTCCTTCAGTCTCGCAACGAGATTCTCTGAATCAGTAGAGACCTGACAATCAGAAGAAAGTCTCTGATTTTCAGTCTTTACCTGTTCCAGTTCCTGAACAGTTCTACTGAACTCTCTGCTCAAATGAATCTGCTCCTCTAGTAGGTCGTCGTATGCTTGTATCATGTCTAGAGGTTCACCTGTAGTTGAGCACGTGTCGTGTGTGCTCTGTGAAGAGGAGGTTATAATAAGTTTAGAATTTACCTCAGCCTCTTCTCCGGCCATCAGGCAATGTTCAGTTGATGTTTCAGGATCTGTTTCTCCGACCTCAACAGCAACAAATGCGGCTTCGTCTTCAGAAGAATACATGAATGTATCTTCCTCTATTGAGTCGTCGGATAGCTCTTCGGCAATGTAGGCCTGCTTTCTTCGGGAAATTTTTTCTCTTTTGGTCTGCCGTTCTACTCGCTGGGCAGTTGAGAGCTCAGGACATTCGTACTGGAAATGTCCTTCCTTTTTGCAGTTGTAACACACAGTTATTCTGCCACCTTTTCTAGTTAAGCTGTTGGATGGACTAGCAGCAGGTTCTGTATTCCTGCAATCAGGAGAAGGTTTAGATTCTGCCCTTTTATGATTATCTTTCTTACCCGAGGGAGAATCTCTGTGATATTTCTTTAGCTTTCTGACTCTCTCCTTCTCCCTTTGATATTTGAGAGTCATAAGCACAAGACGCTCAGTAGCAGGGGTCTCTGTAGACTTTGCTTATGATGCAGCTACTGTCTTGCTGGCAGAACCGGGGTTGGCTCCTGAAGTGCTGACTGTTGCTTTGAAAGTATGGTCAATTTGAGTGTCAACTGGAGCGCTAACGCACCGTTGGGGTAGACTGTGCTCGAACTCCTCAGTCTTTAGTACTAAAAAGATAACATCAGGAGTTAAAGCGTTAAGATCAGAGCAACGCAAATAAGTAGCAAAAGGAAGCCACTTTAGTCGAGGCAGCGCTCTCAAGATCTTGGTGTTCATCTCTTTGTTGGTGAACGTTCTCCCCAGCCCATTGATCACATTGATCTGATTGGTGAATCTGACGCTAAGCTCGTCAATGGTTTCACTGGGCTCCATGGAAAAGTTGTCAAACTTTTGAAGCTCTAGCTCGAGCTTATTTTCCTTGATCTGCGGGGTTCCTTGGCTCAGTACTGCAGGGCATCCCAAAGTTCCTTTGCCGTCTTGCAGTCTTGCACTCTCCCGAGGTGTGAATCACTGAGCGTTGTCAGGATTGCATTCTGCGCTACTCGCTCAAGGTTGTGCAATTTCTTCTCTTCAGGCGTGAAGGCAGATTTGTCATTTGCAACCTTAGCACCTGTTTGTGTTCCTACACCTCCCACAGCTGCATATTGAACACTTTCGATCATGGGAATGATAGGTCCGATTTCAAGGACGTCTGTCATGCTGTCGCGAAGCGATGTAAGGTGCGCCTCCATTCTCACGCGCCATACCGTATAGTTCTCCACCAAGAACATAGGTACCATCCGAATACCTGACATATCAGACATTATGGATAAGAGTATAAGGATGTATTAAGAGATGCTTGTAAAGTGAAAACGTTTTCAGGATCTGTTCGAGTACACCAGTAGTTTTCAGAAACGATGATCAGGAGAACACCGCTCTGATACCAATTATTGGTCCGGAGACGAGTGTCAGGTGTAGAGGGGGGGGGGTGAATACACCTGAGTACAAGTTTTTCCTCAAACGCGAAGGTTAGCTGAGCTGATAAGTGCGACAAATGAACAGTGCCAAATAAGAACCTTCTGATCGCGGGTCAGAGTGTCTCAACTACTGAGTCTGTTCTACTGACTTCTGTCAGTATTGAGAGTTCAGTCGGAGAGTTTTAGTGCGGATAAGTATGGGGCCCGTTGGACTTCGTCTCTTTTGAAAATGTGTTTTCGCAAACCAAAGTTGTTTTGGCTGGTGCACTTTTAAATACGTTTTATGCAAAGTATGAGTTTGTAAATCGGTTTGAGAACAATGCTAAAATAACACAAGCTGTTTTTAGCGTGGTTCGGATACAAAAGATCCTACGTCCACGGTTCTGCAGAATATGAGTTCTTGTTGATTTATCTGAGCAAGCCTCAACAAGGAATCTGTACGCTGGACAGACCCTTCTAAGTTATAGTCCTTTGGGACTTTACAAATCAAACCGAAGTTTGAAGGGGAGGGGATTTTCTCCAACAATGAAGGAGTTCTTTCGATAAGAACAATTCACAGAAAGTGAACTCCTTCGAAGGTTCTAAGCTATGGATATAATAGTGAAGCTTAGATAGAGAAGAGGGAACTAAAGAATCTCTAGAGAGAAGAACTACGGATATTCAACTAAGAAAGTTCTTCGCTGGATCGGCTTGAATACGCTAGAGAGTTGTATGCAATGAGTTGTATTCCCTTTGATGTCCGTGCGTTGAGCTTGGAAACTCTTCTCTATTTATAGTCCTGGCCTAGGCATGTATCCATTGGAGAGGAAGATTCCACGTGTCATAAACTTCCAAGGAAAACAACCATAAGTTTTTGAACTAGCGCCGCAGAGTGGTTGGCTTCTGTACATGAGAACATCTTTAATGTCAGAGCAGGTAAGGCTTTGGTTGCTTCTCATTGGCCGAGGTTTGTGGTAGGTGAGATTTATCAGTCATCAATCTTCATCTGAGTTGACTCTCACTGATCCTCGCATGAATAGACTCTGCTGACTTTCGAATGATAACAGTCAGGCAGTTGTTTCCTTGTCGGATCTGCAACTGAGTTGCATAGGTTCAGTAGATCTGGATCGATCATACTGACTTCTTCATCTGAGTCTGCTGATAAGAATCTTCTACTGAGGATAGTCAGCTGGTGACTCTGAAGGTACTGAGCTTTTCTCACATTCAGTTGATAAGAATCGTAATGAGTCTTCGATGGAGGTCTGCTGATAAGAATGTTCTACTGAGAACAGTCAGCTGGAGGACCTAAAGACATGGGCTCTACAAACTGATGACATGGGGTTCTGGAATTTAACTTCTCTACTGAAGTTCAGACCAACAACACCCCTTACATGACTTAGACAAGATAAATAATGAATATAAGAACATGTCTAGCCTATTACATCGTCAAGTTCGAAACACACAACGGGTACATGACAGGTTTTGGGATCTTCAATTCTATAGCGATGAAAATCACTACAATTTCCCCCATTACCGAAATATTACAATAAGTCCTAAGTACATGAACTGCTGACGTCAGTTCTAAGTACCCCATAGCAATGATCTAACCGACCACTGACTCATAACCCAACATTTACCCTAGGAGATTATGTAAGTAAATTAATCAAAAACCAAAATTTATCCAATTAAATATTTTATTACCTATGGTGATTAATCCTAAGACATTATATTATCAAATTTTAACATGGAATCAACTAAAACTCAAAGGAACCTAAGGCGATCACAATTTATTGTGATAATGCGGGTGCAGTGACAAATTCTAAGGAACCTAGATCTCAGCAGCTTGAATCTTCCCTCGGACAAACCGATCAGCCACCTTTTCTGAGCCTTTCGAGGTAGAGGTAGATGCTTCATATGTGTAGCAGAGTCCTTCTTTAACGGAAACTGGCCTCTGAGCTCTAAGCATACCTTCTAATTTTTCCTTGGCTCCTAGATACTGCTCTGTCATCAGACCTCGCCATACTTCGTCACTCTTCCTGAGTGACTCATAATCCTTCTGTACTTCTGCGAGTTTCTAACTGAGCCTAGCTATCTTAGTATCTTTCTCATAAATCTCTTTGGTAAATACTGAGATATGTGCTTCTTGATATTGAGATTTAGTCATGAGAGAGTTAATCTCTTCCTTCTGTCTCATCACAAGTCCTCAAGACTCAGTAGAGCTGACTTCTCATCGAAAGTCTCTGATTCTCAGCTTTTAGAAGTTCCATCGGCTCAAGCAGATCCTCATATGCAAGAACCACATCTAGCGGTTCACCTGCAATTGAGCTCGTGTCGTGTGTGCATGGTGAAGAGGGACATATATTAGGATCAAAATTTACCTCAGCCTCTTCTCCAGCCATGAGACATAGTTCAGTGTCTTCTGCTTCAATCGCGACGAACGCAGCATCATCATCAGATGATTCTGTGAAAAGTTATGCGTCGCTTGAGCAGTCGGATAACTCTCCAGCTATGTAGGCTTGCCTCTTTCTGACAAATTTGTCATGTCGGGCTTGTCGTTCAGCTCTTTCAGCTGCTGAGAGTTCTGGACATTCGTACTGGTAATGTCGTTACTTCTTGCAATTGTAGCATACTGAGTTCCTGTCTTCCCTGTTTGGTGTATCGTTATGTCCAGCGGGGGAAGCTTCAGTATTCCTACATTCAGGTAAAGATTTAGATGAAGGAAATATAGAGAGGAAGAATTGTACCTTCCTCCACGTATGTTGTAGTTGCTTTGATTATTGCTCCTGTTCAGATCTTCTGATCTGTGTCCCGAGCTTTTTCTCCCTCTGGGTGGTCAGAGAACTGAAGAAAATTAAGATTTATGTCTCTCTTCAAACTCGCGTGTATAACATGTGAGTATGAATGTGTTTGTTTTGATTATGAACAGAATACTAATATACATAGGCTTCAAGAGCCAATATTATATTAATATTTGTATCCCATTAATTTAATTATATCCCTAATGGGCTTCTACATAATTAGCTCATGATATAATTAATTAATATATTGAGCTACTAATATTTATCAATTAATTGGACCAACCATTTAATTCCAGATAAATAATATTATTAAATAACGCAAAATGCATTAATTTATTAATAATGATTTCTGAGAGACAATAAATAACTAGACAACTAATTGGGCCAGATCAGGGATCTAATACAAGAAATAAAGCAGGGCCTCAAATTAATTAATTATCTATGTTCAGCCCAAAGCAAAATTAATTAATAAACACAGATTCATTCCACTAGAGAATCCGTGCTGACTTACCCCTTTATCCCAAATTGAGCAAGGGCTTGTATTTTAGACTTAATCGATCTTCGTATTTAAGATAGAAATATCTGTTAATTAATTAAGCTCATTGACAACTTAAATTAATTAACATCTTATTATATTCCTGAGTAGTACCACTCGACCTCATTAACACACCTGAACTTAATCAACCGGTCAGGTTTAGTGTGTTAATCCTTACGAGTTCCTCAGGGGATATTATCAACCCATTTTACTAGGATACAGTTGCAAGATACAGACAACCAGCCTGAGCCACAAATAACTACTAACACCCAAGATACGTAGATTCGGTCGCGATGACGTTCACCATAGTAGGTCAAAGTGATAGAGAGCCAAATGCGCTCAGCTGAAGTCTTACCAAGCTTAAGACCAGCTAAGTCACCGAGTCTAAGGTCAGTTAGGAGAACACATCTCACTGTGATCCATCAATATACCACCTTAATTGTACTAGTAAAGACAAGCAGCCAAGACAAACCACTTCTTATCTAAACTGCAGCTTAAAGCCACAACTTATCCTGAAGTTGTCTTAGCTGTGATAACGATTTATATCTTATCAGTTCAACCAATTTGTATAGTCTTCTATGATACCCGACACACTACACAAATCTATCTTTTATACAAGTTAAAGGGTTACATGTGCAAATATATATATTTATCAGATAGGAGAATAAAATAGTGGTAAAGACAAAAACATATTGTATACAAGCATAAAACTTGCTTCCAGTATACAAAATCCCAACATTAGATTCACTTTTCGAGTGATCATTCTCTCTCTTACCTTGATAGCTTTTGGAAGTCACTTTTCGGAACTTTCCTTCTCCTTCTGGTATTTCACATCGAGGAGAGCGTACTTCTCAGCCAAGTTTTTAGCAATTGACACTTCTGACAGCCAAATTAACGACAATAAAGCATTCCATTTCCGCAGTCTTCTTCTTTTTTAACACACCCAAAAGCTCCACCTTCCTACTAAGCGTAGACCGACTATTCAGCGCAAAGCCCCCGACTTCACATCGAGGAGAGCGTGATCCATTGACACTTTAGTCTCAGCACCAGGGGTGTCTGGGAGATTAAACTCGTACTCCTCTGCCTTTATTTCTGAAAATATATACTCAGGGGTTACAGAGTTCAGGTTAGTTCTCCTTAAACATGTAGCACAAGAGTACCACTTGGGTCTGCTAAGAGACCTTAGAATCTTTGTATTGGTCTCCTTGTTGCTGAATGTTTTCCCCAGTCCGTTGATGATGTTGATTTGATTCGTGAATCTGACGCTAAAATCATCAATAGACTCCCCTGGAAGCATATCATATGCTTCGAGTTTCTGCAGCTCTAACTCCAGTAGGTTTTCTTTTATCTGTGGAGTTCCTTGGCTTAGCACAGCTAGAGCATCCCATAACTCCTTTGTTGTCTTGCACCCGTGCACCCTGCCTAGATATGATTCACTGAGAGTTGTCAGTGTCGCATTTTTGTGCAACTTTCTCTCTCTTCAAGTGTGAAAAGGCTCTTGTCTTTTGGGACCTTTGGGTCAGTTTTTGCACCTGCTGCTCCCTCCGCTACTATCTCGATGTCGATCATGGGAACAATATGACCTTTTTCTAGAACGCCAGTCATGCTTTCATGCAGCGATGTTAGATGAGCCTCCATCCTCACCCGCCATACCGCATAGTTATCTGCCGAAAACATGGGTATTGTCCTTATACCTGAGAAACCAGACATGTTGAAAAAAATATGGTATAGGATGCTATGAAGAGATGCAAGTGCAGAGAAAACGATTTTTAGGATCTGTTCGAGTTAGATCAGTAAACAGATAACGATGATCAAGAAGACAACACTCTGATACCAATTGTTGGTCCAGAGACGAGCTTCAGGTGTAGGGGGGTGAATACACCTGAATGCAAATTCAAAACTCAGAACGGGAAAGTCAGCTGATGCTAAAGATTGCTACTGAACTTGTTAGTTAGCCAAATAAGCTTTCTCGATCGCGTGAGCAGAGATTCTCCTACTGAGTATAGTCCTATTGACTTATGTCAGTGAACAATAGTTTAGCAACAGAGGTTGTGTGTGGAAGTGTAGGCGCTTAAAAAGAGTCGTCTCAGTGAAAATTCGTTTTACGCTTGTTTGATTAAAACTCAGGTGAATGCAGAATGAACAGTTAATTAATGTAAGATTTAAAATCAACACATACGATTTTTAAAGCGGTTCAGATACGCTGGGTCCTACGTCCACTGTTCTGAACTAAGCAGGAGTTCTTGTATTAATTATACTGAGCAAGCCTTAGTTGATCTGTTCATAGGACACTTGTTTGCTTATACTGAGCAAGCCTCAGTCAATCTGTACGCAAGACAGATATCTACTTATAGTCTCAGTGACTTTACAGTTCTTAACCTTTTAAGGTTAGAATTTCTCCAACTAAGAAGGAGTTCTTACAATAAGAATAGTTCAAAAGATGAACTCCTTCGATATTCTAAGCTATTCAATATTACAATAAGCACGCTTAGATAGAGAAAGGGAACAGTAATTCTCTAGAGAGAAGAACTAAAGAAGATCTAAATCCAAGTGCAAGTTCTGTTGGTCCCGAGAGTAGACGAGTCTTCAGGTGCGGAATACACCTGAGTCAAAGTTCAGCAACGAGCGCGACAGTCAGTACTACTGAATCAGTACTGCTGAATGCGTGGGCAGAGAATCCTTCTGCATCGAGTACTGCGGTCATCGAATCGGTAGAACATAGTTCGATTCAAGACGTTTCGAGTGCGGAAGAGTAGGCCCAAAAGAATATTCGTCTAAGTCTGAAAACACCGTTTTTATGCTATTTGATTTAAAGTCAGTTTTATGCAAGTGAACAATTAAGCAGAGCGACAATAAATCAACACAGTTTTTAAAGTGGTTCGGATATCAAACGATCCTACGTACACTGTCCTGAAAAGATCAGGAGGTTATTTATTATACTGAGATAGTCTCAGTCAGCTTGTACACAGGACAAACTGCGGCTTGGGGATTATACTGAGCAAGTCCCAGTTTACACAGTTATCAAACTAAAGTGTTTGACAAACTCTCCAACTATGAAGGAGTCCTTTTACAATAAGGAAAAAGTTCAAATATGAACTCCTTCGTCTAAGCTATGGATATTACAATAAGATCAGCTTAGATTAGATAAGGAACGAGATAGAACTCTAGAGAGAAGAACTATAAGAATATATCTATAAAAGATTAAGTTCTTCTCTGGATATGGCTTGAATCTTCTAGAGTGTTTGTTCGGTTGAGCTCGGTTCCTTGGATGTGTCCATCATCGTCATGATTGACCTCACCTCTCCTTTTCTGCGTGAAGACTCTTCTCTATTTATAGAGGTGACCTAGGCATATGTCCGTTGGAGAGGACGATGCCAAGTGTCACTCTATGGGGTAGCAAACGGCTTTATTTGAATTCTGTAGAGTCCACTAACTTTAATGAAAGTGGTTGACTTGCAGCTTTATGTCGGAGACTCGCCACCGGTCCGCTTGTCATTGGTCGAGGTACGAGAGTGGTTGAGACCTATTCAGACTTCAAGGTGATACTGAAGCTGACTTCTCAGATGTACGACCTCGGATAACTCTACTGAATTGTTCTTCTGAAGTCCATGGTCAGTTAAAGTAACTGACCGACCGTTGCTGAGTCTGATCTTGATTCAGTAGATAACTTCTACCGAGTCCGCTGCGATCAAGATCAACTCGAGTACGGTGAACTACTCTCGCCGAGTTCGGTTCGATCGACTCCTTTCGAACCGCTCTCGCCGAGTCCGATATTTACTGAGTCTTCTACTGAATGCACAGCTGTTGAACTTTAGCTAGTCTACTGAGTTCTTAACACGGTGAACTCAGTTAAGCTATAACAATATTGAAAGCTCATCATCCAGCTAGGGTTTTGGGATCTTCAAATCTATCGTAGTGAACCTAATTCCCAACAATTTCCCCCTATTTGATGATGCCAAAACTTCTACAAACTTCTCCTAAAAACTTCCTACATGCAACTACTAATCTAATCAACACAGTTCCCCCTTTTAATGATGATACCAAATCCCCTAAAACATAAGACATAAGTCTAACAACTTCCCCCTGGCAAGTGGCACATAATTACGAGAAACATAGATATATATCAGTGAAGTTGTGTTGAAAGATAAGAACATGCTCTGAAATCTTGGACACTACAGATCTAATTGATAGACACTGAGGATCTGATCTGTAGGCCTTTTCGACCTCTTGGTTCCCCCTGAGTTGGATCTGGGTGTTTTGGGGCTTGAACCTTAGATCTTCCTTTGATAGCTGGGCTGAGGTGTTTACATCTTCTGTTCATTCCTTGTTTGAGGGGTTGTGGATTCTGCGTGTCGAGTTCCCCTTGGACAAACCTATCAGCTAGCTGATCGGAGCTTTTCTGTCCTTCAGTAGTCACTCAGCCATTAAGATCTCTTCAAAGTCCTTATACCTGAATTATCTAACATTAAGAACATGGTATAGGATGCTATGAAGATTATGCAATATGCGCATGCTGAGAAAACGGTTTTTCAGGATTAGTTCAGTTAGACCAGAGCTTTGATCAGAAGAACACCATGCACTTTGATCAGAAGTACATCGTGTGGTTCGATTAGAAAAACACTGTGCGCTTTGATCAGAAGAACACCGTGCGCTCTGATACCAATTGTTGGTCCCGAGAGTAGACGAGTCTTCAGGTGTGGAATACACCTAAGTCAAAGTTCAGCAACGAGCGCGACGGTCGATCATCTTTGAATCGCATCGCCGAACGCGTGGGCAGAGAATCCTTCTACTGAGTACGGTCTATTGAATTAAGTCAGTAGAACAGTAGTTCAGTATCAGGTTTCGAGTGTGGAAGAGTAGGCCCAAAAGAATATTCGTCTAAGTCTGAAAACACCGTTTTTATGCTATTTGATTTAAAGTCAGTTTTATGCAAGTGAACAATTAAGCAGAGCGACAATAAATCAACACAGTTTTTAAAGTGGTTCGGATATCAAACGATCCTACGTCCACTGTCCTGAAAAGATCAGGAGGCTATTTATTATACTGAGATAGTCTCAGTCAGCTTGTACACAGGACAAACTGCGGCTTGGGGATTATACTGAGCAAGTCCCGGTTACACGCTTATCAAACTAAAGTGTTTGACAAACTCTCCAACTATGAAGGAGTCCTTTTACAATAAGGAACAAGTTCAAATATGAACTCCTTCGTCTAAGCTATGGATATTATAATAAGATCAGCTTAGATTAGATAAGGAACGAGATAGAACTCTAGAGAGAAGAACTATAAGAATATATCTATGAAAGATTAAGTTCTTCTCTGGATATGGCTTGAATCTTCTAGAGTGTTTGTTCGGTTGAGCTCGGTTCCTTGGATGTGTCCATCATCGTCATGATTGACCTCACCTCTCCTTTTCTGTGTGAAGACTCTTCTCTATTTATAGAGGTGACCTAGGCATATGTACGTTGGAGAGGACGATGCCAAGTGTCACTCTATGGGGTAGCAAACGGCTTTATTTGAATTCTGTAGAGTCCACTAACTTTAATGAAAGTGGTTGACTAGCAGCTTTATGTCGGAGACTCTGTCAGCTGACTGCTTGTCATTGGTCGAGGTACAGAGAGTGGTTGAGACCTATTCAGATTTCAAGGTGATACTGAAGCTGACTTCTCAGATGTACGACCTCGGACAACTCTACTGAATTGTTCTTCTGAAGTCCATGGTCAATTAAAGTAACTGACCGACCGTTGCTGAGTTTGATCTTGATTCAGTAGATAACTTCTGCTGAGTCTGTTTTACTGAAGATCAACTCTGAGTACAGTGAACTACTCCTGCTGAGTTCAGTTCGACTGACTCCTTTCGCATATCTTGCTCTCGCCGAGTCCAATATTTACTGAGTCTTCTACTGAATGCACAGCTGTTGAACTTTAGCTAGTCTACTGAGTTCTTAACACGGTGAACTCAGTTAAGCTATAACAATATCAAAAGCTCATCATCCAGCTAGGGTTTTGGGATCTTCAAATCTATCGTAGTGAACCAAATTCCCAACAAGTTCTTCGCTTGAATATCGTTGTAAGTTCGCTAGAGAGTGTTTGAGCTTTGATTGCTTTGGTTCCCGGTGTCTTTCTACATGAAGACCCTTCTCTATTTATAAGACAAGGAAAACGGCCATAATAATTTGAACTTTGCGTGGAGGTACTGTAGAGATTTCCTCTTTTTCCGGCTAGGAGCAGATTTATGGCAGAGCAGGTAAGGCGTTGTCGGCTCCTTATTGATCAAGGGTTTATGAGAGTTGGTGAGGCTTGTTCAAACTCAAAGTACAATGAGTTGACTTCCTCTGAATCCTCAGACCTTCACCTGATGTTCCTCTAATGACATTCGACTGAAAGTTCAGTGCAGGCTTGAATTCCTTTGCAGATTCAGTTGGTTGATAGTTGTCCAACTGACTTCCTCGATATTGAGTTCTCTGGCTGAGTGCAGAATCTTCCAAAATGAAAAAAGATACAGGTTGTCAATGAAAATTTAAGAAACAAGCAATTAAATTTACGAAGATTCTTAGTAAAGTTTGCTCACTTCCAAAATGTAGATGAGTTTTTTTTTTACAAATCTTGTGCTCCACATAAATAATATTAACTCCATGTACCTCATTAAGGCTCTCGACTAAAGTATAGTAGATTTAATACTCGATCACTATCTGTTTTTTCTTAACATGACTTATATTGCAAAAACTTGAAAGATGATGATTTAAATTGTAAAAACATGAAAAGTGGTGATTTAATTAGCAAAAAACTTAAACGATGGTGATTTAATTTGCAAATACATTTCATACTCAAAACGACGTCGTTTTGGGATGGCCATGTAGGCGTTCATGTCAGCATTTCGGTGACCGGAAAAAATTGGGGGGCGGAGCGTGTCTTAAATTGCAAGAAATTGAAACTTCATAATTTAATTGACCAAGTTTTAAAAAGCGTATTAAATTTGCAAATTTGGACAACTTTGTGTTTTTTTTTTTGCAAAAACCCCTTTTCATTAAAATAAATTCTATGTGTAATTAAATTGCCATGAGGTTTATTTTAAAGAATATAATAACATAAGTTTGAGATATGTTTAATTTCATTAATTGTTTCTATTAAATGGACGAATAACAAAGGCGGAGTTGTCTGATTAATTTATATTACGAATTACATCACAATTATTGATATTTAAGTAAGTGACATGTGCACAGAATGGTTACTTTAGAATAATTATGTGGATATATTTGAAAGGATTTCCGATGACATTAAGGATGTAGCACAACTTGGTACTTAAGTTCGTTTTTTATGTATTAGGACTATATTTGGTGAATAAGAGAATTCTCATGAATAAAAAAACAAGCTTAGGGTATTATTGTGCTTTAAGTTGAAGAAGTTGTTTTGAAAATAATAAAATTATATTTATAAACCGGGTGTTGTGAATTAGGATTTAAAAGTTTATGATGATTACTAGAAACTGTTAGGATATTGAGTTACACCTAAGTTTAGAGCTCATCATGTAGTCTCTATCGAAGTAGGAAGGTAACATCGAAAAATAGCAAGTTATTACAGTTAAAGTAATTGTAGCAAGGTGGGTAATTCTTTCCCAAAAGTATTTTGAGTTATTAAGCTCTATGAAATAAATGTTTATCCATGAAAATATTTTGTGCGTTCTACTTTTTTAATGCTCTGAAGTTAATTGATCGAGGTTCTCGACTGCCCTAACACGCAAGTTGAGAATTGTGTACACGTTTGTTAGTAGCGCAATGGGTTCATCACCATTGTATGGTAACGATGTTATCAATCTGACGGTGACTTGGTTTCGGGATTCTGACATGTTATAGATCCGGCGGTTACTTGGTTTCGGCATTATGATCCGACGGTGACTTTGGTTCGGGGATCAGAAACTGTTTTGAATCCAATCCCACACTAACTTGGTTCCAGGATTTTGAAGTGTTAAGGATTCGACGGTGACTAGGTTCCGGAATCCTAGTAAGAGTAATGGTAGAACGTGACAGTCAAGTGTGCACACGAAAGAAAATCAATATTGAGTATGTGGTGATCGTTGTATTGCACCAAATAATCCTGCAAAACTTGAGAATTATATCAGTATAGTTCAAAGGGTATCGAACACAGGGAACGAACAATTAGATGTATTATTTTTTTACTTATCTATGGTTTTGGTTAGCAACCACGCAAGTTTAGGGTTTTCTATTGAACTAAAAATGATTAAAAACTAAACTGAATTAAAAAGTGTATAAAATGGGCAACTGAGAGACAGGTCCAGCAGAATATTCAGACACACGTAATTCCAATCCTCAGCACTTAATATGAATTCATCTCAAGAATCTACTAGTTATAGATTGCCGTAATTAAACTGACACAACCCTCACTCCCACTTACTTAGTCGGTAACCGCCATGTTGGGCATCGAAACGGCTACTTTCCTAACCTAGCTACAACCTACGTTGTTGGGCAATCAATAGATTTAATAGCTAGACAACTTTATCGAACTAAGGGAGCCTAGTATAGTAGCCTACTCGTATGTTGGGCATCTAATAGTCTCCTATCGGTTTAATCCAATTATCCTAACGAATAATTTCGCTACTTACCTAGCCTTATTCCACGAGAAACGATGGAAGTACTAAGTTAGCTACAGACTGCGCAACCCAGGGTGATCAAGCCTAAATTACTAGCCAGATTAATTAATTCAGAATTAACCCGAAACCCTTTGGATTAATTATTCGAACCTAAACCTCATGTACTGTTCACGTGTGCATTTACATTCTGCCGGACCCTAAAAGATTTAGCTACTCATGTAGACGCTTCGGTTGGGCAACTGGGACAGTTTACAAAGCAAAAACTTAGACATGAATAACCCTAGATCTAGCATGAACAAAATTTAAAATAACTAAGGCACGAAATAACAGAATAATTTAAACCTACGAAATTAAACTAAAACTTGAATTAAAATAACAATGGAGTTCAAACGTAAATTCGATGCTTCTACTTAAACGATTAACTACGAAATGGAAATTAAAACAAGAATTCAACTACGAAATTAAAAGTATCAAACCAACGGAAATAAAAGGAATGTTTCTTCTTCTCTAACTACTTTGCACGGTCGGAATCTTCTACGGAATGGAACGGCGGCGATGTGATCGGTGGTCAGCGGTAGGATTTTCTCGGAAGGAAGGGAGTAACGGCGTGAATGTGTGGTTCGGGTTGAAGGCTCGAAGACTCGCGTCGCGTGTGTATCGTGGTGTGTGATTTTCGTGCTCTTCAACTCTTATATACTCCTCCTTTTCTTCCTCTCCAAGCTAGGTCAAATCCTTCTTTGATAAGGAAAGGGATTTGGATAGATAAAGAAATAATATCTTTCCTTATCTACCACAAAATATCTTCATGATTCTTTACTTCTCACAAATCCGCGTCCACGTCATCAATTCCGTGCCTTTTCGTCATCAAAAGTTTCCAAATATTATCCTCTTCATCATGCCACATCAGCACCTAAAACCTGCATTTTTCACCACTGCGAGTGCACCGGTTGGCCAATTGAAGCACTTTTCGGCCAGAAATTACTAAGTACAGAAACGACTCATCAAATATCCTTACACTTGATTTATACTCGCCCTCGAATATAAGAAGACACAAAAGATAAGTACTTAGTCATTTCGGCCAATCCCCAAAACTCAAAACAAAAATAAAAGACTCAAGGCAAACAAAGACACGACATAACAAGGATACAATGACACGGACAAAACTAAGACACGAAATATGATGAACAAATTATAATTCTCGCAAGTGCACGAATCGGTATAGTACCTAATCTAGCAACTCCCGAGGTCGATCTCACAAGGACTCAGCTGAGTTCTAATTATCCTAATTATTTCGCTATCTACTTGGTCCTAAACTGGGTTTGATTTATTTAAAAACTACTAAATTAAAATAATAGGAAAGTAAAAAAACAAATAAAAACGAAGCAAAGTGGATAATGGGTATGTTTCAAGTTTGATGAAGAGTGCGGAGGTTTAGCAATCACTATGCCTAAGATGATCGATTCATTCCTATTCTCTAGCTAGCATTTATGAGTTTATTTTGTTGGTTCATCCACTAAGGCTCTAGGGATTCCGTATGATGGCGGGAGATCTCTAACTTATAATCCCATTCCTGGTGTCTGAGGCCTTGTCCCCAGTTAGCTTCTTCCTCTTGAAAATGATTGTGGATGATATTAAACTGGCATTGGGCGGTTGAGTGTTGTGGATCATCACAAATGGTACATACCTCGCCAATCTTTAGGGCTTGCACTTGTCTCAGCTTGAGCTCCTTGATTTCTTGTCTAAGCAGTTGAAGCTCCTTAAGAGTATCATCCGCATAGGCAGCCCGCACATCCTGCGTTCCACGTTGTCTCACACTCTAACTTCTTAATACTGAACGAGCCTTCAACGTCTCAAAAAGCTCATGCAATGCACTTGGGGTCAGTGCAAGAATGCCTCCGGGAGCCATGTTGTCAACCATAATCTGACACGGTAAGAGCAGTCCATTGTAGAAGAACTCATTCAGCATCGCAATCTGGTAATTATGATGTGGACATTGGATAAGGAGTCCCTTGAATCTATCCCAAGCTTCATGGTATGTCTCATTGTCAAATTGGGAGAAAGTAGCAATCTGCTGCCTCAACTCGTGACTCATGCTTCGGGAGTAGTATCGCTCCGTGAATGCTTTGAACACGTCCTCCATTGTCCTCAAAGAATTAGGAGGCAGTGTGTGCAACCAATTCTTGGCTTTATCTTTCAGAGTGTAGGGAAACAATCGTCTTCCCAATTGATCGAGAGTGAGCCCGCCGAGAGGAATAGTCCCCAGTGTAGCATAGAACTCCCTCATATGAGCAAGAGGATCTTCAGTTGCTAGCCCGTAGAAAGATGGTAGCATATGGTAGTAGATGGGCTTCAAATCATAATTCCTTGCGGTCTCTTCTAGGACGATGCAGGTGGTATTGGCTCCAAGTATCGGCCTTGTGTAGTCTCCCTGCAACCTCTCCCGGTTCGGGATTATTCTCAATTCGCTCCATTTCAATTTTGTCTTCCTCGTTCTTTCCTCGTAACTCGAGTCCCTACTCGTGTATGTTATCGATAAAAGGCGCAAGTTCTGGATTTTGCGACCTTCTACCGTGCATAAACCTACAGAAAACTCAAAGAGTAAGACTCGACACAGTAAAGAAAAGAAGAAAAATAGTACCAACGTAAAAATAAAATCTAAACAAATAAATAGCTAGTAAAAAAATTAATCAAAACGACTGAGTCCCCGACAACGGCGCCAAAAACTTGATGAACAAATTATAATTCTCGTAAGTGCACGAATCGGTATAGTACCTAATCTAGCAACTCCTGAGGTCGATCTCACAAGGACTCAGTGAGTTCTAATTATCCTAATTATTTCGCTATCTACTTGGTCCTAAACTGGGTTTGATTTATTTAAAAACTACTAAATTAAAATAACAGGAAAGTAAAAAAACAAATAAAAACGAAGCAAAGTGGATAATGGGTATGTTTCAAGTTTGATGAAGAGTGCGGAGGTTTAGCAATCACTATGCCTAAGATGATCGATTCATTCCTATTCTCTAGCTAGCATTTATGAGTTTATTTTGTTGGTCCATCCACTAAGGCTCTAGGGATTCCGTATGATGGCGGGAGATCTCTAACTTATAATCCTAAGGGTCAATCAAGTGATCATATCATGAACCTAAGGATCGTATCATGCTCAAGGATTTAAGGAACCATGTAAACTATCCCAAACCAATGGTGACAATCTAGACACTTAATTGCAGGTCTAAATAAATAACCGGGTATGATGCGCCGTATTATCTATTACCTATATTCTCTTTAATTATCTAAGATGATGGCCAATCACATTAAAGAATCATAGAGAAATCAAAAGCAGGCTCAACAATTAAGAAACAAAATAATTCATTCATTGAAAAACTTGGGTTTAAATCAATTCATCAAAAACATAGATCCTGCTAAACCCCACACAAGGGGATTTAGCCACTCATATTCGTAGGAAAATAATCACATAAGATGCAAAAATAATCCATAGAATTCAAGTATCAAAAACCCTAAACAAAACTGAGAAGGAATAATACAACCTAGAACCTAGCGGATTGATCCTCGCGCTTGGTTCTCGGGTTGTGATCTTCAATCTTCGTCTTGAATCTTCAACGGAGGGATGCCTTGGGTGTTTCTCTGCTTTGGGGGCTGGAAAAAGTCGAAAATATGGTGTGTGGTCGAAGGAAAGAAGTCCGGAAGGGTTTATATAAGTTTCGGGCCGAAAAAATCTGGTTTTTGGGCTGTATACGACGCGGACCGCGGTCCAGCACAAATGCGGACCGCGGTCCGAGCCCACGGATTTTTCAATTTTTTTGAGTCAGAACATACCGGACCGCGGTCCGACATCTTCTGCCGAACAGTTTTTTTCTGCACTGTCGCGTTTTGGGAAAAACGCGATATCTCCTTAGTTAGCCGTTGGATCGCCACGAAACTTTGCCACATTGTTCCTAACACATAGAACTACGATGTGGACGGTGGAGATCGGATTCTAATATCGTTAGATCCGCCTGACACG
Organism: Lavandula angustifolia; assembly: GCA_028984105.1. Lineage (NCBI taxonomy): Eukaryota > Viridiplantae > Streptophyta > Magnoliopsida > Lamiales > Lamiaceae > Lavandula > Lavandula angustifolia. The sequence continues at coordinate 5,709,334 of CM054809.1, read as the reverse complement.
CGATTTTCCAACTGCCTTGTTACATGAGCTCCGAAACGCGATTTCTTCAACATCCGGCTTCAAATCCTCTTCATTCTTCATCCAAACAACTCCATCTTTGCCAACAATGCATCAATGGTCATGGTTTCTTTCATTTTGGTGTCAAATACCACCAAATATGCTCAAAACGCGTGAGAAACCTACAAAACCAAAAACCATCGAAAGTATACGATTCCAAGCAAAACAAAAGCTAAAAATGAATAGAAAACGATGTAAACAAGCTTAAAAAGAACATGATGAGATGGTATAAAAACCACTCATCAAATCCCCCAAACCTAAGCTTTTGCTTGTCCTCAAGCAAAGAAACAAGATAAAAGAAAGACTATGACTAAATATAAAAAAGATGAGAATAACAATTCAAGCCTTATTCAGTTTTTAGAAGAACACATCATTAGCATGTGAAAATCATTCAAGTTTGATGCCACCTTCAAAACAAAATAGAAGATAGAAGTAGAGTAGTCCCTCTCCAGAAATCTATATCACTCAAACACTCAAGTGTATAAGGGTAAATTCATCACTCAAACTCAACCCTAAGAGAGCGTCTTCATAAGTTTGCAGATTGTCTAATTCTACTCATAATGAACACAATTCATGGCAAAGATCTCGAAGGTCTTACTTTGGTTGTAATGGGGCTAAGGCATGTAATAAAAAGGTAGGGAAGATATAGGAAAAGTGACTCATAATGTACGAACAATGAAGGATCTAGTAGAGCAACCAAATGATGATATATCAAAATAAACCTCTAAAACCAACCACCTTTGAATCACTCATAATCAAACAAATCAAGTCACCCCAAGTTCTCACCCCCTTTTTTTTTCAAAATATACTCCCCTTTTCAACTTCCTCATCCACCCTCTTTTTTTTTCACCTTTTTTTTCATCTCTCAACTCTAACATATGTCATCAATAAACACCATTTCAATCAAAGTTAGGAGTACATGTACAAGTCTCCCATATTTTATCCAATTGTTTACCTGCCAACTCTCTACCAATAATTAGATAAAGATTTCAGTATAACACGGTGTCATCAAGTTCGGTACCAGGCTGGATATAATCAAAATCAATTCACACCAATCTCACTTTTTAGCAAATATTTGTCCCTTGATCACCAAACCCTTATCAAACCTCCCTTTCCTCCCCACAGCACTAATGACTCTACTAAATCCTCGGTTAAGGCTAGTTAGGCTAGGCAATTTAAGTGGAGGTACATGAATAAAAAGGATACATTAAGCTCAAAGGGGCTTACTAGGTTGATGTTCAAGGTAAGAATCATATTTGGCTCTGGCTAAAGAACGAGATAGTGCCTAAGATCATATCAATGCCATATACGAAAAGTGTTCAATAAACTTCAAACAGACTCAAAGCAAGTTCTAAATGTTCTCCCTAAAGTGAGTATCACACATGAAAGAAATTGAGACCAACATAAAATTTCGTCAGTTCACAATAGGCTCAAATTCTCACCAAAGGCTTTTGGACTACTATACTTTTACATCCTACATGTTCGAAAATTTTATCATGCTCAAATTCAATTCAACAATGCTTCAGTAAAGAAAAATTTTAAGGCAAGAAATGCATAAACATCAAATAACATAAGTCATACTAGTTCAAATATCAAGTACATGGAGAATCATCAGAATCATAATTATACAGACCAAATCAGTAGGGTTCAAGATTCGACATACCCCCCCCCAAACCTATCTACGAGCTAGTCTCTAGCACGAAAATAGAGTGAAATAAAGAAAAATGGGTAAACGAATCTTCCCTGATGTTTAGGTGATGTCCGATCGATCTACCTATGCGAAGTTTGATCTGGCAGGCTCAGATCCAAAGTTAATCCCGACCGTATCAGCTCCCCTGCTGCTTTGATATAGCTTATTATGCATTAAAAATCAATAGGTGATGCATATATGTCAATTTTCCTCCTCGGATTTTTTTTTCAAGTTTATGGAAAGCAATAAATCTAACTAAGAAAACTAGAAAAACTCACAAACGTGGGTTGCCTCCCACGAAGCGTTGTTGGTTAGAGTCGTTGGCTCGACTTTGCTGAATCACATTAGAAACTTGGCGACTTTGGACGCCCGACTACAGCCTTGTCGAACGCCTCCTTTGATGATGCTCCACAAACATCCTTCACCTTGAAATGTTTTTTGGTTCGTGGATTCATCAACTTCACCACACCATGCGACAAAATGTCCACCACATGAAATGGTCCGGAGAATGTAGAAATTGGGTATCCTGGAAAAACTCTAGAACCATCGTCATATAAAAGAACTTTAAGACCAGGATAGAGTGTTTTACCCAACGTGCTCTTCCCACAAACAGCTTTAGTGCGTCTGACATAGATGGTTTTCTTCGGGAACATGTCTTTTAGATCTTCAACACATTCATCCAAGTTCGGAACACCGACATCTGTTGACTCCTCATTGAATAATGAGTGTATTCCTAATCCATCTGTACCATCAGAATCCTTCGCTACATCATATGTAGGCTGCACAAAGTTAACTTCAGTAGTTGAGGCATTAGTTCCCAATATGGTTGGAGCTAGTGCTTTGAATTCTGTAACCTCCCCCAAGACTTCCATCCTCACGGTTCGTGATGATACATCAACACAAGTCCTAGTGGTTGCCATAAATGGCCTCTCTAGGAGGATAAGCTGGTCACTTAGCCCTCGAGAAGTATCATCTGCATCAAGAACAATAAAGTCAACAGGAACAATAAACTTGTCTACCTTTACCAACAAATCTTCTACAATCCCCATTGGGGTCTTCACCGAGTTATCAGCAAATTGAAGCCTCATAGGTGTAGACTTCAAATTGTTAACTCCCAACGTTTTGTAGACAGAGTAGGGCATGAGGTTGATACCAGCTCCAAGATCTAGCATTGCTCGTGTAACTCTATCCTTGCCCATCGAGATAGTAATGTCGAATCTTCCAGGATCTGCTAACTAGGGCGGTAGAGCCGATATATCAACTACAACACCCCCTGATTCAAGTGTAGGAAGATTTGTACTCTGCTCGTAATCCTTTTTGTTGGTAATGAGCTCCTTGAAGAACTTGGATTGCCTTGGAATACTCTTGATAAGGTCTAAAAGGGGAAGATTGATGTTAACCTTAGAAAGCATATTGAAAAGGGTAGAGAATTGCTTATCTTGCTTGCTTCCTTTTAGACGCCCGGGAAATGGTAGATGAGGCTTGTATGGGTTACTCGCCTTGTGTAGAGTGGGTTTTCCTACATGATCCTTCTCTTTTCCTTTGGCTTGTTCAGTCAAGGCTTCTTCATCCTCTTCGACTACGCCATCCTTCTTGATTTTTTCCTCAAGGGATGAGTCTTCAGGAATATAATCTGGCTTCTCAATCTCCTTGTCATTCCTCAATACGTGGATAGCCTTTGCTTGCTGTGTTTGTCCAGGTAGTTCCCCTTGTTGCATTTTAAGCAAAGCGACTTCCCGTGCTAGTTGACCAAGTTGAGTCCCCAAATTGTTGGAATTGGCTTCCACGTTCCTGACAGTAGTGGTAAGTGTCTCCATTTGCTCCTTAGAACTCTTCATAAAAGAGTTTAAGGTGTCTTGCAAGATGGCCATGGAATTCTTGTCAGTGTCCTCAATCTTTGGCTGAGGGCGAGAAGATGATGTGCCTCCAAAGTTTTGCTGCGGAATGGTATTCCTCCCTCCATAATCCTGGTAACTCTTGTAGTTAGGATTGTACCCTTGTTGCTTATGGACAAAATTTTGTCTGCGGCCTCTGATATTGTCTTCTCTCTTCCCATTCCTGGTGTCTGAGGCCTTGTCCCCAGTTAGCTTCTTCCTCTTGAAAATGATTGTGGATGATATTAAACTGGCACTGGGCGGTTGAGTGTTGTGGATCATCACAAATGGTACATACCTCGCCAATCTTTAGGGCTTGCACTTGTCTCAGCTTGAGCTCCTTGATTTCTTGTCTAAGCAGTTGAAGCTCCTTAAGAGTATCATCCGCATAGGCAGCCCCCACATCCTGCGTTCCACGTTGTCTCACACTCTAACTTCTTAATACTGAACGAGCCTTCAACGTCTCAAAAAGCTCATGCAATGCACTTGGGGTCAGTGCAAGAATGCCTCCGGGAGCCATGTTGTCAACCATAATCTGACACGGTAAGAGCAGTCCATTGTAGAAGAACTCATTCAGCATCGCAATCTGGTAATTATGATGTGGACATTGGATAAGGAGTCCCTTGAATCTATCCCAAGCTTCATGGTATGTCTCATTGTCAAATTGGGAGAAAGTAGCAATCTGCTGCCTCAACTCGTGACTCATGCTTCGGGAGTAGTATCGCTCCGTGAATGCTTTGAACACGTCCTCCATTGTCCTCAAAGAATTAGGAGGCAGTGTGTGCAACCAATTCTTGGCTTTATCTTTCAGAGTGTAGGGAAACAATCGTCTTCCCAATTGATCAGTAGTGAGCCCGCTGAGAGGAATAGTCCCCAGTGTAGCATAGAACTCCCTCATATGAGCAAGAGGATCTTCAGTTGCTAGCCCGTAGAAAGATGGTAGCATATGGTAGTAGATGGGCTTCAAATCATAATTCCTTGCGGTCTCTTCTAGGACGATGCAGGTGGTATTGGCTCCAAGTATCGGCCTTGTGTAGTCTCCCCTGCAACCTCTCCGGTTCGGGATTATTCTCAATTCGCTCCATTTCAATTTTGTCTTCCTGTTCTTTCCTCGTAACTCGAGTCCCTACTCTGTGTATGTTATCGATAAAAGGCGCAAGTTCTGGATTTTGCGACCTTCTACCGTGCATAAACCTACAGAAAACTCAAAGAGTAAGACTCGACACAGTAAAGAAAAGAAGAAAAATAGTACCAACGTAAAAATAAAATCTAAACAAATAAATAGCTAGTAAAAAAATTAATCAAAACGACTGAATCCCCGGCAACGGCGCCAAAAACTTGATGAACAAATTATAATTCTCGCAAGTGCACGAATCGGTATAGTACCTAATCTAGCAACTCCTGAGGTCGATCTCACAAGGACTCAGCTGAGTTCTAATTATCCTAATTATTTCGCTATCTACTTGGTCCTAAACTGGGTTTGATTTATTTAAAAACTACTAAATTAAAATAACAGGAAAGTAAAAAAACAAATAAAAACGAAGCAAAGTGGATAATGGGTATGTTTCAAGTTTGATGAAGAGTGCGGAGGTTTAGCAATCACTATGCCTAAGATGATCGATTCATTCCTATTCTCTAGCTAGCATTTATGAGTTTATTTTGTTGGTCCATCCACTAAGGCTCTAGGGATTCCGTATGATGGCGGGAGATCTCTAACTTATAATCCTAAGGGTCAATCAAGTGATCATATCATGAACCTAAGGATCGTATCATGCTCAAGGATTTAAGGAACCATGTAAACTATCCCAAACCAATGGTGACAATCTAGACACTTAATTGCAGGTCTAAATAAATAACCGGGTATGATGCGCCGTATTATCTATTACCTATATTCTCTTTAATTATCTAAGATGATGGCCAATCACATTAAAGAATCATAGAGAAATCAAAAGCAGGCTCAACAATTAAGAAACAAAATAATTCATTCATTGAAAAACTTGGGTTTAAATCAATTCATCAAAAACATAGATCCTGCTAAACCCCACACAAGGGGATTTAGCCACTCATATTCGTAGGAAAATAATCACATAAGATGCAAAAATAATCCATAGAATTCAAGTATCAAAAACCCTAAACAAAACTGAGAAGGAATAATACAACCTAGAACCTAGCGGATTGATCCTCGCGCTTGGTTCTCGGGTTGTGATCTTCAATCTTCGTCTTGAATCTTCAACGGAGGGATGCCTTGGGTGTTTCTCTGCTTTGGGGGCTGGAAAAAGTCGAAAATATGGTGTGTGGTCGAAGGAAAGAAGTCCGGAAGGGTTTATATAAGTTTCGGGCCGAAAAAATCTGGTTTTTGGGCTGTATACGACGCGGACCGCGGTCCAGCACAAATGCGGACCGCGGTCCGAGCCCACGGATTTTTCAATTTTTTTGAGTCAGAACATACCGGACCGCGGTCCGACATCTTCTGCCGAACAATTTTTTTCTGCACTGTCGCGTTTTGGGAAAAACGCGATATCTCCTTAGTTAGCCGTTGGATCGCCACGAAACTTTGCCACATTGTTCCTAACACATAGAACTACGATGTGGACGGTGGAGATCGGATTCTAATATCGTTAGATCCGCCTGACACGCGATTTTCCAACTGCCTTGTTACATGAGCTCCGAAACGCGATTTCTTCAACATCCGGCTTCAAATCCTCTTCATTCTTCATCCAAACAACTCCATCTTTGCCAACAATGCATCAATGGTCATGGTTTCTTTCATTTTGGTGTCAAATACCACCAAATATGCTCAAAACGCGTGAGAAACCTACAAAACCAAAAACCATCGAAAGTATACGATTCCAAGCAAAACAAAAGCTAAAAATGAATAGAAAACGATGTAAACAAGCTTAAAAAGAACATGATGAGATGGTATAAAAACCACTCATCAAAATAAACACACGGACTCAAAACAAAAACATGAAAAACGACGACATGAAGCAGCACCAATCAATCCGAAATTCTCAACACCAATTAACTAGCCAAAGAAATCAAATCATGCAAGTATGCCCTCATCAAGCAAGTAAACAATGCAAATTTTGAAACTAGGCACACATATATCAATTTGGTCAAAATCTAAACAATGTGGATCTCCTCAAGGTTCGCTCAACACTCATCTAGTCTAGGTCCGGTTCAAGCCATTCAAGAAAATAAATCCACGCAATCACGATAAGAGATCGTCACAATAGCAATATCAAGGAGGTCTTTCTCATTAGGTTGTAATGGGGCTTAAGACTTAGAAAAATTGATGTTGGTAAGGGTCCTAGGGGTACTAAGCTCCATCAAAATTACAATTCAATGTTATGCATGTCAAACTCACTTACTTGTGCAATTAATACAAAAATTCAAAACATCCCACCACTTAACAATTTCGCACAAATGCTACAATTATTCTATACACCCATTTTTTTCTTTTTTTTCTTTTTTCTTCCACATCTTTTTTTTTCTGAATATTTCATATGTATTTTTTTCATGGCAAACTTTTTCCTCTTTTTCCACATTCTGGGTTCAGACTGGCTCAACTGAGCAATCAAGCCACTTAAAATCTACTTTTTCGTTAGCAGCTTATATATTCAAACTTTCGGCCTATACAATTTTTTTTGCAGAACCTCTTAATTGAGCAGGCGGAGGACATATGTAATAATCCTCTAAACAACAACTATTATGCACAAGAAAGGTTATAAGACACGCAATAACATGGTTCAAGAGGAAGTTTAAAAGGCCTTGGCCAAATTTTTACTAACTCATACCAAAGAATCGGTCAAGGCTCACCTTGGTTCACTAAGGGATAATTTAGGGTCGGAAATATTTTGTCGCGACCGTGTGGCTAAAAATCCCTAGTGCCTCCTATCATTTATCACAAGTGACTCAAGCATATTGCAATTTTGCGGATAAACACTCTCAAAAGAAATAGTAGGAAGTGTCCTACTTTAAGGCTCAAGTGTAATTTAAGTGAGTGGTTTATAAAATTTCGATCCAACAAAGTTTATTTTTCCTCATCCCAAATTACATACACATATGAGCCTAGATCTAATTTTCACAAAGTCTATAAGCAAGCATATTGAAAAACAAAATCACAAATAAGACATGCTTGAGCATAGAAAACGGTGTATCAAAAATCGAAAATTTTGGCATGCTTCGACACAAAATACCCCCCTCCTTACACTTAAAACTTGTTCGCCCTCGAGCAAGAAGAAAAGACAAAACAAAGAGAGAAGACATGACAAAATAAAGACAAAATAAACAAAAGACAAAATAAACAAAAGACAAAAAACATCCCCTCCTTACACAACAAAAAATAAAAACGAAAAATAAAAATCGAGGAGAAAAGTTACTTGGCGCCTCGCTTGGGCAAGCGAGGCAGCGGCTCATCACGGTGCGGCGCAGGCGGTCCACTCGGCGTCTTAAGGAATTTAGGTCAGTGCGCAGCAACTCCACAGAATCTCCACCTACACTGGAAGATGCACTCGAGACACGAGGTCCCGATGGATAAAACTGGATGTCCCGGTTAGGCAATTCATACACTAAGCGAGAATGTCGCAATAAAGACATATCAAACAAAGTGGGAGGGGGCACACGACTCAAATACTGAGCATCATAGATCACAAAATTACGTTCAATGAACGTAGCAAGCAAGTGGCACAATGTGAGGTGGCGTGTGGTGTGACTAGCTATGATGAACATGTTCTTTGCAATCCAAAAACCTAAGTTTACCGGTCGACCGGCATGCATAAACCATAAGAAATAGAGCTCATTAGTCGTCACCTTATCAAAGGTCGTACTATTACCGGTTAGATTATGGACGAGGTATTGATGGCAAAGGCGGAGAGCGGGATCCTCAATGTAGCAAACTTACGAACCCGAGGATTGAAAATCCTCCAGGTCGCTCGAGGCTAAAAGCCGCCATGCATTGATCGATCCAATGTATTGAGGATCCTTATTCGGCAAGCAATGGGCACCTATTTCATACCTCAACTCAAGAAAATGATCAAAAGTAGTGATGCCTACCCGAGCACTCCATTCAGCCAAAGAGAGATGATATTGGTTTCCAAATAATCGGAAAGCTATGCATGACTCATACAAATCTTTATCATGCTCGAAATGGTATGTATTGAAAAACTCTCCAGCCAATTCCTTATAGCAAATGTAATGATGAGATTCTAACAACCAAGACCAACCAATACGACCAAAATAGGTAAAGAAATGAATGATATTACCCATTCGGCGTAGAAATTCACGGTCGATAAGTCGTCCGCTTCGGTACTCCTTTCCTTCACGCTCCATGTTTCGATCGTCCAAGTACTCGATCTCTAAACGAGAGAGGGCGACGACGGCTTTGGGCATGTCCAAATGAATTATGGTACGGTTACCATACTCATTTTCTTGCGGGAAGGCGGATATGGAGTCAGAGTCGACTAGAGAAAGGCCGCTCAAGTTGAAGTCGCCCTCGTAGATTCCGTCGTGGTTGTCGGACACATAGTTCGAGTCTTGCTCCTCACTCAGCAAGTCTCCACGTAAACTCTCCATCCAATTAACATCGTCGTAAAAGTGTGGCGGCGGTGCCGGTTGAGATACTCGCGCTTCATCCACAAAGGGCAACCACTTGTATACCGTTTGAGGAGAACGAGGTGGTTGAGAGGACGAGGCTTCGCCGGGGTATCGGACGGACGACCGACGTGCTCGAGATCGATGAGGCGGAGACGGCGGCGGCGTAGGCTCGGGAGACTCCTCGGGGCTCGCTTCGGGCCTGTCTTCGGTGAGATCCGCTCTTAGCGGTTAGATCGGCTCTTGGATTCGAACACCCGCGGAACTACGTAATCGTCTCCTTGGCGGTTTTGGAGGAGAAGAAGATTCTGTAACAAAGTGGGAATATTGGACTTGTGGATCTTCCTCCGGCTCCGGATCATACGTGAACGGCGGCGGTGGTGAGACTTCGGCCTCAGCAAAGGGAACTTGTTGAAAGGGGTCGACGGCTTGGGCAGCGGCAGCGGCGCAACGGCGCTGTGATTCCGGGTCATCTCTGTAGGCGGCGGCTCGGAGTCCAGACTTCTTTTTCGGCGGCATGGTGGCTCAGTTGGCCAGTTGAGAGGATTGTGGTGGTGGAAGTTGAAGACTTTAAAGAGAGAATGAGGAGGCTGGTGGGACTTTAGAGAGAAGGGGAGTTGAATAGTGTCAAGTGGGTAGGGTTTCAAGATCTCTCCCCTTTTATAGTAAATAACTTTTCACTTTGACCCTTCCACATGCACAATTGAGACAATGACCCCCACCTTTATGCAATTAAGTCCTCCATTCTTTAGAAATTTCAATTAGCCCCAACAAAACTTCCTTCTTGCAAATTAATCCTTGAAGAACTTTGGAAACTTCAATTTGGTCCTCTATATCTTCCGGAATTGCAATTTGGTCCCTCAAACTTCTTCTCTTCTAGATTTACCACAACAATTTTATTTTCTTTTTCCTTACACTTAAGCCCTTTTTCTTCCTTAGCCAAAAATCTGAAAAATAAGAAGAAAAACACCAAGCATAAAAATGGCAAAAATAAATCAAAATACGAAAAATAGAAATAAATAACAAATGTGGGTTGCCTCCCGGTAGCGCCTCTCTTTAGAGTCTTCGGCTAGACCTCCTCTTCAAAGAGTCAAACGTAAGAGGGAATGGACAAGCCTTGCTCGTCCACATCTTTCATCATGGCGGCAGCATGGTAGATTTTAAGGCGATGGCCATTGACGGTGAAAGCCTCGTCAGAATCGAGTTTTTGTATCACGACTGCTCTGCTTGGCCAAGCGGAACGCACTCGGAACGGACCAATCCATCTGAACCTAAGCTTTCCCGGCATGATCCGTAAGCGTGATTGATACATCAAGACAAGTTGCCTCGGCTCAAATTTCTTCAAACGAATAGCCTTATCATGTCATGCCTTAGTACGATCTTTGTATCGCATTGTCGCGTCATAGGACTCCATCCGAATCTCCTCCAACTCTTGAAGCTGATATTTTCGTTCCTTTGCGCATTCGGCTGGGTCAATGTTGATTTTCTTGACAGCCCACCAAGCTTTGTGCTCCAGTTGCATAGGTAGATGACATAGCTTACCAAAAATCAATCTATACGGAGATATTCCGAGAGGAGTTTTATAAGCTATCCGATAAGCCCATAAGGCGTCATCCATCCTCGTACTCCAATCCTTCCTTGATGGATTGACTGTCTTCTCCAATATAGCCTTGATTTCTCGATTAGACATTTCAGCTTGCCTATTCGATTGAGGATGGTAAGCGGTAGAGACACGGTGAGCTACTCTATACTTCTTCATTAATGACTCTATGGTGCGGTTGCAAAAGTGCGTGTCTTGGTCGCTTATTATGGCTTTGGGCACACCAAATCTGCAAAAGATGTTAGTACGAAAAAATCCTGCAACCACTTTCGAATCATTAGTTCTTGTAGCTTTTGCCTCGACCCATTTAGAAACATAATCAACGGCAAGTAAAATATACATGTTCCCATTTGAGTGAGGAAACGGGCCCATGAAATCCATACCCCATCAAAAGTTTCACAAAATCTTAAAGGCTTTTGGGACATTTCATCTCTCATAAATATATTTCCGGTCATTTTACAACGTGTACAAGACTTACAGTAATTGTATGCGTCGAGGTGTAGGCGTGGCCAAAAGAATCCCGCATCCAACACCTTCCTTGCGGTTCTTTTTGGACCAAAATGTTCACCATAAGCAGAAGAGTGGCAGTGGAATAAGATGTCTTCCTGTTCATCTTCGGGTATGCATCTGCGAATCACTTGATCGACTCCCATTTTCCAAAGAATTGGAGAGTCCCAAAAATATTGCTTGCACTCGCTTTTCAACTTGGCATTTTGAGCGTGAGTAAACTCGGGTGGAAGCTGCTTAGATGTCAAGTAATTCACAATATTTGCAAACCAAGGTAAATTATAAGTCTTACCCACAGTTTGTAACTGCTCTGACTCGGTGGTGTCTCGGTTGGCCAACTAAGACACTTTCTGAACTTGCATCGCAAAACACTGTTCCGATAGCAGCTGGGCAAAGCTGGAAACAATCTCTGGAACAACATATAAGTGTTCTTCGGGAAAGGTCTCATTGATTGACTCTCCATCATCTTCTTGATTTAATCAGCTTAAATGGTCCGCCACATGATTTTCAGCACCTTTCTTATCCTTCACCTCCCAATCGAATTCTTGTAGAAGAAGAATCCATAGGATAAGTCGTGGCTTTGATTCCTTCTTTGCTAGGAGATGCTTGACGGCGGCGTGATCTGTATAGATGATTATCTTTGAGCCGAGTAAATAAGAACGGAATTTGTCAAAGGCAAACACTATTGCCAATAGCTCCTTTTCCGTGGTGGAATCGTTGCATTGAGCCAGATTCAATGTCTTTGATGCATAATAAATCACGTGGCTCTCCTTTCCGGATTTATGTCATAGCACTGCTCCGATTACCCAATCGGAGGCATCGCACATAATTTCAAAGGGCTTGTTCCAATCCGGCGGCTGCATCACCGGAGCTGTTGTGAGCTTGCCTTTTAGGAGGGTAAAGGCCTCCTTACACTTGTCATAAAAATCGAAATTGATCTCCTTTTGAAGTAGCCTTGTCAATGGTTGAGCGATCTTCGCGAAATCCTTGATAAAGCGCCGATAAAAACCAGTATGTCCTAGGAAACCGCAAACTTCTTTTGGGGTAGTAAGGTATGGAAGCTTTGCAATGGACTCAACCTTGGCCTTGTCGACCTCGATTCCTCTTCTAGAGACGATGTGACCGAGCACAATCCCCTCGGTCACCATGAAATGACATTTTTCATAGTTTAACACCAAATTCTTTTCTACGCACCGGGCTAGGACCTTGTCTAGATTCTTCAAGTACGAAGTGTAAGAATCACCGTAAACGGTGAAGTGGTCCATGAAGACCTCTATGCAATTCTCGATAAGATCCGAGAATATACTCATCATGCACCTTTGAAAGGTGCCCGGTGCATTACACAAACCAAACGGCATTCGGCGATAGGCGAACGTTCCAGATAGGAATGTGAACATCGTCTTGTCTTGATCCTCGTCTTGCACATGGATTTGGAAATAGCCACTATACCCGTCCAGAAAACTGAAATAGACTTGCCCCGCAAGTCTCTCGAGTATTTGATCGATGAAAGGAAGCGGGAAGTGATCCTTCTGTGTAGCCGAATTAAGCTTCCGATAATCGATGCACATGCGCCATCCCGTCACTAAGCGTACTGGAACCAATTCGTTCTTCTCGTTCTCCACCATTTGGAATCCATACTTCTCGTTCTCGTATCCCATTTGCTATCCGATATGGGATAGATTATACCCATAGACAGCAACTTTAGAACTTCCTTTAGCACGACCTCCCGCATATTCGGATTGAGCATCCTTTGTTGATCGCAGAAGGGTTTGCTGTCGGGCTCCATGAGAATTGAATGCTCGCATATGTCGGGACTTATGCCGGTAATGTCGGCTAAAGTCCATCCGATGGCCTTCTTAATCTTCCTCAAAACTTCGAGCAATGTCTTTTCTTGATTGTCATCAAGCTCCTTGTTGATGATGACGGGTAGCATCTCATTTTCTCCGAAATACGCATACTTCAGATGTGTAGGGAGTTATTTAAGTTCCAGCTTCGGAGCTTTGACAATTGACGGCAACAATTTCTCAGAGGTGTCTCGGTTGGGCAACTGAGACACATTGCGTCAGTTTCCAGTTTTGGGGCTGCGTACAAAGCTAGGATGGTTTCTCTGATCTCCTCATCCCTCATATCTTCGACATCTTCCTTGGTCAGCCCTTGAGTCAAGGTAACTTCCATTTTATCCTGCATCACATACGCCTCAAGATATTCATGGAAAATAGCATCAATGGAGTCAGTAGAAAAAACTTTCTCATTCTCATGATCATAGGGTTTCTTAAGTGCTTCAGATATGCGATGAACATAAGTTTAATTATGGTATGTTACACTTATCGAACCCTCATCCACATTAATTATAGTCTTTACAGTCTTTAAAAATTGTTTTACCCAATAACACTCCCGCAGTTCCTTCAACTTGCTTATCATTTGTGTCAATTACATAAAAATCAGTCGGATAAACAAAATTATTGATTCTGACTAAAATGTTCTCCAATAGACCAATCGGAGCAATGCATGACCTATCCGCTAATTGAATAATCACCTTAGTGGATATTAACTCAGCTCCTACCAATTGATTATATACAGATAAAGGCATAACATTTATGGATGCACCTAGATCACACATGGCTTGTTTAATCATAACATCACCCATCAGACAGGGTAGTGTAAACATACCTGGGTCGGCACATTTAGTAGGAAGCATCTTTTGTATGATTGCTGATACTGTGTGATCGAACAAGACCTTTTCGGACTTGGGAACCTTTCCGGTAATGAAATCCTTCACAAATTTCCCGAACTTGGGAATCTTTACGGCTTCAAGGAAAGGGATATTAATCTCCAATTTCTCGAATAGCTTCAAGTAATCCATGCTTTCCTTGTTCAGTGTTCTCTTCCTTTCCAAAGCGTTTGGAAATGGTGGAGGTAGTATCGGTTCAGACTCCGATTGGCCAGTCAGAATAGTCTCCTCTTCCTGTTCTGGTTCAGCATCTTCAGCATGCTGCTCTGCTGGGCGGTAGGGTCGTGCAAGATGTTCTGCGGCCTTCTTCTTCTCTGCCAGCTTTTCTAGGTGTCTCGCTTGCACAGTTGGGCCAGACATTTCTTTTCCTCCATGCAGTGTAATCTGATTGCAGTTATGGGCATTTGGATTTTGCTGGGCTTGAGCTGGAAGCTACCCTTGAGAATTCTTCATCTCCTGCATGGTAGAATTCAACTTACTCATCTGCTTGGCCAACTGATCCATAGTAGCTTACTGATCTTTCTTCGTTTGATTCATCTCTCGTTGAGTTTGGAGCATCTGCTTCTGCATTTGTTGTTGAAATGCAGTAGTGTCTTTCTGTCAAGAAACCATTTCGTCCAAAAGCTTTTCCAATGCATTTTGATGCTCCGGTTGGGCAAGCGGAGCATTCTGCTGCTGAAACTGCCTTTGATGTGGAGGCCTATACGCCTGTTGAGAGCTATTCTGATTAGGAGCCTGGTATGGCTGTTGATAACTCTGTTGAGCCTGGTATGGCTGCTGAAATTGTGGTTGAGGCGGATTTCTTGTTTGAAATTGCTCTTCCGGTTGCCTCCATCGAAGGTTCGGATGAACCCCTTGTTGTCCGCTCCAATTTCCAGCTGCGTAAGCTTCTTCTTTCGGACATTGTAGTGACGTATGTCCTTTTTCTCCACATGCGTAATCGGTATTCAATCGGCTTGAAGCAGGAGCGTTCTGCCTAAGTAATAAGTCGAGCTTGTCTTGCAATAGGCTGGATTTTGCCTCCACCTTACTATCGATCTCATCCATGTAGTCGGAATGAGACCAATTGATAGTTCTCCTTGTTGGTCTCGGCCCTTTGTATTACGAGGTGAATTCCGCAAGTCCTTCAATAATGTTCCTTGCATCTTTGTAGAGGCTTGTATGAAAATTCTCTCTCAGACCGATATCAACCATGGCTTTTGCTTCGTCTGTCATCTCTTGATAGAAAATTTGTAGAAGCTCCACATCTGAGTAGCCATGGTTCGAACAACTATCAACAAGTCGTCCAAATCTCTCCCAATATGCGCCGAAAGTCTCATCGATTTCTTGAGCGATACCGAAAATCTGCTTCTTAAGTGCATTTGTCTTCGATTGCGGGAAATAATTCTTCAAGAAGACCATATGCATCTGGGCCCACATCGTGATCGTGTTTGGCTTTAGACTTGAGAACCACGCTTGTGCTCCGTCTTGGAGAGTGAATGGAAAAGCCTTGAGCTTGAACGCGTCTAGGTTGTCCTACCGGTGCAGGTTACAGACTTGGTTGAACGACGCCAAAAAGGAATTTGAATTCTCGTTCTTCCTTCCATAAAACTTCGGCATGGCAGCGACCATATTCAGCTTGACATCAATTTTTTCAGTAGCTGTAATTTGGATTGGACCGGGTAGGTCCGCTTCCATGTCAAGCGATCCGCCATTCATCCTCAAAGGTTGTGGATCGTGCACTTCTTCCATCTCTTCCTCCTCTGAGTATGAGCTAGTTACTGGAGTTTTTTGTCTTATTCTGTCGAACAAAATAGTCTCTGGTTCTGAGTCGTTGGTCTGATCACCGGCGTCTGTTCTGTCTCCTGGTTGGGCAGTTGAGACGTCAGCTGCCTTGGACAGATTTTGTTGCTTTTGCAGCTTTGTCTTCTTCCTATTCCTCTTTGCTGTTTTCTCGATCACAGGATCAAATATCAGATTAGGGTTGGAAGACCTGCTCATGCAACATCAAAAAGCACAAAAAAGATTAGTAGAAAAAATAAAGAAAACTAGATAACACCGTTCCCCGGCAACGGCGCCAATTTGGTGATCGTTGTATTGCACCAAATAATCCTACAAAACTTGAGAATTATATCAGTATAGTTCACAGGGTATCGAACACATGGAACGGACGACTAGATGCATTATTTTCCTACCTATCTATGGTTTTGGTTAGCAACCACGCAAGTTTAGGGTTTTCTATTGAACTAAAAATGATTAAAAACTAAACTGAAATAAAAAGTGTATAAACTGGGCAATTAAGGGACAGGTCCAGTAGAATATTCACACACACGTAATTTCAATCCTCGGCACTTAATATGAATTAAATCTCAAGAATCTACTAGTCATAGATTGTCGTAATTAAACTGACACAACCCTCACTCTCACTTACTTAGTCGGTAACCGCCATGTTGGGCATCGAAACGGCTACTTCCCTAACCTAGCTACAACCTACGTTGTTGGGCAATCAATAGACTTAATAGCTAGACAGCTTTATCGAACTAAGGGAGCCTAGTATAGCAACCTACTCGTATGTTGGGCATCTAATGGTCTCCTATCGGTTTAATCCAATTATCCTAACGAATAATTTCGCTACTTACCTATCCTTGTTCCACGAGAAATGATGGAAGTACTAAGTTAGCTACAGACTGCGCAACCTAGGGTGGTCAAGTCTAAATTACTAGCCAGATTAATTAATTCAGAATTATCCCGAAATCCTTTTGATTAATTATTCGAACCTAAGCCTCATGTACTGTTCACGTGTGTATTTACATTCTGTCGGACCCTAAAAGATTTAGCTACTCATGTAGACGCTTCGGTTGGGCAACTGGGACAGTTTACAGAACAGAAACTTAGACATGAATAACCCTAGATCTAGCATGAACAAAATTTAAAATAACTAAGGCACGAAATAACAGAATAATTTAAACCTACGAAATTAAACTAAAACTTGAATTAAAATAACAATGGAGTTCAAACGTAAATTCGATGCTTCTACTTAAACGATTAACTACAAAATGGAAATTAAAACAAGAATTCAACTACAAAATTAAAAGTATCAAACCAACGGAAATAAAATGAATGTTTCTTCTTCTCTACCTACTTTGCACGGTCGGAATCTTCTACGGAATGGAACGGCGGCGGTGTGATCGGCGGTCGGCGGTAGGATTTTCTCGGAAGGAAGGGAGTAACGGCGTGAATGTGTGGCTCGGGTTGAAGGTTCGAAGACTCGCGTCGCGTGTGTATCGTGGTGTGTGATTTTCGTGCTCTTCAACTCTTATATACTCCTCATTTTCTTCCTCTCCAAGCTAGGTCAAATCCTTCTTTGATAAGGAAATGGATTTGGATAGATAAGGAAATAATATCTTTCCTTATCTACCACAAAATATCTTCAAGATTCTTTCCCTCTCACAAATCCGCGTCCATGTCATCAATTCCGTGCCTTTTCATCATCAAAAGTTGCCAAATATTATCCTCGTCATCATGCCACGTCAGCACCTAAAACCTGCATTTTTCACCACTGCGAGTGCACCGGTTGGCCAATTGAAGCACTTTTCGGCCAGAAATTACTAAGTACAGAAACGACTCATCAGTATGCTTGGGAGTTTTTTGTTTTAAACCTTCCAGGTTATACTGTTTATGCATGGATAAACTGTTTATAAATGATTATGGAATGTTTTATCCACTTAGTACACTAGTGCTCAGCCCAAATATTTTTCAAATGTTTTCAGGTTGAGTGGCTAGTGGATACGGGCGGAACTAAGGCGGGGGTTTTTTTTGTTGTATATAACCATAGCTTCATTTTTAACTCGTTATCATTTGATGATTACGCTAAACTTAGACTTGTATATAGTGACGAGGCTTTTGATGTACTCTTACTCTTTTGTTACATGTTTGTTATGACTTGATCTGTGCTGAGTCATATATATTTTGAATCCATAAATACTAGTTTGTAAATTATCGTTGTTCTGGCATATTCCATCTTCTTTGCGAAGTGTTCCTTTGGTTACTCACCCTTTATATATATATATATATATATATATATATATATATATATATATATATATATATATATATTTCAGTTTATTAATTTTTTCTTTCTTTTTCATATTTTTTCTCCAACCCCAATCGCACCATAGTTTTAATGCGTTCCCTCGGGAATTAGGGTGTGACATAAAATAAAATAAAATTTAAATTCTTATGGGGATTTGATATGAGGATCTATTTTCATAATCTATTTTTTACTTATTTTCATATCAGCTTATGAAAATAAGTCAAACCAACTTATTTTTTAAAATAAGTTGTTTTGATAAGCTCTTCCAATGCGTGTATAAGCGAATAAACTGAAACAAAATGAGTAAGTTGTTTCGATAGGCTCTTCCAAATGCGTGCATAAGTGAACAAATTGAAATAAGATGCTGATAAGCTCTTCCAAACGGGGTCAATATGGAAGAGCAATTTGGCCTAGTGGTAATGGTATTATGTTATGTTCATTTAACAAAAATATATATGTTTTTCCACTATGCCATAGCTAATAAAAAAAAATTATATAACAAAAATATAAATCTATTTATTTTTTAAACCTCCGAAAAGTTTAAGATGTCCCTAAAGGACCATAATATATAGTATCATTCGTCATTGGCATCCACAACTTTAAAGCATCTCATAGTTCTAAAGTCAAAGTTCACAATTCCCAGCTTAGTTTGATCTTCAGTTTGACGGTGTCTTCTCGGTCTGCGGTGCGGCTATCAAAAGGACGACATTTCATTTTAGGAGACAGTTTACAGAACCTCACTAGCCGAAGCATTGTTCCCTTGCATAGATTCTGCTTAAGTTTGTTAAAAATTAGAGCACTTCTTATTATTTAATATTCTGCATCATTATTTTGCAATAAATGTCAAGTTATAGTTGATTATTAATGTGGGAGATTAATGGCTTATGTTACAAAAGAGTGGGGTATTATTATATTTATTTTGTTGTTTTATTGCTCATATTAGTGGTGGGAGTGGGGAAGCTAGGGCGTAGATTTCATTAAGGAAATAATCAGTAGAGTTCTATTATAAATAGTGTATATATAATCATCCAAAATTTCAATTGAATGAATTCTCCATTTAAGAATATTTCCTTTGAGTTATATTTCTATTTGATTTTTTTTGTTTTAAAAGTTAGTCCCTTCAATTAATTCTTTGTAATTTCAAGTTCAATTCAATTCAATTCTTTGTAAACCTCGATTATGAAGTCTTATCTACTTGTAATTTCAAGTTCAATTAAAATTTTACTATTTAATTATTTGTAAACATTAGCAAGGCAACACATGGCTATTAATAAAAAAATAAATTTAGAAATACGACTGTATTGGAAAGATAAACAATTAAGTTTTCACTATCTTTGATGAGTTAAACCACCTTTAATATGATAGGGTGACAGACTTACATAACGTGTCCAGTGAGATTTGAATCCATAATCTTTCAGTCCTGGGCTATGCCTAAGTTCCCTATCAATACTGCGCTTCAAATATTAGAAGCTAATCCGAACTCCGAATCAATAAAATTCGACAAATAACTTTTTTAGCCCATAAGGAATTCATGGGCCGGATTATATAAACCAAGATGGGCCATACTATATTAGTAAATAAATAAGAAATTTTGGTGTGTGGTTGTGAGAATTCAGGTTTAGTTAAAGCGTAAAGGGTAGGCAAGTAGGCCACAAGGCTCTTTTTCTTTTCAATAGCATGACAGTGGCAGACTGGTAATTCGTCCACAGGCCCTCATTACTTGCAAATAATACATTACTAATGAGACAGAAGAATAGTTGCCTACTTAAAACATACTCGTACATTCAGCCCAGGGCGGATTCAAGATTACGAGAGAGGGGGGGCGAAACTTAAAAATTCGATAGAGAAGAGGGTGAAGTGTACATTCGGGGGCGAAATACGAAATTTCTTAAAAATTACATATATAAAATCGCGTTTCGACACGAGCCCCCCCCCTGATTCGCCCCGATTCAACTAATATTATGCAAACCATAATAAAGGAAAACATGTATGAAACTAACCATCATCTTAATACCAAAAGCTTTACGCTTCCACTATATACTATATTGTATAGGATTTACTTTAATGTACTGATAGAAATGAAATATGTGCATCGTTATGAGAATATCCTTAATTCCATCGGGTCCCCTCACCATGCATAAAGCCGACATTTTTTATGGTTGTTTTGAAGAAAATATTTCACTCCTAAAATTTCTTGTTTCGCCTTCAACTCTTCCAAAATTCTAAATTAAACCTCTGGAATCCTCAATCTACCCTATTAATTCTATCTCCAACAGTCCATTATTGAAAATTTAAAGAGGTGAGATTATATGTCTTTCAACACGTGGCATTTGTGACTAGTTAGCTCAGCTGCCTTTTGTATTAATTTCACACGGCTGGTCTACACATGCCCTTCAGCTTACATCTCACCATGAAATATTTCTTCGTTATATATAATCATGTTTTATCATAAAATTGTGTTGCTGTAAATAGTAAAGTCATGTCCAAAATCACAATTAAATGTTTTGATAAGAAAAATTCGTAATTAATATTTAATAAATATTAAATGAATTTATATATATATATATCTAATAATCCACAATTATATAAAATGACTAATTATGCGTGATACATTTGATTTGGATTTAAGATGGTCCACTTCACCCCATTGTGAGATGATGTTTTAAATTGAAGTTAAAGAACCTTTAACTGAATTCCCAACCCGCTTGAGCTATCCACCCATTGTTTTGTATGAAAAATGTGAAATTGTAGTATTAAAGTGAATTTATGACTCAACTGTATCTTATGGAAACGAAGTTTGCTGGAAAATAATGTAACTATGTAATTATATATAGAACTGATCAAATAAATGTTGGTAACTTTTCCATAAAATAGTTTGTTAAAGCTTATTTATTTATCTCCATTAAATCTGATGACATTCTGGACTTTATAGTTGGAAGTTGGAACAACTTGAGTATATTTTGTTGGTTCATTCAGTCTGCGCGTTGACCAAACTGAGGTCAACAACAATTAGGTGTGCGGACATAATGGATAAGTCAACATCCCTCTAGCCATTTATTGTGCTCCACATCAGCCATTTTGTGGGATAAATATAATTATATTTTACTCTTTCATTTTTATTGATTTAGGATTTCTTATGTACCAATTCCATTATACCGCTCCGTTAGTGAGTTACTCAATTTATTTATAATAAGGTAATGATTTTTACTACATCACACACACTTAAATACTAAAAAAAAACAAATAATTATGCTTTTGGTATGCGTTAGTATTTATCTCATCATATAAATAAATAAAAAATTAAAGCACAACTACGATAAAAGTCCGGAAAATCACTTGTTTGTACCGTCACGCAGATGAAGTTCCTAGAACTTGCTAGTTGCAACAATATTTATTAGGCTTTAATGTTCACCTTTTTGGCACATCCAAGCTCGTTTGGGATATAAATACCCTTTCTTTTCTTCACATTTTCTTTTTCTTATTATGATAGATCATCTATTGTAAACTTTACATAATTTCATATTTTACAAATTATAAAATATTACATTAAATCAACACTGTAAGCTACGAAAGCCCATCCAATATCTTTCTCGAAAAATTAAAAATAAATCCTTCCTCTTTTACAGTCTTTAGCTGGAAACATGGAAAAAAATTGAAAACCCATTATTTATCTGGAATTTCCAGACAGATAAAAGATGTCAATTAATTGAAATATCGAACTACTTCTCATAAATGCAAGAATTTATGGCGGTTTTGATGCTAACCAACTAACTTTGGCGCTCGCATTTAATCTCGCCACCATCCTACTCCGCCCCTCTCTACAACCGTAAATATGTCGCTCCTTCATCTCAATAATCATCCAAAAATTTAATTATAAAAAAAAAGAAGGAGAAGAAAGAAAGATTGCATCCAAATTTTGTTTCTATGGCCAGAGAGCACGACCTCCTATCGACGGAAATCGTCAACCGAGGCATCGAGTCGTCGGGTCCCGACGCCGGCTCGATGACGTTTTCCGTAAGGGTGCGGAGGAGGCTGCCGGAGTTCGTTAACTCCGTCAACCTAAAGTATGTGAAACTAGGCTACCACTACTTGATCAGCCATGGGATATACCTGGCCACCGTTCCGCTACTGGTGGTGGTGTTCGGAGCGGAGGTCGGCAACCTCAGTAGGGAGGAGCTGTGGCGGCGGATCTGGGACAGCACCGCCGGATACGATCTCGCCACCGTCGTTGCTTTCTTAGCTCTCTTTGTCTTCACTCTTTCGGTCTACTTCATGTCGCGCCCACGTTCCATTTATCTTATTGATTTTGCTTGCTGCAAACCGAGTGATGATTTGAAGGTACATAGATTATGTTGTAGATTTTGATTACTTAATTTTTTCATAGATCAATTTGTTCAAAATAGATTTTATTTTTTTGTCTAATTTACTTGCTATATTGATAAATAACTATTCCATTTGTCTCAAAATTGAAATAATTAGACCTGCGTACAGAAAACTAAGGAGATGTTTGGTTTGTAATATATAGTCGATTTTGATTCGAAATCATTCACTCATATAATTTCACTAAACCTAATCCAAATACACCTATAAAATTGTATGATTTTTATGCATGCAGGTAACGAAAGAGCAGTTCATCGAGCTAGCTCGAAAATCCGGCAAATTCGACGAAGCAAGTCTAGAATTCCAGAAGCGAATCCTCGAGTCCTCCGGCCTTGGCGATGAAACCTACGTTCCGAAATCGATCGGCTCGTCGGAGAACACCGCCACTATGAAAGAAGGCCGGGCAGAAGCCTCCGCCGTGATCTTCAGCGCGTTGGACGAGCTCTTCAGCACAACTCACCTCCGCCCCAAGGACGTCGGCGTCCTCGTCCTCAACTGCAGCCTCTTCAACCCTACGCCGTCACTCTCCGCCATGATAATCAACCACTACAAGATGAGGGGCAACATCCTGAGCTTCAATTTGGGCGGGATGGGGTGCAGCGCGGGAGTAATTGCCCTCGATTTGGCACGAGACATGCTGCAGGCAAACCCTAACAACTACGCGGTCGTGGTCAGCACCGAGATGGTCGGGTTCAATTGGTACCCGGGGAAGGACAGATCGATGCTCATCCCCAATTGCTACTTCCGGATGGGCTGCTCCGCCGTGCTCCTCTCCAATCGCCGCCGCGACTACCGCCGCGCGAAGTACAGCCTCGAGCATATCGTCCGGACGCACAAAGGCGCCGACGACCGCAGCTTCAGGTACGTGTAATTTTATCAATTTATTGCATCTCCAAAACTCTAATTAAACCCTAGCTGATCTAAAATTTGATCCAATTGCAGAAGTGTATATCAAGAGGAAGACAAGGAGAAATTCAAGGGGCTAAACGTGAGCAAGGATCTAGTCGAAGTAGGAGGAGACGCAATCAAGACGAACATCACAACACTAGGTCCGTTAGTTCTGCCCTTCTCAGAGCAGGTCATCTTCTTCTCAACACTAGTATGGAAGATCATGTTGGGCAACGGTTC
Source organism: Lavandula angustifolia (assembly GCA_028984105.1). Taxonomy (NCBI): domain Eukaryota; kingdom Viridiplantae; phylum Streptophyta; class Magnoliopsida; order Lamiales; family Lamiaceae; genus Lavandula; species Lavandula angustifolia. Next base: position 5,685,703 of record CM054809.1, on the reverse strand, counting down.
CAATTCCCAGCCAACGAAGCCGTACATTCCCGACTACAAGCTCGCATTCGAGCACTTCTGCGTGCACGCGGCGAGCAAGACCGTTCTCGACGAGCTGCAGAGGAACCTGAAGCTGAGCGACGAGAATCTGGAGGCCTCCCGCGCCACGCTGCACCGGTTCGGCAACACATCGAGCAGCAGCATTTGGTACGAGCTGGCGTATCTGGAGGCCAAGGAGCGGGTGAGGAGAGGCGATCGGGTGTGGCAGCTGTCGTTCGGGTCGGGTTTCAAGTGCAACAGCGTGGTGTGGAAGTCGCTAAGGAAGATGAGGAGGCCGGCGCAGGGGCCCTGGATAGATTGCATCGATAGGTATCCGCAACCGCAGGGGGGGGTTTAGCTACCCTTTTAATCGATCCTCATTTTAACATCACACCCAATTTCAAGACTCAAAACAAAAAAGAACCGGCATATCCCAGAATTAATTGGTCTAGTTTGATTTCTAAATTGTTTATCTACAACATCATACTCCCAGATATTCATATTCTGCTCATCAATTCTTTTTTCCTTTAAAGAAATGAGATCATGGTTACTTGTAACAGAATGATACAAGAAATTAATCAGGATTCAGAAAGATGTGCCCCATTTTGTTGATTGTAGATGAAACGAAAATCCAACAAGTTGTTGTTCCTCCCTTTTCAAACGCAATCAAGAAATAACGAAACATATTAACATATCTGGAAAAACCAACAATCATAACAGAACAAGTGGGTTAGTTTTTCTCTATCATATTTAGGGGTCGAGAAATAGACATGAAACCTGCTGAGAATTGACATCTATGTATCACATTTTCGGACACAGTCCTACTTCTTCACCCAACTTAAATAACTCATTTATGTGGTCGTAGTAGTGTAGACCGAGTTTCTTTTTTTGTTGACGAGGAACCCGCAGCCGCTACCTTTGGTGCGCACAGGGTAAACCTCGCTCCTGTGCAATAGCCTGCAAACCAAATAGAAGAGTTAAACCACTCTTAATGTGACAAGGTGACAGGCTCACACATAGCGTGTCCAGTGGGAATTGAACCCATGACCTATCGGTCCCGGGCCACCCACCTTCACCGCTATGCCATCCCAAGGGGACAAAATCAGAGGGAGGTGTACTACTCCTACAGCAGCATCAAAGCAAACCATAGCTGAACACACGAGAATAGATTTGTAGTACAATTTACAATCACAATAATATGTATATATATTGATTATAACTTGAATCGACAAAAAGTGGAGAGGGGAATTAAATAATTTCCTCTCTCTTTGTGCAGAAATCTTATTCTGAAAAAATAAAGATAAAAATAAAAAGATGAGATCCAGGTGCCGGAGTGGTTGGCTGCGAGACGGGAAGGCTTCCATGATTTGATTATTTTGCAAAAAAATGAACAATCAATCTTTCTCAGGCTAACCAGTCACCGTCCATTCCTTCAATTTCTTCAATATCCATGCTGCAAAATTTAGAAACCAAGTAAAAATAAGAGGACCAAAAATGCATAATCGTCAGTGATATGGGTATATGTGGTTTTAGGAAAAGGATAATAATGCTAACATGCAAAATATAAGGAAAAGAAAACCTTACAGGATAAGTCTAAATGTATTATTCTCAAGCATTAGTGGCAGAAGGCATAACACAACAGATGAATTAGGCAGAAACAAGTAATTCTACTCAAATACTACTAATCACTAATACGCACAACTTTCACAAACTAATTCTTACCATGGCAAAGCAGGATCTTCAGAATAACTGTCCGAGTAAAAATCGTTCACGTGCTGCAAACAGACGTCATTTGTGTTGAGCCAAGCGGGGAACTCCATGATTTCATCAAATGAGAAGTTCACAATATCCTTGCCACTCTGATTTTCAGGTGTGATTTCCATTGCCTTCAAGAATTTGAACCACCATGCTGAATTCACCAAATTCATAGTATCATTCCACTCCATCTGGTATTGGTCCCCAATTGATCTAATCTCAGCAATCTCCTCATCATCCATCACAGGATGCCATCCAGAACCTCCAAACTCTGCCACCTCAGCTGCCACAGAAGCTGGGGCTCCCATGCTTGGAATCTCCTCAGTGGTGGCTGAAATAGGAGAGGAAGAGGTTGATGCAGATGAGGATGAGTAAATTGACGGGGGGTTTGTGCTGCAGTGGAAAGTGGAGTCCAAATTGTTAAAATCTTGAAGATTTAAGTTGAGGCCGAGTGTTTGGCTAGGGAGTGTAAAGTTGAAACTTTCTTCAAGAGTTGGTGGTGGTGCAAGCGGAGAAATGGGCCAAGAATAGGGCGAACAAGAACCTGGTGAGTAGGAGAAGTTATCCAGGTAACTGCTTGGATAGTTATCAGGAGTTGAAGAGTTTGAAGCATAAGTTCTTGGATTTCTCCTGAACTTCAATTTGGCTTCTTGCTCCAAAGAAAGTTGATGAGATGAGGACCCAAACAGCTGAGTTTCGGGCCTTGATTCCATTGGCTGCCGCTGCTGTTCTCTTTCACTGGCTTGTTTCATAGCTGCTCTATGAAACTTAAGGGCAGTGACAATCTCTCTCCGTGCTTCAGCCATATTTAGCAGCCTTTCTTGGTACGGTCGGCTGGTATGAAGCCTTCTCCTGACTTGTTTCTTGTGTGGATGGGGTGGCTGATGACACTTTTCTTGTTTCTGATCAGAAGATCCATCACCAGTATTTCCATGTAAGCTTTCGTTGCTTGAATTACCATCTCCCTCTAAGCTTTTCGGCTCCATGGAATTTGAAGAATCTTTGGTTCTTGAAGAGGATAGTTGTTTAACAAGGCTACGAATGTAAGCACCTGACAAATGAGACTCATTCACTTTCTCAAGATTCTCAATTGCTAGTCCACCAGATTTAGAATTTGACAAAGAAGATTTTCCCCTCATATTTCTCTTAACTACAAGTTTTTCAATTTTTGAATATTAAACTTTCAGAACGGTAAAAGAGAAGTATCAAAGGAAGGGAAACGGGAAGAGGGTGGGGGCTAGAAAATCATACTTTTCACTTTTCTGGGGGGGCAAAGTACAGAATGCAGAGATCACAGGTTTGGATGAAGAGGTACTCGTGGGTGTTATAAATAGCTGCGACACAGTCTAGGCATTTTTAATTCTCTTGGAATCTTCCCTATTTTGGCAAACAACTAGGTTTCCTTTTTTAATTTTTTAATTTGAGGCAAGTAACTAATCAGTAGGTAGTTGGAGGAAGTTTCAAAATTGATTTTGCCCTCTTGACTCTTGTCGCAGCAAGTCATCTTAGATATGTTCTTACTAGAATCCTGACTAGTAACGGATTCACATTCCAGTTTTAATAGTTGAAAAATGCTTAGAACCAGAATTTTGGTCAAGCAACAATTTTTTAATATACTCTGCAGTCCACCAAAGTGGAGCACTCATAAGATGTTCAAGTACATCATAATTGCCAGTCCGGAGATTAATAAATTAGAGAGAAGGTAATAAGTCAGCCACAAGAAAGTCTATGATGCAATGCATCCTTTGTTTATGAACAATTAGATTCCATCGAAATCTGAAAACAATTGTTAAATCTACAGTTTGCTACTAACAGGAGAGGAAAGATCTCTAATACGGACTGTCAGAAGATACCTAAACTTTAATCTTTCATGAAATTCCTAAATTCATTTTCCCTAAGATGATCAAAATACACCAAGACAATAAAGCTCACACAGCTTCAAAACCCAAATCTTGTATGTCTAACTATGCTTCATTTCTAGCTTAACTAGTGAACTGAGTTTGGGGTAACCAACATGGTACCTATCACGAACAAAACAGAGGCGGGAGTTTTCCTTGATCATAAGGGATAATCCTCAGATAAATGTTACCATAACAAAAAAGTGTTTTTCAGATGTCTAGTATTTGCCTTATGCAATTAGACCAGGCTCTAGAAACATCAGAGTAAGGGGCGCAAAAAAATATATTTTTAATGTTGACTCAAACTCTAGTAATATGAAATGTGATTCTTCAACAATCAATATTTTCAATTTTCAATTGTTCAACATGATTAAGTCAGTTGAAACCAAGAACTTGGACCATTTATAAAGTCATAAAAACAGACTGAATAGGACAGAAAAGGTCCATACCTTCTTCCCCTTCATTGTTTCAGCTTTCCTTTGCTTTCATGCTCCTTTTGCCCCGAGCATCATTTTGGCTTATTGGTTCATGAGTGTTTTACAATGGCTCTGTAGCAGCAGCACCTACTAGCAAAAACAATCTTAGTAACTCTGCTATTTTGGCCGAACTAGGCAGACATGTCGTTTATGCTACTGTAATAATCGGAATAGTATCATAATATCAGGAGTCACTTGGTTTCACAATGAGACAGCTGAGTTCAGACAAGAGTGAAATAGTAAGAAGCGTATTTTTCTCATTTCAAATAATGTAGTGTACCCTGTTGTTTCCTCAATGATTTCTGGTTTAATGATTATTTAAAGAATACTGAGATTTCATCAATTAAAATAGCAGAGCATATTGTGGGACTTGATTTTGAATTTTGGGATACAGACGGATAATATTTCAGAATTTCTGTTTAAGCCAAGCACGTGATCAATTCATTGGTAACTAGATAGAAATACCAAAAACATCATCCAGATAATTTTTTTCTGCTACATGCAATGTCCAAGCGACTGCATTTTCTGCAGCTTCCAGAAGCAACAAATAAGTTATCAGTGATCCCATTAACCATCACAGATCTTTTTAAGTCCTTCCATTTTCCAATTGAATGCTTTAATTTATTTCGATGAACAAATGGATAACCATAAAATTAATATTTATCCTTCATTTTTCCTCCTTGGTACCTGTATTCAATGAGTTTATCTGGTAAAATTTGATCTGATAGTAATTACAGTTCTTTTATACAGCACTATATGAGATTTTATCTATTTTTTAATTTCTCGAGTTATTACTTAAAATTCTTCACACTAATTCAGATTCCTATGCAAGAGCAAACAGTTGGATTAAACTATTCAAGAATTAGGGTTTCAAATTCAAAAGAATAAGTCTGAACGAATGTGAACCTGGAATAGTTCGTTACTACTTAACTTGAATCATAATTTTGAAATTCATATCTACATAATGCAAAATCATTTAAGTATGTATAGAATTTTCAACCCAAAGGACAATCAATACAGAGGAAAATCTAATTCAACAGATAAGTTCCCAACCAAAAACGGAACGAAGAAAAAGTTGCATTCATGGGGTGAAATCAAAAGTCAAAAGATATAATCTCAAGAAAAAATGAGGAACAGCAGATAAACAAGCAGTGAAGAAACAAAATAAGACTTGACTGCTGCTGCGGCGCCACTTTGGATAACATCCAAAAATTGATCCAGAAATTCACAAAAAAAGAAAAAAAGAAAAACAAAAACCTGCTGCAGCTCCACCAATCCGCTTCCGCCGCAGTCGCCTCTGATTGTTTGGACGAATAGAATTCTTCCACAAAAAAATTAGCCATAACTATAAGCATATCCACACAATAACTATTCATGTGCGTATGATTCCTTTCACACCGCCGCTGCGAAATATGTCTCGATTCAGTTATTATATTGTAGTTGATGATGAGGAACGAAATCAGATAGGATTGCCAAGATGTAGGGAGATACCAGAAATTGTGTATTCTTTTTTATTTCTTTTTCTGATTAATATTTTGGCAGAAGGAGAGAGCAGTGACTCTGTACTATGAAAGACAAACTCAATAGAGGATTTATTTAATAAAAGTATTTTTATTTGGTGCTTGTTAGATTTTACTCTATCGTTAAAATTTAATCTAATAAAATATGGAGTATTAGTTACATCTTAAAATGTCTTTTAGTTAGGGGTGTAACGGTCCTGGTTCAATTCGGTTGTTTATGCATTTTAGAAACCGAACCAAATACATAAAGTAGTTAGGTTTGTTCTGTTCGAAGTATATTTAAGAGCTAGAATCGAATCGAACTGAACCGTTTATAAATTGTTCGATTCGGTTCGGTTCATCGGTTCACATGTTTTTTTTTTTTAATCCCAAAACAATGGAAGAACTTGCCGAAGATTAAATTAAAAATAAAAGAATGGTTATTCTTGCATGAATATTAAGAACTAGGGTATGAGATTATGCTTAATTCATGCATCAAAACTCGTAAGTAAAGAGATGCTACTCATTTTGAACATAGTTATAGAGTTGTTACTCGCTTCTCTTCCCTTGTGTATATTTAGTTTTAATCTTGACTATCACATTATAAGTTATTTCTTTCTTGATCTATCTAAATCCACGAATTTTCTCATTTAGGAAAGAAAACTAGAAAATAAAAAATAAATTAAATTGGAATTGGTTCGGTAAGGTTTGAATAACTCATAAATCTCAAAATCGTGAACCGTTTGTCGTTAATTTTTTTAAAAATACTAAAACCAAACAAATCATAAAATCGGACCGAACCATTGTTCAATTTGGTCTCATCGATATAATGGTTAGGAGCGGGATCACTTACACTCCACTTACCCCCACTTTAGTACATGAGTAACATATATTATAAATAAGTCATATAACTATCAAAGTAATATTTTCTTTTTCTATTTGGATATTACTTTAAGAATATTTTTCTTATTCCTGTATTGTCGCTTGGAATCTTCTGTTTTAAAGATCAATACATGGCCCATCAGGTGGTGTCATGTGTGTTTTTGATGAACCATGCAGTCAATGTTGTAGTATATTATGAGATTAATGGATCATATAATAATCTTTTAAAATGAGATTACTTGATTGGCGAGCCGTGTAATATGATCATTTAAAAATGGACCAAAATATCTACCTCGTTCTAAAATACGGTTGGATATAAATTCGAGTTATTCTAATAAATGATTTTGTAAATATATTTGAATATGAAAAATTGCAATAAAATATAGAGTTATAGAAAGGAGATGATATATTCATAGAATCCAACCCAGAGTTATAAATCTATGATTTTAGATATGCAATACATAAAGAGAATTGAATATAGAAACACAATTTGGCGACGTAATGAACCCAACACCCATTCATTTGGATTGGTCCTTAGCTACATGCTTGATGCCCATGTTGGTATTATAAACTGCTATTACAAGTAAACTATTAAATAACAAAATGAAATAAAACAACAAAACCGTCGAGTCGAGGAGTCCTCTCTCCGCAAGACGAAATACGCCCCGGTAGTGCTCTCGGTTGTAGGCGTATCGTCCCCAAAGATAAAACGACGAACGTCTCGAAGATTTGCAGCACCGCAAAACCTTCGAGCTCCGTGACCGGGACTTTTCCGGCGAGGACAGTGCTTGGAGACTTGAGCTAAGAAGCGGCTAGGATGAGATGCGGAGCTAACTATGGAATGTTGTTGTTTTGCGGGTGTTAGAATGACATGCATCGGGTCCTATTTATAGGCGAGGGTCCCGCACTCAGTGTTGATTGCAGGAGCCATTAATGCTGGAGATCGTGGATGGTAAGTAGTGGAGAAGTGGAGAGTGAAACAGTCTCTTCCAGAGACTTCCAAAACAGTAGTGCTTGGGTGTGGCAGGTGCACTGCACCACGGAGAGGAATCCAGGTGCCTGAGCAGCACCGCCCGACCCGGCCGAACGACCCGACGGACCACCCAAAGGACCAATTGCCAAGATCCAAGATCCAAGATCCAAGATCCAAGATCTAAGATCCACGGACACGGACACGAAACCGGAACCGTAACCGAGCCGGAGCCGGGCACGGGCGCGGGCGCGCGGTGCGGTGCGGGCGCGCCCGCGTCGCGTGTGAGGCGGTCGGCGAAAAGGCTCGCGCGCATGAGCATGTGTGGCTCAAGCCCACCACATGTCACTTAGTTATCTTCTACAATATTGTAGAGACTTAAATACCACACAAAACATTATTCATTAATCGATGTGGGACATGATTAATGTAATAACTCTCCAAAACCCGAATAAGGTAAGTTTCTCCACTTTAGGTAACATATTAGTTTTGTCCCCCCAAACTTCGAGCCACTATTTCTCACTCACCGAAAATCGGAATCGAGAAATTAAGCACACTATAATTATCTACTCGAAACGTAGATCGACGTCATATATCTCAAAACATTAATCGGATAAATATCGAGGCTCGAAACGATGATTAACCGGGTTGAATTTTGCCCTAGTCAAATTAGCAATAAATGCTAATTGACTTTCCATAATTTCTAAATATATATATATAATATATATATATATATATATATATATATATATATATGTTAACGGTTTTCTCCAACAATCCCCCACATGAGTGGAAATAGCCAAATGCATGCATGCAGACACACAGCTCTGTCCTCAAGAGACAATAAAGCATCGGGATAGGTGGCTTGTGACCTTGAACCTTCCTTAGTCGGTGCTTATCGAGCATACCGGCGGATTAGTGGACACGTGGCCTTGAACTATTCCTCCATGGTGTATACTTAGACAATAGCACTAGCACTATAAAGTCTCAACCGCGTCCGTTCTCACGTTTGTGTCCTTTACTGGCCATGGACAACCTCTTTGGATTCATAAGTGTTACATAGAAGCGGCCCTCACTTCTCACTTACATAGGTGATTCTTACTCGAGTATCCTGTCATACTCCACCTTCTCAAGGCATCCAAGAATCATTAAAAGTCAAAGACTTAACCTCACCACTTGACAGGTCACCAACACTCTCGAGCTCTTTTAGGGAATAGACTATTTGAGTGTGGTATCAACAGACTCATATAGCTTAGTTTTCCCATTGAACCAAGTTCATGGGATCTCCAATCTACAAGGTTGGGTATCCACTATAATCGTCTTTAACGTGTGGATTTAACTCCCATTCCCTCTAAGAGCTTATACATTTGATCTCGATTCAAACTCTTAGTAAGCGGATCCGCTAAGTTATCTATAGACTTGACATAGTCTACAGAGATAACCCCACTCGTGATCAAATGTCTTACGGTATTATGTCGACGACGAATATGTCTCGACTTACCATTCTACAACCCACTCTTGGCCCTACCAATAGCCGCTTGGCTATCACGGTGAATCATCACGGGTGGCACGGGTTTCGTCCCAACATGGAATATCTTCAAGAAAATTACGGAGCCATTCGGCCTCCTCACCGGCTTTATCTAAAGCAATAAATTCAGATTCCATGGTGGATCGGGCTATGCATGTCTGTTTCGTGGATCTCCACGACACGCTCCTCCCCCCTATAGTGAACACATAACCACTAGTTGACAACGAGTCTTTAGTGTCGGATATCCAATTTGCATCACTGTACCCTTCAAGTCTGGGGGATGTCGCGAGTAGTGCGACCCCAAAGTTAAGAGTGTATTTCAAATACCTCGAACTCTTACAAGAGATTTCCAATGTTCTCTACTAGGATTACTAGTATAGCGACTCGGTTGTTCACCGGGACAAGCTAGATCAGGTCTCGTACAATTCGTGATGTACATAAGACAACCAATGACTCTAGCATAATCCTCTTGAGCAACAGGATCACCCCTATTCTTGCTCAAGTGAACATTAACTTCTAGAGGAGTCTTTGCCGGCGCACTATCAAAGGCATTAAACCTCTTAAGTACTTTCTCAATATAATGAGATTGAGACAAAACAATCCCTTTAGGAGTTCTTTGTATCTTTACTCTAAGAATAACATCAGCAACTCCCATATCTTTCATATCGAAATTTCTTTTAAGCATACGCTTGGTGTTATTTATGACTTGAAGGTTTTGTCCCATAATTAACATGTCGTCTACATAAAGACAAACAATTACAAAGCCATTCTTTGTATTCTTTATGTAAACACACTTGTCACATTCATTAATCTTAAAGCCATTCGACAACATAGCCTCGTCGAATTTCAAGTGCCATTGTAATGATGCTTGTTTTAACCCATATAGGGATTTCACCAACCTACATACCTTTCGCTCTTGACCAGGTACAACGAACCCTTCAGGTTGTTCCATATAAATTTCCTCTTCTAAATCTCCATTTAGAAAGACTGTTTTCACGTCCATTTGGTGAATCTCAAGATTGTGCAAAGCGAGAATCGCGAGAAGCACACGGATAGACGTAATCCTCGTTACGTGTGCGAATAAGTATCGAAGAAGTCATATCCTTCAATTTGCTTAAAGCCTTTAACCACTAAACGAGCTTTATACTTATCAATTGACCCATCTCGCCTTATACTTTCTTTTTAGGATCCATTTACATCCTAAGGCCTTGCAACCTTCGGGTAAGTCTCGCTAAGACCCCAAGTGTGATTCTCGCATAATGGAATCAATTTCACTTTGGACGACTTCTTGCCAAAGTGGGCCATCGGGTCTAGAAAGAGCTTCTTTTATAGACCGCGGCTCTTCATCCAAAAGAAAGACAACATAATCGGGACCAAAGTCCTTAGCAACTCTTGCTCTAGTGCTACGTCTTGGTTCTAAAGTTTCAAGATCGACGACTTGTCTTTTACGTGTATCGGGTTCTACCCCCACATTTCTAGAACTACTAGCAACTTCTCTTGCTTCACCACTAGAGTTTGACTCAATTTTATCATCCTTCTTACAAGGATATACATGTTCAAAGAATATAGCATTCCTTGACTCAATAGTAGTTCCAACATTCATATCGGGCACGATGACTTATGAATGACAAATCGATATGCACTACTATTCGGTGCATATCCTATAAAAGATACAATCGACGGTCTTAGGTCCGATTGTAACTTGCTTCGGCAAAGGCACTTCTACCTTAGCCAAACACCCCCACACTTTGAGGTATTTATAGGAAGGTTTCCTTCCTTTCCACAACTCGTAAGGAGTTACATCTCTACCTTTTAGAGGTATTTTGTTTAATAAGTAGTTAGCCGTCAAGACGGCTTCCCCCACATGTTACGGGGCAGTCCGAACTTATCAACAAAGCATTCATCATCTCCTTTAGAGTTCGGTTCTTCCTTTCAGCTACACCATTTGATTGAGGCGAATAGGGGCGGTGGTTTGATGAATAATACCACTTGTCTTACATAACTCTTCAAAAGGAGCTACATATTCTCCACCTCTATCACTTCGTACCATTTTGATTTTACAATCAAGTTGGTTTTCGGCTTCGCTTTGAAGTTAGAAAAAGCTTCAATCGCCTCATCTTTACTCCTTAAAAGATAAAGAGTACAATACTTGGTGCGATCATCAATAAAAGTAATAAAATACTTTTTCCCACCTCTAGTTTGTACAAACTTCAAGTCACATACGTCGGTGTGAATGAGTTCTAGAGGTTTTGTGTTCCTTTCTACGAAATGAAATGGTTGCTTAGCCAATTTTGCTTCAACACAAACTTCACATTTTGTTTTGTTAAACTCATTTACTTTAAGTAGATCGAGATTAACTAACCTTTTTATAGCATTTAGATTAACATGTCCTAATCTAGAATGCCACAAATCGGAACACTCAATCAAGTAAGAGGAAGTAGCTTCATTCTCATTATTCTTAGCCTCAACGGGCTCTGGCGAATGCCATTACACTTAATTTGAAAAGGCCCTCAGAAAGGTAGCCTTTTCCTAAAAACATACCAAATTTTGATAGAATAAATTTGTCAGACTCAAAAACTAGTCTAAACCCTCTCTTGACTAGTACAGAGCCGGACACAAGATTTTTCCAGATGTCGGGGACATGCGGCACCTCTCCCGAGTAAGGTTCTTGCCTGGGAGCTCAACCTTAGCACCACGGTACCATAGCCAACCACCTCGAGATGAGGCTTGATTACCCATATTGAGCTTCCTCCCTTGGCAACTCTTGTACTTGGTGAAGCGGCTCCGTCACCACAAACATGTGCCGTGGCAGCCGGTATCAATATACCACTTCCCCTCATTCTCCACGACGTTTGCTTCTTCATGACAACGGCCGCAAGGTCGGCTTCGGTGAGGTCAATCTCCAACATATTGGCTTGACGAGCCCTCTTCTTCTTCGGCTTTCAGCAGTCCTTGGACATGTGGCCGGATTTGCCACGATTGTAGCGAGTCCCCTTCAAACTTGCGGGATTACACCTTGCCCTTCCCTTTGGGGTTGCTATTCGGACGCCCTCTCTTAGCATTGTTGGAGTTGCCACCTTTCTCAGCAAGGTTGACTCTTGGCTCCACGAGTGCTTTGCCCTTCCCATCTCGAGTTCTCATGTCGGTCTCGATGCGGAGCTTGACCACAAGGTCCTCAGCTGTCATTTCCTTTCGCTTGTGCTTCAAGTAGCTCTTGAAGTCCTTCCACTCGGGGAAGTTTCTCAATAACGCTGTTGCCACAATAAAAGCATCTGGCAAAAGCATACCTTCGGCGTGGACATCATGGACAATGAGTTGGAACTCTTGCACTTGGTCCATGACTGGTCGAGAGTCCACCATTTTGTAGTCCAAGAACTTGGTGACTACAAACTTCTTGGTACTTGCATCGTCGCATGCGGTATTTTCTTTCAAGTGCCTCCCAAATCGCCTTGGAGGTCTTTACATTTGCATATACACCGTACGCACTATCATCTAGTCCACTAAGCAAGAAGTTTTTACAAAAGTAGTCGAAGTCGGCCCAATTATCATAAAGTTATGCGGACTTCCAAGTTCTCTTCGTTGTTACTTGGAGGGGCGGGTGCATTCTCCATCAGCACAGTCGTGAACCCCAATGTTGTCAAATAGAACAACATCTTCTGTTGCCACCTCTTGAAGTCGGCTCCACCAAACTTGGCCGGCTTCTCGGCGAGCGGGCAAAGACTCTGCAGACGAGTGCAGAGGTGCCGTCAGGGTTGGGTTCGAACCCCCCACCACTCCATGGTGGTTCACACTCCCAAATGGGACATTGCTCTGCAAGGTAGAGGACATGGCATTGAAGTTGTATGCCGAGTTAGAGGCATTAGCACGGTTAAGTGCGATCCTTGCGTCAGTGGCGGCAGACATGGCAGCGAGTGTCGGATTAGCAAAGACCGGAGTAGGTGTAGGGACAGACACCGGCGGAACTACGTTGCCGGAGGAGGCAACGACGTCAGATACAGCGGGGTTGGTGGCAGCAGAAGCGGCGGCGGCGGTAGCGTCGGAGAAATCAGTACTTGAGGAAGACATCTTCTTAGTTTACTTGAAGCAGATATAGATATTTCGTCTTGCGATTGTTGGTATTATAAACTGCTATTACAAGTAAACTATTAAATAACAAAATGAAATAAAACAACAAAACCGTCGAGTCGAGGAGTCCTCTCTCCGCAAGACGAAATACGCCCCGGTAGTGCTCTCGGTTGTAAGCGTATCGTCCCCAAAGATAAAACGACGAACGTCTCGAAGATTGCAGCACCGCAAAACCTTCGAGCTCAGCGAACTGGACTTTTCCGGCGAGGACAGGCTGCTGGAGACTTGAGCTAAGAAGCAGCTAGGATGAGATGCAGAGCTAACTATGGAATGTTGTTGTTTTGCAGGTGTTAGAATGACATGCAGACTGGTCCTATTTATAGGCAGTCCCAGCTCAGGTGTTGATTGCAGGAGCCATTAATGCTGGAGATCGTAGATGGTAAGTAGTGGAGAAGTGGAGAGTGAAACAGTCTCTTCCAGAGACTTCCAAAACAGTAGTGCTTGGGTGTGGCAGGTGCACTGCACCACGGAGAGGAATCCAGTGCAGCTAGAGCACTGCACCGCCCGACCCGGCACCCGACCCGGCGAACGACCCGACGGACCAATTGCCAAGATCCAAGATCCAAGATCCAAGTCCAAGTCCAAGTCCAAGTCCAAGTCCAAGTCCAAGTCCAAGTCCACGGACACGGACACGGACACGAAACCGGAACCGGAACCGGAGCCGGAGCCGGGCACGGGCGCGGGCGCGGTGCGGCGCGCCCGCGCCGCGCCAGCGTGTGAGGCGGTCGGCGAAAAGGCTCGCGCGCAAGATGAGCATGTGTGGCTCAAAGCCCACCACATGTCACTTAGTTATCTTCTACAATATTGTAGAGACTTAAATACCACACAAAAATATTATTCATTAATCGATGTGGGACATGATTAATGTAATAACTCTCCAAAACCCGAATAAGGTAAGTTTCTCCACTTTAGGTAACATATTAGTTTTGTCCCCCCAAACTTCGAGCCACTATTTCTCACTCACCGAAAATCGGAATCGAGAAATTAAGCACACTATAATTATCTACTCGAAACGTAGATCGACGTCATATATCTCAAAACATTAATCGGATAAATATCGAGGCTCGAAACGATGATTAACCGGGCTGAATTTTGCCCTAGTCAAATTAGCAATAAATGCTAATTGACTTTCCATAATTTCTAAATATATATAATATATATATATATATATATATATATATATATATATGTTAACGGTTTTCTCCAACAGCCCATAGCTCAATCAACAACATAAAACTATAGTTTCATATTTTTAAATTTTTTTAGTTAATAGATATAATTAATTAACTAATTACTTGTATTTGCCTTTAGAGACTATTTTTTAGTAATATGTCAATACTAAAATATTTTGATAAAATAAAATTATGGAAAACCTATATTTCGAAAGCCAGTTTTTAAACTCATAAAACCTCGAAGTATTCCCATTTTAGAGTCCAAAATAGTAGTAATAAATAAAAACTAAACTTCACATGTGAATTCTTGAATGGGAAAGCAGTTGTTTTTCTAATTACTAAACAAAAATGAATATTGAGATCAAGTGGAGAGGTGGTCCCTTAATGTCATGGAATTAGTTGGCCATTACATGAAATAATTGTGGGATAAGACAAAAGGAAAATTGTGGGCCAAACCTAAAATAACTCTTATATTAATTTTTTTCACAGCTATGTTGTTTTTCACTTTTCTGCTTCAAGATAAAGAGCTGTCAAATTATTTCAAATGTCAACTCTACTTGACATTAACTTCTACCTCAACATTATGAAAATAAAATACATTATAAAAGTGAATCTTAATTTAATACTACTTTGTCTAATTATTATTATCATGTTTGTTCTTAATATGGAGATTAAAAAATTTATTTATATTTATTTATTTATTTTTATTGTATTAAAAAAATAAATACAATTTTTGAGTAATGATTAATGAAAATGAATGACAATTAATTACAATTTTATTAAAGGTATAGTTGAGATAATTAATTTTATTTTTTATTTTTCTATTTTTTAATATTGTAATTAACAAATAATCTAAAATTTTCAAAAAATTAAAAATAATAAATTTTCAAATTCAGAACGTGAGAGAGACTAGGGATGGCAAAATGACCCGGACCCATCGGACCCGCAAGCAATGGGGCGGGTAATACCCGCCCCGTACGAGTGTGGGGCGGTTCCGGACCCGACCCGTACCGGGTCCGGGGCGGTTTCGGTTCCTGCCGCGGACCCGCCCCGCCCCGTAACAAATTAGAATTTAGAAATGTAAAAATGTTATTTGTGAGATTCGAACCCGCATCAATAATTTCTTCTTAATATGGAGATTAAAAAAATATATATTTATTTATTTATTTTTATTATATTAAAAAAATAAATACAATTTTTGAGTAATGATTAATGAAAATGAATGACAATTAATTACAATTTTATTAAAGGTATAGTTGAGATAATTAATTTTATTTTTTATTTTTCTATTTTTTAATATTGTAATTAACAAATAATCTAAAATTAAGAATAATAAATTTTCAAATTCAGAACGTGAGAGAGACTAGGGATGGGAAAATGACCTGGACCCATCGGACCCGCAAGCAATAGGGCGGGTAATACCCGCCCCGTACGAGTGTGGGGCGGTTCCGGACCCGACCCGTACCGGGTCCGGGGCGGTTTCGATTCCTACCGCGGACCCGCCCCGCCCCGTAACAAATTAGAATTTAGAAATGTAAAAGTGTTATTTGTGAGATTCGAACCCGCATCAATAATTTCTTTATATGCACCTATGCCGTTTGAGCTAATGTTCACATTTGTTAATATTTTACATGTATAGTTATATATAAGAATATGACATACTAAATGTTGGTCCGGAGACGAAAAGTCAGGTGTAGAGGGGGGGGGGTGAATACACCTGAGCTCAGTTTCTTTTTCTCAATGAAGGTCAGCTGAGCTGTTGATTGCAACTGATGAACAGTGCCAAATAAGCCTTCGATCGCGGGACAAAGTGATTACCAAAGCCGCCTAAAACATAGATCTACGTAATAAAGGTAAGTGAGAAGACATGCATTAAATGCGCGACAGACAGCATTAATTACTCAGGTTAAGGTTTCCTATTGACCTTTCCTTGAACTATTAATGGCGGGAAATGAATGCACATTAACTACTGAGTGTGAGCGACTGATGCAATAAATGCGAGCATGCTTAAAAAAAAAAATAAGTACACAAAATTACGCAAACCTCTTGATCGAACTTATCACCGGTTACCGTTATGTATAAGGAGAATGGTTGTCATGCCGATGACTATGTTCCCCCACTAGCTATGTACAGGTGTGACTTTCCCAACCGAGTCACTGTACTTAGTTATCTGACCTGTCGTACTGATTCCTTATGCTGATACCAATTGTTACCAATTGTTGGGTAATGATGTTCTCAGTAGTCGGCATCTACTGACGCATCTCAGTAGGATCCAGTAAACCTAGCTCAGCTGATAGTTCTCTGAACCTGTTCTCAGCTAGTGGTTTGGTCAGTATATTTGCCCTTTGCTTGTCAGTATGGATCTTCTCCATCCTGATATCCTTCTTCTCGACATGGTCTCTGATGAAGTGGTGTCGGATATCCACGTGCTTGCATTTGGTATGTAGAACTAGGTTCTGAGTTATGGCAATTGCACTTGTGGAGTCGCAGTAGATGGGCACTTCATCTTGAGTTATACCATAATCTCTAAGTTGTTGTCGAAGCCAAAGGATTTGGGGCACGCGAACTTCCTGCGGCCTATGTACTCGGCTTCGGTAGTGGACGTTGCTACCGAATGCGCTTCTTTGAAAACCAAGAAATCGACTTTGCCGCTTAGGAACCGACAAGTTCCGGAAGTTGACTTTCGATCTATCCCGCATCCCGCATAATCGGCATCGAATAACTTTGTCGGTATTAAGTTATCATCGGCAGGATACAAACCCAAAGATCGGGTGTTCCTCTTAAATAGCGCGAGAATCTTCTTCGCCGAGTCTAAATGACTTCGCTTGGGATCTCGCTTGGAATCTTGCGCATACACCTACAGCATAAGTTATGTCAGGACGGCTAGCTGTTAAATAAAGTAAAGAGCCTATAATAGCTCTATAGTCAGTAGAGTTAACAGAAGCTCCCTCTTTGTCTAGATCGATTTTAAAGTTCCTGTTCATGGGGATTTTGATCGGCTTCTTGGAGTCGCACCTGAATCTTTTGAGAAGGTCTCGAGTGTATTTGGCTTGATTGATGAAGATTCCTTCGGTGATTGCTTCACTTGAAATCCAAGGAAATAATTCATCTCTCCCATCATGAACATCTCGAATTTCTCTTTCATCATCTTCTCGAACTGCTGGCATATGGTCTCATTTCTGCAGCCGAAAATGATGTCGTCCACGTAGATTTGCACCAGTAGGATGTCATCTCCTGACTTTATGTTGAATAGGGTGCGATCTACTTGTCCCCTTCTGAAAACCTTTCTCAAGTAGAAAGTCCGATAGGGTATCATACCAAGCCCCGGGTGCTTGTTTTAACCCATACTGAGCTTTCCTAAGTCTCGTACACTCGATGTCCCTGCCGAAAGCCGGGCGGTTGTTCCACGTAGACTTCTTCCTTCGCACGCCGTTCGTAAAAGCCGACTTTACATCCATCCGATAGACTTTGAAGCCTTGATGTGTTGCGTAAGCTAGGAATAGACGAATGGCTTCCAATCTAGCGGCCCCGGAGCGAACGTTTCATCAAAGTCAATTCCTTCTGCCTGACTGTATCCCTTTGCAACTAGTCTTGCTTTATTTCTGACAATGAAGTTGTTTTCATCTCGCTTGTTTTTGAAGACCCACTTAGTACCAATCACGTGCTGATGTCTAGGTCTGTCAACAAGCTCCCATACTTTATTTCTGACGAACTGGTTCCGCTCTTCTTGCATAGCAATGACCCAGTCAACATCTTTAAGTGCGTCCTCTATCGACTGAGGTTCTTCTGTAGACAGAAAACAAGAGTAAAGTGAGCTTTCTCCTTGACTTAATCTTGATCTCGTCCTTATAGTTGCTGATGGATCTCCAATGATAAGATCTGAAGAATGAGCATCGAGCCACGAACGCCTGAGTAGGGCATCTTCTTCTGATACTACTTCTGCACAGTCAGTATGAGTGTTAGGCATTTCAGTAGTACTGTTCTGTGACTGTAGCAATTCAGTAAGAATGTCAGGATCTACTGAGTTTCCAGGTTCAGGGGCATTTAGCTCAGGAACATTAATCGTTCCCCCTGAGTTTATATTCTCAGTAGAGGTCTCGATTACCGGGGCTTCCTCATCGACCGATGTTACCTGTTGTTGATTCTGTTCGATAGAATCAACTAGGTCAGCTACATCGACTGTTGGTTGAGTCTGAGTTTGTTCATCGTATGACTCATCATCCCAATAATGCTGGATCTTTTCATCTTTATGAGTAAGTCCGAGATCCTGTAGCTTGCTGCTGACATCATCAGTATTTGCTCTGTTTCTTTCCTGTTCTCAGTAACAAATTCATCAAAAACAACATGAGGGCTTTCCTCCACACAAAGAGTCCGATAGTTAAAGACTCTGAAGGCTTTACTGACTCGAGAGTAACCTAAGAAAACTCCTTGATCAGATTTGCTATCAAAGACCTTCAGCTGATCTTTCCCATTATTGTGGATAAAATAAGGACAACCGAAAATATGAAAATGAGAAATAGAAGGAATTCTCCCTTTCCATAATTCATATGGTGTCTTCATGTGTTGCTGAGTGAGTAGTGAGCGATTCCGAGTATAGCGAGGCGGTGTCGAGTAGCATCGCCCCGAACTTCGAGGGTAGTCCGAGAATCTTCGAGGAGCGTTCTTGCTTTGCTTCTTTGAGTGTTCTGTTCTTTCGTTCGAGCAAGTCCGTTCGCCGAGGGGTGCGTGCGGCTGATGTCTCGTACTTAATTCCCTCTTTATCGCAAAGATGTCTTAACTACTGAGTTTAGAAACTCTGTTCCTCTGTCCGAGCGAATTCTTTGAATCTTGATGTCCTTTTCCACACCGAGTTTCTTCGGCAGATTGGGCAACTCGGTTTGAACATCGATTTATTGGCGATGAAGATGACCCAAGTATATCTCGAGTAGTCGTCAATAACGACGAGGGCATACTTCTTGCCTCTTATAGTCATCGGAGAGACGGCCCGAATAGGTCCATGTGCGGCGGTAGAAGGATTCCATCGGTGGAAGGTGACGGAATAGGTGGATTGCTACTCTTTGTTTGCTTTCCCTTCGGACATGCTTCACAATTTCTCGTCTTTAACGAACGATTCGTTGGGCGGTCCTCCGACTTTTGAGTTCTTGGCTAGCTTGTTCATGGTCTTGAAGTTCAGGTGGGTTGAGTCTCTTGTGCCATAGCCATCCCGACTTGTCACCGATTTTGTCTCGTGCTAGTAAGCAAGCCTCGGGTTACTGCGGTTTTCCGATCCCGCAACATAGATGTTTTTCCTCCGCGAACCCGATAACACTTGTTTTCCCTGTAGATTTGTCAACAATATCACGAAAACCAGCGTCAAAGATTACTCTATTAAGATTATCACGAATTGATCGATCGAAAGGAGATTATGTTTAAGTCCTTCAACATATGTTACTCTTGGAAGCGTGGCGGTCCCAATTGTCGGCGTTCCGTATCCCCTTGTATAGCCTTTGGAGTTGTCACCGAATTCACTCGGGACCATCTTCTTGTACGTAGTTGGTCAACGAGCTCTTCCGGTAAGTCATGTGTCTCGAGCGCGCCGCTGTCCACTATCCAAGGGTCCTTATGCACCCGCAAAACAGAGGCATTTTTAGGTACCCTTTGGTTCGGTTGGGTCCTTAACTTCGGTTAGTGGGTGATTTCGGAACCCGGATCTCTGTCTAGGAACCTTAGAAGTCCGAGACTTCTTCTTCCGAACCTTGTCGCCTTTCTTCTCCACGAGACTTGGAGATACGAGACTTTCTACGATGATTTTGGGTTCAGGCGCTTTCTTCTTCCGAGTCTTAGCGCTTCTCCCGACCCCGGGCTCATAGTAGTACGAGCCGTGCTTGGCCGGATGCTCATATAATGGCTCTGCTCTTTGTTACGCCCATCCGACCTTCTTGGTTCCCCCCCGAATTTGATCGCGGTGTCCTGGGGCAGGAACCATTTGTCAGCTGTTTCTTATGATTGCTCGGCTGAGGTGCAATCATTTTCTTTTTGTTCTTCGCCTGAGGTGTAGTGTCAGCAGTTTGCACTTTCCCCCTGACGAACCTATCAGCCAGCGATTCTGAGCTTTTAGAAGTGGAAGCTTCGT
The DNA here is from genome assembly GCA_028984105.1 of Lavandula angustifolia. Classification (NCBI taxonomy): domain Eukaryota; kingdom Viridiplantae; phylum Streptophyta; class Magnoliopsida; order Lamiales; family Lamiaceae; genus Lavandula; species Lavandula angustifolia. The sequence goes on along the minus strand of CM054809.1, from coordinate 5,665,268 downwards.
GAATATAACCAATGCCTTCTTTTACAGTAGTTGGCCGTTGTGCTCTGAGCATGCTTTCTAGCTTCTCCTTAGCTCCCAGTGCTTGTTCGGTCATCAGTCCCTCTCCGGACCTCATCACTTCTCCTGAGAGAATCATAGTCCTTCTGTACGTCTGAGAGTTTCTGACCGAGTTGGGCTATTTCAGTCTCTTTCTCAGAATTGTCCTTAGTCAGGATTGAGATCTGAGTCTCTTGAAGCTGAGACTTAGTCATAAGAGATTCAATCTCTTTCTTGAGTCTCGCAACAAGATTCTCTAACTCAGTAGAGACCTGACAATCAGAAGAAAGTCTCTGATTCTCGGCCTTTACTGTTCTAGTTCTCCGGATGGTTCTCACTTGAACTCTCTGCTCACCGAATCTGTTCCTCTAGTAGATCATCGTAGGCTTGTACCACATCTAGAGGATCATCCGAGACCGAGCACGTGTCGTGTGTGCTTGTGTGAAGAAGAGGTAATATTAAGTTTAGAATTTACCTCGGCCTCTTCTCCCGGCCATCGACACTCGTTCACCGATTCCTCGGGAACCTTCTCTCCGACTTCAACAGCCTACGAATGTAGCTTCATCTTCGAAGAATACATGAATGTATCCTCTTCAATTGAGTTGTCGGATATCTCTCCGGCTATGTAGGCTCCGCCTTCGCTTGGCAAATTTTTCTCTTCGGCTCGCCGTTCGCTCTTTGAGCGGCGAGAGTTCGGGACAATCATACCGATAGTGTCCCTCCTTCTTGCGGTTGCAGGGAGTGGATGTTCTGCTTGCTCTTACCACCGAGTCTTTAGACGGACCGGCAGCAGACTCCGATTTCCCGCATTCGGTAGAAGGATTAGATTCTTCTTTCTTATGATAGTCTTTCTTACCCGAAGAAGAATCTCGGTTGTATTTCCTCGGCCTTTCGACTTTCTCCTTTTCCCTCGATATTTGAGAGCCATCGGTGCTAGCCGATCGGGGCCTGGAGTCTCGGAAGACTTTGCTGCGATGTGGCCACAGCTTTGCTTGAGGAAATAGGCTTGGCTCTCGTGTTCTTGATCGTTGCCTTGAAGGCATGGTCGAACCGTATGTCACCGTGGAGCGCTTAAGCACTTTTGGGGTAGGCTATGCTCGAATTCCTCCGATTTTAATTACGAAAATATAACATCGGGAGTTAGAGCATTTAGATCGAGCGACGTAAATAAGTAGCAAAAGGAAGCCACTGCGTCGGGGCAACGCTCTCAAGATCTTGGTGTTCATCTCCTTGTTGGTGAACGACCTCCCCGGCCCATTGATGACATTGACTTGATTGGTGAATCGACACTCGGCTCGTCAATGGTTTCAAGAGCTCCATTGCAAAGGCGTCGAACTTCCGAAGCTCTAGCTCGAGCTTGTTTTCTTTGATCCGAGGGGTTCCATGGCTCGGTGCGGCCAAGGCGTCCCATAGCTCTTTCGCCGTTTTGCAATCCTCGTACCCTTGCGAGGTGTGAGTCACCGAGCGTAGTCGGATGGGCATTACGTGCAACTCGGTCAAGGTTGTGCAACTTCTTTTCTTCAGGCGTGAAGACAGATTTATCTTTGGGAACCTTAGCACCAGTTTGTGCTCCCGCGCCTCCTCCAGCAGCAAATACTACGCTGTCGATCATGGGAATGATCGGTCCTGACTCTAGGACATCTGACATGCTGTCGTGGAGTGACGTTAGGTGTGCCTCCATACGTACGCGCCATATCGTATAGTTCTCTATTGAGAACATCGGTACCATCCTAATACCTGACATATCAGACATCGTAAGAGTAAGAGTATAAGGATGCTGAAAAGATGCTTATGCAGTGAAAACGGTTTTCAGGATCAGTTCGAGAGGACCAGTATTTCAGAACTGGCGATCAGTTGAACACCGTGAGGCTCTGATACCAATTGTTGGTCCGGAGACGAAAAGTCAGGTGTAGAGGGGGGGGGGGTGAATACACCTGAGCTCAGTTTCTTTTTCTCAATGAAGGTCAGCTGAGCTGTTGATTGCAACTGATGAACAGTGCCAAATAAGCCTTCGATCGCGGGACAGAGTGAGTCGGCCATCGAGCTCTCTCCTACCGACCGTTGTCGATACTTTGAGAATCGGTCGAGACTCATTGTGCGGAAAGTGTGGGGCCCGGAATTCGTTTCTTTTGAAAACACGTTTTAGCAAATTAAATCTTTTGGCTGTGCGCTTTATAAAATACGTTTTATGCAAGGTTATGATTTTCAAGTCAGTTGAATGCTATGCAATAAAACAGTAAAAGGACACAAGCGATTTAACGTGGTTCGGATACGCAAGATCCTACGTCCACGGTCCTGAACAAAGCAGGAGAACTTGTTGATTATTCTGAGCAAGCCTCAGCAGGGATACTGTGCACTGGACAGTTTCCTCTAAGTTATAGTCCTTAGCGAATTTACAATCCAAGCCTAAGTCTGAAAGGGAAGGGAATATTCTCCAACTGAGAAGGAGTTCTTACAATAAGAACAATTCACTAAATGTGAACTCCTTCGAATCTAAGCTATAAATATGACAATGAGCTTAGTCTAAAGAAGAAAGGGATCTAAGAACTCTAGAGAGAAAAACTGAGAAATCTTCTAAGTACGCAAGTTTTCCTCTGGATGATCTTTGAGTGTTCTAGAGCGTTTGTGAACTTGAGCTTGTCCCTTCGAAATTCCGTCACTCGAAGCTTCAAAAACTTCTCTATTTATAGTTGTGAGTTATGGCATATGTCCGTTGGAGACGACGATGCCACGTGTCACAAGCTTCCAAGGAAAACGGCCATAATTCGAACTTGTTGCAGCAGGGCAATTGATGCACTGTTCATGAGAGCAGCTTTACTGTGTAGAGTAGGTAAGCGTTGTCGGCTTCTCATTGGTCGAGGTTTGTAGTTGGTGAGAATGTCAGAGTTGACCGTTCAACAACCTCGTGTGTCTTCTGCCGAACTTCTCGAAAAGACTTGAATAGGCTGGGTCGCTTTCCGTAGGATACTGATGGCGAAAAGTCTCTCGTCTTCTTCATTGAGTCGGGCGACAGGGCATCTACCGAGTAGGTCACCGGCGATCGCGAAGGTACTGGGCTTGCATGAGTTCTTCTCGCGATGGCTTATCATCTTTGGGTTGGCTTCTACCGAGGTTTACTCACCGATGATCGAAGAACGCAAGCGATTACACTGATGACGTGGGGTTCTGAAAAGTATCTTCGACAGAAGATCAGTCCAACAATTACCCCGTACAGGACTTAGACAAGAATATAAAAACGATTACAACAAGTCTAACCTATACATCAGCTAATCCTAACGACACACTAATCTACTGATATCAACTAGGTTTTGGGATCTTCAATTCCATAGTACTACTATGATTTCCCCAAATTTTCTTTTAACCGAACAACAGCTGAGTATCATCTACTGACTCATATCCAACATTAAAATATAAAAAAAAATTAATACATCTAACAAAAAAATTAGCTTATAAAATATAAATATTAATTTTCTAGATTTCAATTATGATTAATGAGCAATTACAAATGAAAACTTTTTATAACAAGTAAAAATACATCTAATAAAAATGCAATAAATATTAACTTTCTAGATTTCAATATATTATATATAAATTTCTAATTTCTAATTATGAAAATGTATTTCGAAAATGAAATTAACATTATCTACATTAAAAATAGGTATTCATGAACTAATGAACTAATGAAAAATTATAAATTCACAATTTAAAATTCTTTATGACTAATGAAAAATTACAAATTTACAATTGAGTTTTTTTTATAACAAATGAAAAACTATACTCTTATTATTCATGAACTTCATTCATAAGTTCATAAGAATCATAACATATACATAAGAAATTCATAATTTAATAAAATTCATAACATATGAAAGTATATTTAAAAAAATTAAAGAAATATGATGAATAAAAGCTACAAAATATATTTGAAAGGTGATTTTGTCTTTGTGTTTTATTTTTAATTTTCACATGAAATATTAGTCATGCTTACTACAATCATTATATTTTATTAAAGTTACTATATTTTTATTTATGTTTTAAATTAAAATTAATAAAATAACAGTTTAAAATTATATATTTTATGTTTATGTAAATTTAACAAATTAGTTGTTGGTCTAGTGGTTAAGAGTGTGTGTACATTTTCGGATGAATGGGTTCGAATCCTTGTACAAACAAAATTTTAAATTTATTAATATCTAAAATATTTGCGGGTCTGCACGGGTCTGGGGTAGGTCTACCCGCCCTGCACGGGTCCGGGGTCGGGTCCTAAATTCTGGTCCCATACGGGTCCACAGGGCAGGTCGGGGTCCATTTTTTAAGGCACGGGGCGGGTCCGGGTCCAATGATACCCGGCCCCGACCTGCAAAATTGTCATCCCTAAGAGAGACTCTTGAAAAGATATTATAAGAGTATGAGATGAGTATTGAACAAAGAAAGTCTCACTTTATTTTAGGATTAGAAATTTAATTCCTCTATTTTAAAAAACATAATAAAATAATAAGACAATTCAATTAAAAAAAATGAGTGTGGTAGCAGGACAAAATGAGTATTAGAATAAATTAAAACGCGAGCGGCTAGTCCGGTTGAAATTGACTTGGGCACGAGGAGATTTGATGAGTCAGCACGAAGGGTGGAGGTGAAAGGCCCAATGGAAGTAGAGATTCCACGTGGTCTACAAACAAGGGGTGGTGGCACCTCCATCCCCCAATCACCTGCACAATCCACTTCCATAATATTATTGATTTTCATATTCTCTAAATACAAATAGAAATGCCAAAATAATTGTCCATCTTCGGCCTAACTATTTACATACTTTGTACTACTAAAATTATTGGCTTCAACATTTGGAATATGAAAATATGTACACACCATTTGAATAATTAATTTGTTTTAAAGTTGAAATGCTACATAAAAAATAATATGCTTCTCCAAAAGTTAATCGATAAGTTTGGATCAAACGAAAAACAATCACACATGAAATCGAATTGAAATAATTTAAACAAGACAAAAGAAAAAAACCGTACTACATTTTTCTCTTCTTATTCAGCGATCAATTAACTAAGAAGAATAAATGATAGTGTTGTGTTTTTACATCGCACGTATTGTTGGCAATTGCGGTCGGCCGAACAAATTAAATAGTCTCAAAGAATTATTTGCACATTTACATAATCAGTGATGAGTTTAATTCAACTATGCAAATTATGTATGTTTTGGCGTCCACTTGGGCTGTTAGACCATATTCTCTGAATTGTCTTGCAGATTTCCGAACTGATTTGATGTGTGAGAAGGATTTGAGGTGGCAATCGAATTTAAAGGCTTAAGGCGCGAGTTTGGATGAAAATATGAAGAAGGGGAGGCTTGGAGACTAAGGAAGAGAAATATGGAAATATTTAAATAATCTTATCTTATCAAATCTTTACATAATTAAGATTCCAACCCTAATTCTACAAGGGAGGCGTCGTCATATATAAGCAAAAGGAGACCACCAAATTTAGATTTGTCTTTCACGATTCGGCATCCATAACAGCGAGAGGACAACAACCGAGGGAGGGGATTCGTTCATCATAGTTAGGAGTTGGAAGAAACAAACACTTTATCTTTTCGTTTTTTCTTCTCATTTGCTATTGGAGACTTGTCGTTTTTTGCTTTCAAATCAAGGATCATATTTTATCATTCAGTATTGTTTATTGATTCAGTTTCGTTTTTAATTCCTTCGTGTTTCAGTTTCGTTTCAGCTCCTTGATTAAATTTCGTACATATTATTTTCGAGTGCAAACATGTTTTACTTTCTGTCCAGTTTAGTCGCCCGCATGCCCAATCAGACCAGTATGCGTAGCTAATTTTCTTAGGGGCAGACGAGATGTGAAACACACACTTTAATATTTTCGTGAGACTTAGTCCTTAATAATCAATTACTGAAATTCTGAATTAATCTTAGTTAATTTTTTGTATTAGCTAATCTAGGTTTGATCATCCTAGGTTAGTTTAATTTGTAGCTAATTTAGTACTTACATCGTTTATCGTGGATTAGGCTAAATCAGTAGCACAATTGTTCTTAGAACAATATAATTAATTTGGTATGAGATTATTAGATACACACCATACGAATATGTTCCTAAATTGGGTTTCCTAAATCTATTGATTGTCCACCAACGTAGGTTGCATCTAATTTAGAGAAGTAGTTGTTTCGATACCCACCGTGACAACTACCGAATAATTAAGAGGAATAGGAGACGTGTCAGTTTAATTATGACGGCCTACAACTAATTAATTTCTAGAGATTAATTCACATTTAATGTCAAAGATCGTACTTTCTGTGTGAATCATTTTGCTAGACCCATTCATTTGCATATTTTTATCTACTATTTATCTTCTTGCTTTAAAATTTAAAAAACCCTTAAAATTGCGTGGTCGCTAACCAAACCTATTAAATTAATAACAATTTTATGTTTAAAATCTATGTTCCCTCTGTTCGATACTTATTTGCTATACTAATATGAATTATAGCGTTCTTGCGGAATTTATTTGGTGAAATTCACAAACATAATAATACTTTTGAGAGTAACGTAATAGAGATAAGACTTCTTCACGACTTGTCCGGAATTGATTGGGGAAAAAAAATACCAAAATGACTCGATACAAATTAAATCGAGATTAAACTTTTTCCAGTATATATTGAGGTCAAATTCGGAGTTCAATGGGCTCATGGTTTTTTTTTTCGAGCTTGAAAACATCTCTTGAGAATCTGTTGTTGCCCTAAGTAATTGGTCATTTGTTTTTACATTAAATACTATTTTCTTTATGAATAAGGTTTTGTGTTGTACTGATGTTAACGAGAAATTCAGCAAAATTTACCCAATTTGTATATCATTTTTTCAATATAAAAAGTTTAAAGTTCGAATTCAAAATCTCTAACCATGTTCTATCTCAAATTAATACCTAATTATGATTCGAGTAATATGAGAGAGAGAGAGAGAGCAGTAAATGAGGGGGTCACTTTCTAATGACAAAAAAAGGTAAGGTCACTTTCCGGTATTAGTGGGGGTGGCATTTTAATTTAAGGGGACCAGATCATAAATATATATATAGTTTGGGCCCACCTACACAATCCCCGCACCGCCCCTTATGTATTTAACCCAACCCTAAACGCCCAGTGGCTGCTACTGCTGTACCAGGTCTTAAAAGCTGAAAAATTGCTCTTGTTATAAAGTTTACGGATCATACAACGTTTATAACCCTACCATGCAGTAGCATTTACAAATTACAAAATGGATTCTATTTGCTCTTACATTACTTACCCTTAGTAAACAAATTGATAATTTATAAACACACTTATCAATAGATGTGTGTCTAATTGTATTATCTTTATAGAATTTTATGAAATTCAAATGTATATAAATTATTATTTAAAACTTCACGAATCAATAAATCTTTGTTTTAGAGTGGGCTTTCAAACTAAAGTAAATACTAATTGTAAGCTTAAAAAATCCTCTTAACTAAATGGGCTCTGCTAGTTTAATTAGTGGCCCACCTACGAGGCCCGTAACACAAGTCCGATCAACCGTGAGCTTCTACTCATGTTACATCAGTTAAATATGACCCAATATGTCCCTTCCCGACGGGCAGGCCTGGCCGTCCGTACTTTAGATTAGGTGGGGCTAGAAATTTTTAGGCTCAAAATTATGCGGGCCTAAATTATCAGCCCAAATAGCCCAACACGTTTTTAGCCACAAAAGTACATGATCTACGGAGATTGGTGAATTTTACCCTTATGGTTTCATTATGGTTTCAGTTAGGTGTAATTATCATCCCGTGGTTTAAAAAGGTGCAAAATACCTTATTGTAGCTTTTATTTTGTTGAATATTACCCCTATGTATATTTTATTCGATTTTCGACTTTAAAAAAAGAAACACCCTTAAACATATAATATATATAAAGTTAAACCTCGATAAAGTAATATTCGATAAAGTAATAATCTCGTTTAGATAATAAATTTTTTTGGTCTCGATATGGGTCAATGCACTAAAATAATACTCGATAAAGTAATAAACTCGTTAAATGAATATTTTTTTCCGATCTCAAGGTTATTACTTCATCGAGGTTTAACTGTATTGAGATAATAGCATAAATGTTACGATAAAACATATTAAACCACATGGGAGGTCGATCCGTGTATTTTATCAGGTTTGAGTGGAGGGGGTGGATTGCATCTCTTTGAAAACCACAAGGGGGCTCGGTGCACTTGCGTGAAATCATAGGAAAAATAGCACTTGTGTGATACCACAAGGAGGTAAACTGCACCTCATTATAAAACACAAGGAGTCTTGATACACCTTTTGAAACCATAGGAGGAAATTTGCATTTGTCTAAAACCACAAGGAGGTAAACTACACCTTGTTATAAAGCACAAGGAATCTCGGTATACCTTTTGAAACCATAGGAGGAAATTTGCATTTGTCTAAAACCATAAGGAAATTAACTGCCATTAACTCTGATCTATGGGCTAAACCTGACTATTTTTTTCTTATAATTTTATATACTCTTAGAAATCATAATAGTTATGTGGTACAACGGTATCCAGTCGTATATGATCATCTAACAAGATCTCAAATCTCAATGACTCTTTTGAAATTAATTAGATTAAAAAGCATACAAGAAGATATATTTAATTTAGTATTTAAATTTCCATTCAACTTGTGTTAGTCTTTAAATACATTAAGTTTGACCGAATTTAATTTTGCACACAACTTTTAAAACGCTTATCAAAATATACGACTTTTAAATTTGTTAAAAATTGCACATTAGTGAAAAACTCCGGCGAAATCGAATCTGATGGGACAGACAACGTGGTATTTTATTGCTTAGTAAACCTAGAGATTCATCCACGTAGGAAATTTGAGATTGAGATTTTCGTGGCACTTAAATGCACGAAGTTTGAGATTCATCTGATTTTGCACATGAGTCTCAGATTTTAATAAAAATATGTTTAGATTTTATTTTATGCTTAGTGTTTAGTAGAGAGTGAATCAAATAATTTGAATATTAGTAATAAATCGAATATGAATCAGGTTTAATATTCAAATACAAATCGAATACAAAATCGAGAACTGTAATATTTGATTCGATTTGATTCATTTACAACCTTAAAGTAAAACATAGATTTTGGAGAATGACGTTTTACATCTATCTTATGATTATAAACCTACTCATATTGATTAATCTTTTATTCACACCCTCTATTAAATAGTGAGCATAAAATAAAATTTAAACATAATATTATTAAAAATTGAAAGAAATGTGCAAAACTAGATGAAACTCAAACTTCGTGTGTTTATAGGTGACATATGTTATAGAATTCGTAAACAAATTTCTCAGCCAACTAAGTCATAAAATGCCACATCGTCCGCCTTGTCAGATTTGATTTTGCCGGCGTATAATTTTTAACGAATTGAAAAGTCATATACTTTTAGAAGCATTTTAAAGATCGTGTATAAAACCAAATTTCGACCAAAAATCGTGTATTTATATGCTAATATCCCTTCTCTAAGTCAACAAATCTTACCGCTTAAAAATTTGCAAACATTGCTGATGAAGTGAAATAATACTTGTAAGCAAAAAAAAAAAAGTTTTAAAAAATCTGCCAGTACTATATTACAGAACGGATTGACACCTTTATATAAAACAATAGCTTTCAAATTAAAATCTGGTAATAATAATTTTCAAATCAAATAGTTTTCAAATTAAAATCCGGTAACAATATTTTTCGAATGACACCTTCATTCAGCCAGGGATCGCGCTAGCGGTGCGGTAGAAACGTCTAGTTAGTGCATAAGGTGGTTTGTTTTTCATATTTGATACATCATACATCATACATAAATATGTATATGATGAATAAAACTTGTATTCTATTTCTCTGTATGTATCTCCACATGAAACATTATTTTCATAATTAAATATTAACAAGATTCAGTTGCGTGAACAGACTGAGATCAAACTTTCAAGGCAGTATAGAAATATTTAAATTGAGTAAACATATACAGAACTTAAAAAATCCTCTCTTTATCGAACTTAAAAATTAAAAACAATTTGAATCTCATATACATACTCGATCAATTATTGTTTAATTGCATTATGATACGTCACGAAGCACGCGCCTCCTTATTTTGGAGTCACGAGGAATCTAGAAAAATCTTAATGACCTACTTTATGTTAATGTGTATTAAAAACAAAAATCTTAAGCTGTGTCAAAATTTGTTAAGTATCCACAATTTTTTTTTGGATTTTTAGTATCCACAATTTTTTTTTTCTGATTCATGGAACCCGCAGCCGCTACCTTTGGTGCGCACTGGGTAAACCATAGCCTGCAAACCACATAGGAGGGTTCAACCACCCTTAATGTGACAGGGTGACAGACAACGGTCCTAGTGGGAATTGAACCCAGGACCTATTGGTCCCGGGCCACCACTTTAACCGCTACGCCATCCCATAGAGACAGTATCCACAAATTCTCATTAGCATAGCTCATAACAAATGAGTATCTCTCTATACTCAATTTATTTTTCCTTGTCAAAAGTGTGAGTCAGATTGATGTCAGGAGCTTAAGGGGGTGTTTGCAAATGCTTATTTTAAGCACTTATATGCTTATTGATAGCATAAGTAGTTTTTTTGTGTTTGATAAATCTGCTTATTGCAGCAGCTTCTCTAAAATTAAGCAACTAAATTGCTTAATTAAATAATTTTTTAAGCATCTATTGAGATGCTTTTGGGTGCTTAAAGCACCATAATTTCTGAAACTATCAAATATATCTGTTTTTTATTATTGATACCAAAAATATCTGCTTTTGCTTAAAAGTAATTATTTTAAACTTTAAGCAACAATAAATAAAAAATGCTTATGATAAGCAGTTGCAAACACCCACTAAGTGATTAAGACTTGTCATATACATATACAGAAATTGCTGAAGTAGAAAGAAGTTCCCAAGTCCAGTAACATCCCAGGATATATATTGTTAAGATCAAACCAATTAAATACTCCCATCAATTTAATTAATTAATTGTGCAAAGTTCCTAATTAGTTATATAGTTAGATAAAGTCTGGTTTCCATTCAATTTAAAACTCTGTATAATGGTACCCCACTAATCCACGATACCTATTAAAATAGAAGAAATAATAAAAGTAGTGGATTACGAGAACTTACTGGTAAATGCAGATAGCATATACTATTATTCTCTAATATCTCATTTTCTCGATTAGTAATTCAATACTTTATTCACAAGCTACAGCTACAAATACTCATCACGAACCTCGCGAAATGGAAATCAGTGCGTTACATTGCTCTTAAGCATCGAAATAATTGGATAATCTGTTAGGAATTAAATCACAAACAAGCAATCAAGATGATCAATTGTAAAACACAAAAAACTTAACCAAACAAAGAAATAAACAGGAACAAGGACAAAATAGCACAACGATTTACGTGCTTCGGTGATTAAAACACCTACGTGCACGGAGAAGCGATCAGAGAAGAGTTCCACTATGAACAAGAAGAAATTAGATGATTACAGTAGGAGTAGAATACTCTCTTTCTTCTCTCCCTCACTCTCTGTATCTCTCTATCTTCTAATCACAAGTTGTTACAAGGATAATGATCACACACACTAACAACACGATCAAGTAACTGACTTATATTCTCATAAGTCTTGATCTTCACCGTTGAGACTATGATGAGTAGTGAAGAGCATTTACCATGGATTAAATTCTGTAACTGCCTTATAAATGGCTAATTGCATATTAATACTTTAAATACCAACACTTAATAATATTGACAGTCATACTCTCACAATTCTCCACCTTGACTGCACAACTTAAGTCCATAACACCTTATCTCCCACCTCTCCTCAACCCAGCCCTATAACAGGGTTGCATTACCACATTATTGAGGTGTTAAGCTCACTAACCTAAGGCAATACCTAAACTTTTCAGTAGGCAGAACCTTGGTTAGCATATCCGCAACATTCTCTTCAGTAGAAACCTTTACTACTTTGATGATCTTTTTGCTAACAACATCTCTAACAAAGTATAATCTCACATCAATGTGCTTTGACCTTTCATAAAACACTTGATATTTCACTAGATGTAAAACGCTTTGATTATCACATTTTATAGTGACTGATTTTTGATCAACTCCAAACTCTCCCATAATTCCCTTCAATCATATTACTTCTTTAAGGACTTCAGTCATGGCCATATACTCGGCCTCTGTAGTTGAAAGAGCAACCACAGACTGCAGGCCAGATTTCCAACTTACAGCTGAACCAAATAAAGTAACACATACCCAAGTTGAGACTTTCTGGTATCTATGTTTGCAACATAATCTGAATTTGTCAACCCAAGTAAAGGTTCTATATCTGCACGGTTTCCTTTTTCAAATTAGTGGAAGATAAGAGTATGGAAGATCAGTTGGAGGAGTTCAATAAGGCGACTGACGATTTGGAAAATATTGAAGTGAAGTTGGAGAATGAGGATAAGGATACTATCCTTCTGAATGCACTTCCTAAGGCTTATGAACATCTAAAGGATGCAATGCTATTTGGCCGTGAGAGTTCTATTTCCCTTGACGAAGTGCAGTCTACACTTCGGGCTAAAGAACTACAAAGGCAGAATGAACGGAAGTCTGCACCATCTTCAGGAGAAATCTTGAATGTTAAGTCCAAGAAGAGCAAGTTCAAGAAATCTGGAAATGATCATAAGAGAACTTCTCAGTAAAGGCAAAGAAGATGAAGGGAAAGAGACTATGAAGTGTCATCATTGCAAGAAACTTGGACATCTAAAGAAAGACTGCTACGCATGGATTAAACAACAATCTCTTAAGGCAAAAGAGCCTGATTCGGCTGAACTTATTGAGCAAGTTCAAGATGTTGAATCTCTGAATGATCCAATATAGGTGATGAATGGGTCCTTGATTGTGTCTGTAGTTACCACATGTGTCATAGAAAGGACTAGTTCACAGAACTTGAGTTCAAGAAAGTGGGATCAGTTATTCTTGGTAATGACCAAGTTTGTCCAGTAGAGGGCATGGGCACTGCCAGGTTGAAGGTTCATGATGTCTCCATTAAAATTTTGCAACAATCAGGTATATTCTAAAACTCAAAAGGAATCTCATTTCACTTGGTTTGCTTGAGTCTAAAGGTTTTCATTATAAGTCTAGAAATGGAATATTGAGTGTGCTAAAGGGTTCTAGGATTATATTGAAGGGGTTTATAGATCAAAACCTATACTGCTTTATTGGACAAATGGTAGTGGGAGAGGTGGATGTCAGTAGTTTTGATGACTCTAAACTCTGGCACATGAGACTAGGTCATATTAGTGAGAGGGGTTTGAATGAGTTGCAAAAGCAGGATATTCTAAAAAAATCCTTGCAAGTTTAAGGTGGAGTCTTGTGAAGAATGTATCTTAGGGAAGAGTAAGAAATTATCCTATGATACTGGTAACATACTTCTACTACACCCTTAGAATATGTGTTTTTAGATTTATGGGGGCCATTTAAAACAGAAACTATAGGTGGTGCTAGGTACTTTGTGACGTTAATTGATGATTTCTCAAGGATGTTGTGGGTATGTGTCTTAAAGCATAAGTCTGATGCCTTTGTTAAGTTCAAAGAATGGTGTAGTGAAGTAGAGACAGAGAAGGGGTTGCCTCTAAAGTGTTTAAGAACTGATAACGGTTTGGAATTTCTATCTACTGAGTTTCAAGATTTCTGTAAAGGGAAAGGAATTAAGAGGCACAAAACTGTACCATCAAATCCACAACAAAATGTGGGGTGAAAAGGATGAATAGAACCTTATTGAAGAGACTAAGATGTATGCTATTGACTTCTGGTTTGCCAAAGAGGTTTTGGGGAGAGGCTATTTCTACACCCTGCCACCTAATCAACAAAAGTCCTTCATCTGCAACTGGTTTCAAAACTCCAGAATCAAGGTGGAGTGGAAAATCTTCTGATTATTCATATCTCAAGACTTTCGGCTATAGAGCTTATGCTCATATAAACAAGACAAGATGGAACCTAGAGTTTTGAAATGTGTACTGGTTGGATATCGTAAGGGAGTTAAGGGATACAAACTGTGGTGTACAGAACCTGGCATGAACAAGATCATTATTAGTAGGGATGTGGTGTTCAAAGAAGATGTAATGCCATTTCTGGAAAAAGCTGAGATTTCTGGAACTACTTATAATGAAGAGTCAGAGAAAGACAAGGTTGAGGTGGAGTTGAAGAGACAAGCAATTTCAAGTACCCAAGGCAGTGAGGTACCTGAGCTTGAAGAGGAGAGTGAACTAGATGTTGACTTTAAAGCAGAAGATAACTTAAGTGACTACGTTCTTGCAAGAGATAGGCAGAGAAGGATAATTAAACCCCCTTCTAAGTTTGGTAATGCAGATCTTATAGCTTATGCTCTGAATGTAGCAGAGGAAATGGATTACCAAGAGCCTAAAACCTATCAAGAGGCAGTAATTGCTCTGATAGAGAGCTATGGATATTAGTTATGAAAGAAGAACTAGAATCTTTGAAGAAGAATGGAACATGGATTCTAGTAGATCGGCCTAAAATTCAGAAACTTGTTAGCTGTAAATGGATTTTCAAGAAAAAGACTGAAGTAATTAGCACAGAGCAAGTGAGATTCAAGGCTAGGTTGGTTGAAAGGGGGTTCACTCAGAGACAAGGCATTGACTTTAATGAGGTGTTTTCTCCTGTTGTTAAACATTGTTCAATTAGATTGTTATTGGCAATTGTTGTGCAGAATGATTTGGAACTACAACAGCTAGATGCTAAAACAACATTCTTGCATGGAGATCTAGAAGAAACAATCTACATGAATCAGCCTCAAGGGTTCATTTTGCCAGAAACTAAAGACAAGGTTTGTTTGCTGAAGAAGTCCTTATATGGCTTGAAGCAGAGCCCTCGGCAATGGAACAAGAAGTTTGATGAGCAGATGATGAAGATGGGGTATTCAAGGTCCAGATATGATAGTTGTGTGTATTTGAAAATGAGAGGTAGCTCAGTATTAGTGTATCTACTGCTGTGTGTGGATGACATACTAATTGCTAGCAAGAGCAAATCTGAAATTCAGAAACTTAAGAATGGCTTGCAATCTGCGTTTGAGATGAAAGACTTGGGTGATGCCAAGAAGATTCTTGGTATGGATATTGTGAGAAAATGAGCAAATGACAGTTGTGGGTGACTCAAGGAGACTATATACAGAAAGTTCTTAGAAAATTCAACATGCATGAGACTAGAGTAGTCTCAATTCCTCTAGCTCAACATTTTAAGTTGTCTGAATCTCAAAGGCCAACTTCTGATGAAGATAAGAATGAGATGAAGAGAGTTCCATATGCAAATGTGGTGGGAAGCATCATGTATACTATGATATGTACTAGACCAGTTTTGGCTCACTCAATTAGTGTGATTAGCAAGTTTATGGCTAATTCAGGAAGGTATCATTGGGAAGCTTTAAAGTATATCCTAAGATACTTAAAAGGAAGTTCAAACTTAGACGGCGCCACTTGTTATGAATTAGATCATAAACAAGCAATCAAGATGATCAATTGTAAAACACAAAAACTTAACTAAACAAAGAAATAAACGGGAAATAAGAACAAAATAACACAACGATTTACGTGCTTCGGTGATTAAAACACCTACATGCACGGAGAAGCGATCAAGAGAATATTTTCACTATGAACAAGAATAAATTAGATGATTTCAGTAGGAGTAGAATACTCTCTTTCTTCTCTATGTATCTCTCTATTTTCTAATCACAAGTTGTTACAAGGATAATGATCACACACACTAACAACACGATCAATTAACTGACTTATATTCTCATAAGTCTTGATCTTCACAGTTGAGACTATGATGAGTAGTGAAGAGCATTTACCATGGATTAAATTCTGTGACTGCCATGAAAAGGTAACTGCCTTACAAATGGCTAATTGCATATTAATCCTTAAATACCAATACTTAATAATATTGGCAGTCATACTCTCACATAATCTTCAAATAAAATTCTTAAATAATGGGAGAAAACAAGAAAATACTGTTGGAAAAATACGAAATGGGGAAGCTACTAGGCAAAGGAACCTTCGCGAAAGTGTACCTCGGCCGGAGTCTGGCGACGGACGAACGCGTGGCGATTAAGGTTATCAAGAAAGACCAAGTGATCAAGAGCGAGAGGATAATGGAGCAGATCAAGCGCGAGATTGCCGTCATGCGCCTTGTCCGCCACCCCCAACATCGTCGAGCTCACGGAAGTCATGAACACCAAGTCCAAGATCTTCCTCGTCGTCGAGTACGTCCACGGCTGCGAGCTCTTCGCCAAGGTGGAGGGCGGCCGCCTCAAGGAGGACGCCGCCCGCAAGTACTTCCAGCAGCTCCTCAGCGCCTTCGACTTCTGCCACAGCCGCGGCGTCTTCAACCGCGACATCAAGCCGGAGAATCTCCTCCTCGACGAGAACGAGGACTTGAAGATCTCCGACTTCGGACTCTCCGCCCTGCACGACCACCCTACCAACGGTGGACTCCTCCACACGCAGTGCGGCACCCCCGTCTACGTGGCACCCGAGGTGCTCCGCATGAAAGGGTACGACGGCGCGAAAGCGGACTTATGGTCGTGCGGCGTCGTTTTGTACGTCTTGTTGGCCGGTTGCCTGCCGTTTCAAGACGAGAGCCTCCACGGCATGTATAGGAAGATTTTTAGGGCGGATTACGAGTTCCCGCCTTGGCTTTCGACGGAGTCATAGCGTTTGATATCCAAATTGTTGGTGGTGGATCCGGGTAAATGGATCTCTATTCCGGGTATAATGCGGGTCTCTTGGTTCCGTAAGTGTTTCAAAAGGCCTAATGCATTCTCCATGCAAGAATCCTTATTCGAGAAATTCGACGAGGACGAGAAATTGCTTTTGCACGGTGCGATCAAGAAGTCGCCGTCGTCGCCGGAATTCTTGAACGCGTTCCAGTTCATCTCGTCGATATTGACCGGGTTCGACCTCTCGAACATGTTCGAGGATCGCCGGAAAACGGGGTCAACGTTCACGTCGCGGTGTTCGGCGAAGGTGATCATGGGGAAGATCGAATTGGTGGGGAAGAAGCTAGGGTTTAAGGTGGCTAGGACGAAGGACTTCAAGTTGAGGTTGGTGGGGCCCACCGAGGGGCGGAAGGGGAGGCTGTCGGTCACCGCCGAGGTGTTCAAGGTGGCGCTGGAGGTGAGGGTCGTGGAGCTCTCGAAGTTTTCCGGGGACACGTTGGAGGATGTGAAGTTTAGGGAGGAGGATATTAGGCCGGCGTTGAAGGACGTCGTTTGGACTTGGCGAGGTGACAATTTTTTCGATTGTGATAATCAAATTGATGGTGAAGGCTCTACGCAGTAAGGTTGGTTTATTTAAATTGAACAATTTTATACTCCATTAGTGACCGAATTAAGGTTGCAAAAGCTTGTTGATGTTATTTTTGTGGTCAACATATACGGCATGATGTATGTTTGTATATAAATATACTGTATATACTCTATGGGTTGGAATTGATCCCATCCTAGACGTGCACAAAGATTTGAAGAAATTTCCATTACCTTTTAGTTTTTATCTTTACCTTGTGAGGATAAATCTTACGGTTCTTTTGGCCCAGTAGGCCCGTTACTTCAAGGCCCTCAAACACAAATAAGTACTGTTGAACAACAAAGTAAATCCTTTTAATTTGGGCTATTAGACGAGAAGTGCTTATTTGACAACAATTTTGAAATAGTTGATTTACGAAATGAAAATTTTATAAATAACTTCAGTACGAACTTTAAATACATATATAAATCAACAGATTTCCAAAAAAAATAAAAAGCTAATGGACTTCAATGCTGTAAAGTTAATCTTGGTACCACACTAATTAGTACTCCCTTCGTCCTACTAGAACGATACGTTTATTTTGGACGCCGGAATTAAGAAAGGGGTATTATGTGGTGTAGATTGTTTGACTTTTTTGTAATATCCATAGTTTTCCTTACAAGGTTTAAGAAGACTATTTGATCCTTAATTATAGACTAGAAGATTCACACCCAGGCAAAAGTTCTATTAATTTTTATTATAAAAATAAAATTGAGTTGTGTATATAAATATATACGCTTGGTACGTATACAACTCGTTCTACTATTACATAATTAGCTAATAAATTAAGTGTTTGTTGAGCTTTGAGTAGTTACACGAATGCAGTAGCTGGCACTGGTGGTTACGAGGATATGTTTTGGAGGTTTCTTGGTAGTTAGGCGGTTATATGATGAAGGAAGAAGATGAAACATGCGTCGTTGGATAAGGATGCTGAGCTGGATGATCGAGTGGTGAAGGGAGGAAGACTCAACTAATAAAGACGTGTTTCTGTTGTTTACGTTTTTGAAGTAGTTAGTTAGTTACTTTACTTTTCCTCACTAATTCATTACTATAAATAAGTGAGGTTGTATGCATCTGAAAGCAAGAGAAATTTTAGCAACAAACGAAATGAAGTTTTCTTTTCCATGATCTAGAATCTTCCACTAGATCTGACTTCCATTGATTTCTCGTTCACCTAGATCTCGAATTATCGTTTACAACATGGTATCAGAGCAGTATGGTGCGCTCACATCGCACGAATTGGAGTGTTCTGGTGGGTGAAGAACTCGGAGAAAGCAGTGCAGAAGGGGAAACAAGGAATAGACCCGGTAGGGAAACAAATTCACGAGGAAGAGGCTCGCGAAACATCGGTGTTAATAATTCTGGTGGTGGAGGATTTCCACAAACTAATGTGTCTAACTCAGAAATGGAGAGGATAGAACAGAATCCAAGGGTCAATGATGTGTATTTTCTGAGTCCACACGATCATCCTGGACTCAAAATCGTCAATGCCGTGTTCAATAGATATAACTACTATGCTTGGAGCAGAGCTATGAGAAGATCACTTGTTGGTAGAAATAAGATTGGATTTATCGAAGGTACAGTTCCAAAACCTCCTGAAAATAGTAATAGTTATAACTCATGGATCCAAGTTGATTTCATGTTTACATCTTGGATAATGAACTGCATAGCTCCTGAATACTTAGAATCGTTTTTACTGATGGAAACTTCTCATCAATTATGGAATGAACTGAAATTAAGGTTTGATCAAAGTAATGGTGCTAAGATCTTCAAGTTGAAAAATGATCTATCTGTTTTCATTCAAGGAAATCAGTCAATAATGAAGTATTACAATAGTCTTAATGTGATGTGGGATGAACTAAGGCTATTACAGCCTAATACAGTTTGTAGTTGTGTGGCTGCAAATACTTGTATATGTGGAGCAGTGAGTAATCAGAGGAACTTCAATGAGACAGATAAATTGATGCAATTCTTACTAGGACTCAATGACACGTATGATGCAGTGAGAAGTCAAGTTCTATTGATAGAACCTTTACCTACGGTTAGCAGGGCATATTCCATGCTGCTGCAAGATGAGGAACATAGGAAAGTTACAGCCGTGCATGCACATCCTCAGGAGCAAATTGCTATGAATGTGAACCACGACACTAAGGAGATCTCTAATGCAGAGACGGTTTTGGCTGTTGGCTATAAGGGAGGAGGAGGTAATCAAAATGATAGAGGAACTGGATTCAAGCCTAGATTGAGTAAGGAGGAAAGGAAAAGATTGAAATGCAGCTACTGTGATAAGATGGGACATGAAAGAAACGAGTGTTTCAAGTTGAATGGGGTTCCAGAGTGGTTTCAGAAACTGAAAGATCAAAAGCAAAAGGTTAATTCTGTAGTGCATCAGGAAGCTGCACAAAATATACCTGCAGATTTTGCTCCAACTCAATTTAGAGGGCAGAATGTTGGAGATTTGATCTCAAGTGTGGAAAAGGCTCTGAGTCAGCTTAAAGGATTGGGAAGTGCTGGTAGTGTTAATAGTGTAGAGACATACACTCCACTGAACGTATTGGAGAAGCATTATTCTTTCAATCTAGTTGAAGGACTAAGGAAAGAAAAAATCTGGATCATGGACTCAAGGGCAAGTAGCCATATCTGCTGCAACAAGGATCTTATGATTAATATCCGCAAGTTAGCACAACCTCAAGGGGTTTACCTTCCTAATGGAGCTATGCAGACAATACATGAGGTTGGTTCTGTACATTTGACTGATAGACTGGTTCTTCAAGAGGTATTATTCATACCAGAATTCACACATAATCTGGTTTCAACACATCAGTTAAGCAATGACTTGCAGCTGAAGTGTGTGTTCTTTCCCACTCATTGTGTGGTTCAGAAGCTTAGTAATGATCATGTTGTGATCATAGGACAGGCACAAGAGAGGCTATATATAATTGATCCAGAACAACATTTGGAGTGGATCAATCAGATTTCTGAGCCTAAGACAGAATCATTGGTTAATTGGCATGTTCTTTTGGGACATGCCTCATTCACCACTCTTCAGCATATTTCAGATTTGTCAAGACTGTGTAACAAAGAGGTGGAGACAGTACTCAGCTCTTGTGAGATTTGCCACAAGGCTAAACAATGCAGAAATCCATTCCCTACTTTGGACCGAGGGGAAACAGAAATTTTTGAGCTTATACATGTAGATATATGGGGACCATACAGTGTTGATAATGTGGCCAACTCATCATATATTTTGACCATTTTGGAGGATAGAGGCAGAAGTACTTGGACTTATCTATTACAGTCCAAGAAGCAGGTGCATAGAGTTTTAGAGAGCTATTTGAAGATGGTGGAGACACAATATGACAGAAAAGTCAAGAAGATAAAAACAGATAATGGGACAGAATTTGTGAATGCACAGATTCAACAGATCTTTCATTCACTTAGAATTGTTCATCTACGGACTTGTGCTTATACACCCCAGCAAAATGGGACAGTTGAGAGGAAGCATCGTTCATTATTGGAAGTGGCTCATGCATTAATGTTTCAGAGTTGTCTACCGGAAGATTTTTGGCCTTTCTCAATTCTGACTGCAACTTGGATCTTGAACAGATTGCCTAGCAGAGTGCTTGGATGGACTTCTCCATTTGTCTGTGTTAACCAAATCCAAGGAAGACTTAACTATGATGAGACCTTTTAGATGTCTGGCCTATGCAGCAAATACATACCCGCATAAGAAAAAGTTTGATGCAAGGGGGACTAAATGCATATTTCTTGGTATTGCAGTTGAACACAAAGGTTATATACTCTTTAATTTGGAAGATAAGGAGGTGTTTATTTCTAGAGATGTCAAATTCTTCCCTCACAATTTTCCTTTTGCTACCTCAGATTCTAAATCTATCACAGAGACAGAATCAACTATAATTCCTTCTGTGTTGATTCCATCTGATACAAGTGGACATTTGGAAGATGTCCCCAATGATGATATTTCTGAGTCTAGTCCTCTTTCTTCCCCCTCACAAGATGAATCCTCTACCTCTTCTACTGCATCTCCATCTTTTATGGAGCCACCTATGGAACAGGGTGTTAGACCAAAAAGGACTTCTAAGCCTCCTGCCTGGTTGAATGACTTTGTCAGTCAGGTTGAATTAACATTTCCTGACAAGATATCAACCTCTTTGACACCTCCTAGGTTTCCCTATGTTCATGCTCCTGTGTTTAGCTCAAATTATTTTGCATTTCTTGCTAATGTCACCACCTTACAGGAACCTTCTAGCTATAAAGAAGCAAGCAGATTTGTTGAGTGGGAATCTACTATGCAAGTTGAACTATCAGCTCTAGAGCAGAATGCTACCTGGACCTTGGTAGATCTCCCATCTGGTAAGCATGCCATAGGCTCTAAGTGGGTTTATAAGGTGAAGCTTAGAGCTGATGGATCAGTAGAAAGGTTTAAGGCACGGTTGGTTGCAAAGGGTTATAAACAAGAGTATGGGATAGATTATGAAGAAGTTTTTTCACCAGTGGCCAAACATGTTACCATCAGAATGTTACTTGCTTTAGCTGCTTCTTCTAATTGGCATCTTCATCAAATTGACATAAATAATGCTTTTCTTCATGGTATTTTAACAGATGAAATTTACATGTTGCTTCCTGAAGGCTATACTAAGGCACCTGCTGGTAAAGTGTGCAAGCTAGTAAAGAGTTTGTATGGACTTAAACAAGCATCTCGTGAATGGAATGCTGAGCTCTGTAAGGCCCTCTCATCCTATGGTTTTATTCAATACCCGCATGATCATTGTCTCTTTACCTTAGGAACTGGCTCTACCTCTGTGGCATTATTAGTCTATGTTGATGACATTTTGATTGCTAGTCCGGATTTGAACTTGGTTTCCAATTTGAAGCAGTTTTTACATAAAAGGTTCTCTATCAAAGATTTGGGGGTAGCAAGGTATTTCTTGGGTATGGAATTGGCTAGGGGAGAACAAGGCCTTTATTTGAGTCAGAGGAAGTATGTCTTAGATGTGGTAAACAGTGCTGGTCTTCTTGGTTGTCATCCAGCTTCCACTCCTTTTCCTCAAGGGGTGGATCTTTCTAATTCATCTTCTCCATTACTTGCTGAACCAGACAAGTATAGAAGGCTTGTGGGTCAGCTTCTATACCTCAATCTTACCAGACCAGACTTGACTCATGCTACACAGCAGCTGAGTCAGTTTGTAGCTTCACCATGTGAGAACCATTGGTCTGCAGCCTTACATGTACTTCGTTATTTGAAGGGTTGTCCATCCCTTGGTTTGTTTTTCTCAGCCAATGGTTCATGTCTAAATGTTCATGCTTATGTTGATGCAGACTGGGGTACATGCCTTGCAACAAGAAGATCCTTAACTGGATTGTGTGTTTTTAGGTGGTTCTTTAATTTCATGGCGTTGTAAAAAGCAAGATACCGTGTCTGCATCCACTGTTGAGGCCGAATATCGCGCCCTTGGGGCCACTGTGAGGGAAATTGTGTGGATCAGCTATATGCTTCAAGCTCTGAAAATTGAGGTTCAAACCCCTATTCCTTTGTACTGTGATAATGCAGCTGCTATTCATATTACTCGGAACCAGGTATTTCATGAACGAACGAAGCATTTGGAGATTGATTGTCACATTGTTCGAGATAAGTATAAGGAGGGGCTCATTAATCCTACTTTTGTCCATACTTCTCAGCAGTTGGCTGATGTTTTACTAAGGTTTTGGCAGGGCGCCGGTTTCGGTATCTCCTCTCCAAGATGGGGCTTATGGATCTCCATCGCCTCCATCTTGAGGGGGGGGGGTGTTGAGCTTTGAGTAGTTACACGAATGCAGTAGCTGGCATTGGTGGTTAGGAGGATATGTTTTGGAGGTTTCTTGGTAGTTAGGCGGTTATATGATGAAGGAAGAAGATGAAACATGCGTCGTTGGATAAGGATGTTGAGCTGGATGATCGAGTGGTGAAGGGAGGAAGACTCAACTAATAAAGACGTGTTTCTGTTGTTTACGTTTTTGAAGTAGTTAGTTAGTTACTTTACTTTTCCTCACTAATTCATTACTATAAATAAGTGAGGTTGTATGTATCTGAAAGCAAGAGAAATTTTAGCAACAAACGAAATGAAGTTTTCTTTTCCATGATCTAGAATCTTCCACTAGATCTGATTTCCATTGATTTCTCGTTCACCTAGATCTCGAATTATCGTTTACAATAGTGTTGTACTTATCTATCCCTTGGCTTACGTGGGCTCCCTTGGACAAGAGGTAGTAATGATTATATAAGAATATATATGTGTGGTGAGCTTGAGAGTAACGTGGGATGCATGCATATTTCTAAAAAGTATTTTCATGAACTTGCTTAGTATTACATTAGAAATAGTGATTTATTTACTTAATTATTTTCCTTCATTCCTCCCTTATTGTAGAAATTAAAGGATTAACCAGCAGGCTAGGGGTGTAGACTAGATGACTCATAGCTCATATTTAATTTTGGGTTACTATAGATTTTATATCCTTGAACATTAAGTTTTGGGAAAAAAATATACTAATGCGTTTACTAAAAATAGTAAATGTTATCTTTAAGAGAGAGAATGAAAGGGAAGTTGTGGGCTACGAACTTCCATCCTTACTTCTTACTGTCACCCTTCTCACTTTATAATCTCATCTCCACCGCCTTGTTCTCTGTTTCCTCATTTTCTCTCTTTCCCCGTAAGCCCTTTTCAAGGCATCAGAGGTAAAGTCCCTTCCTCCTCCTCTTGCCGATTATTCTCTTCTTTGTAGGATCATGATCTAAAAATTTGATGTATTTATGTTCATCTATGCTTGTTGTGTCTCGAATCATGTTTTAGAGTTTTGCTTCTTCAAGGGAATGTTCTGGTTGTGGTCTTGCTAGTATTAGGAGAGGGCTGCCAGAGGGGAAGAGTCGGAGGTGGCAGCGGGGCTGCTGTCATGATTTTGGTGTCGATGCATGACCATGTGTCTCTGTTTTCTTTTGTGTAAGAACAGGAGGTTAAAACTCTGTTTCTGTTTGATTTTATTGTCCAAAAGCCATCAAATTATATATCGTTGAAAATCTCTTATTCCTGGCTTTCCAATGCCACCTTCTATTCGTAATTCCTACTTCAGACCTGAAAGTTATGACTCCCGAAAGTCGAGGTGGTAGTAGACTACGGTTACGGGTTGTTTTCCCGTGAGCAGAGCAGCAACTTTGAATCTAAATTCTGCTCGTCTCCTTTATCCAAAATATGGCATATCATATATCATCGGAAAGCTCTTTTCCTTGTCTTTCCATCTCCACTTTCGGTTTGTAAATCGGAAATCATACCCGAAAGTTATGGGTCCTAGAAGTTGGGGTGGCGGGTAGTGTTTTCTGTTTTTGCTGAAACAGGTCAGCGGCTTTCAGCCCTGTTTCTACTCTTTTATGTTAATCAAAACCCATTGTATGATATATCATTGGAAACCTCTCACTATTAGCTTTCTAGAAACATCTCTGGTTTGTAAAACTGAGTTCGAAGGTGAAAGATGTAAGTCCTACAAGTTGTGGGTTTGTCGATGAAACTCAATTCTTTTAAACATAACCAAATGTTTCAGCTCGATTTCTGAGCTATTCTTTTGTCCAAACTCTTTCATATTATATAATGTTGGAAAGCTCTGATTGTTGGTTTTACAACGTAACTCTCGAATTATAAATCAGATTTCAAATCCGATAGTTTTGAGTCTTTGAAACCTCGGTGGCGGAACTGCGCGCATTGTGTTCGGGCACAGGGTCAGGTCGAGATTCGAGCATCAAATCGGTGCTAGATCAAAGAGTCAGTTGAAAAGTGTCATAACCTATATAGAGTATATTCCAATCATAATCTCATTTTCATAAACCGATGGTCGGATTAACTAGAACTGAAGTCGAAAATAGTCGTGTTGGTTTTCAAATTCAAATTAAACCTTGTGTTATATTAGCTTAAGTTTTGGGGTTACAATTAAGCATAAGGTTTTCTTGTAGGCTCTGTTGAAGAAGAGAAGTAGCATCCGGTTTTACAGTAAATTAATATTGTTACAGTTTTGAGGTGTGTTTTACTTTCTCAAAACTATTTTGAGTTAATAAGCTCTATGAAATGTTATGTTTATCCATGAAAATGTTTTTTGTACGTTCTACTTGTTTAATGCTCTGAATTGATCGATCGAGATTCTTTACTGGCCTAACACGCTAGTGAGAATTATGTACACCATTGTTAGTAGTGCAATGGGTTGATCGCCATTGTGTGCTAACCAGTCGGAGAGGACCTATGGGCTTTGACTTTAAGTCTAACGGTTGATGTTGGGTTATGAGTCAGTAGATGATACTTAGCATTTTATTGGGTAAAATAAAATTGGGGGAAATCGTAGTGTTCATGCTATGGAATTGAAGATCCCAAAACCTAGCTGGTATCAGTAGTGTAGTGTCGATAGGACTAGATGATGTAATAGGCTAGACCGATTTCGAATTCTTTATCTGTCGTGTCTATGTCCTGTATGGGGTAAAATGTTGGACTGATCTTCGGTAGGAAGTTACTTTCCAAAGCCCCACGTCATCAGTGTAAGAGCTTGTGTTCTTAAGTCATCAGCTGATCTTCGCTTCAGTAGAAGATACCTTATCAGCTGACAGACATCAGTAGAAGAACCTTATGCAAAGCTTAGTACCTTCGCAGTCATCAGCTGACTACACTCAGTAGAATATATCTTATCAGCCGACTCAGACGAAGAAGACAGAGACTGCATCAAGTCTACTGTATCCGACAGGAAACGAACCAGCTGTTAACATCACTCGAAAGTTAGCAGAAGATCATACAAGGATAAGTGAGAGTCAACTCCGATGAAGACCAATGTCTGACACATCTCACCTACCACAAACCTCGACCAATGAGAAGCCGTCAACGCATTATCTGCTCTGACCAACTAAAGCTGCTCTCATGAACAGTATCAACAACTCTGCTGCAACAATTCGAATATATGGCCGTTTTCTTGGGAAGTTTGTGACACGTGGCATCGTCCTCTCCAACGGGCAAATGCTTGGGTCACGACTATAAATAGAGAAGAAAATCCGAGCTCCACACACGGGATATCAAGGGATAAAATGCTCAAGCTTTCGAAACAACTCTAGCGCATTCAAGATAAATCCAGCGAAGAACTTGCTCAATAGAATATCCTTAGTTCTTCTCTCTAGAGTTCTTTAGATCCCTCTTCTCTAGCTAAGCTCAAAGTTCATATCTATAGCTTAGATTCTCGAAGGAGTTCACTTTTAGTGATTTTTCTTATTGTAAGAACTCCTTCCTAGTTGGAGAAAATCCCCTCCCCTTCAAACCTCGGTTTGATTTGTAAAAGTCGCTAAGGACTATAACTTAGAAGGGTCTGTCCAGTGCACAGATACCTTGCTGAGGCTTGCTCAGACTAATCAACAAGACCTCATGTTCAGCAGGAGCGTGGACGTAGGATCTTGCGTATCCGAACCACGTTAAAAATTGCTTGTGTTGTTTACTGTTTTATTGCATTGCATACAAACTATTTACAAAATCATATCTTGCATAAAACGTATTCATAAAGTGCACTAGCCAAAACTGTTTGACTTGTGAAAATCACGTTTTCAACTGAGACGAATCTCCGGGCCCCACACTCTTATTCGCACTAAGTCTTCGACTGAGAATCAACCATTGACTAAAGTCAGTAGGAGAGACTCAGTAGTTGGCTCACTCTCTGACCCGCGATCGAAGGTTACTATCTGGCACTGTTCATCAGTTGCATCCAACAGCTCAGCTGTCCTTCGCGTTTGAGAAAAGAAATAGTATTCAGGTGTATTCACCTCCCCCCCTCTACACCTGACTCTCGTCTCCGGACCAACAATTGGTATCAGAGCAACGGTGTTCTTCTGATCACCGGTTCTGTAACTACTGGTCTTCTCGAACAGATCCTGAAAACGTTTTTCACTGCACAAGCATCTCTTCATACATCCTTATAATCTTATCCATAATGTCTGATATGTCAGGTATTAGGATGGTGCCGATGTTCTCCATAGAGAACTATATGGTATGGCGCGTGAGAATGGAGGCGCACCTAACATCGTTGCATGACAGCATGACGGATGTCCTTGAGATAGGACCCATCATTCCCATGATCGACAGCGTACAATTTGCAGCTGCGGGAGATGTAGGAGCACAGACTGGTGCCAAAGTCACAACCTCGACCGAGTTGTGCGGAATGCAATCCTGACTACGCTCAGTGATTCACATCTCGGGAGGGTGCAAGACTGCAAAACGGCAAAGGAACTTTGGGACACCCTGGCTGTACTAAGCCAAGGAACCCCGCAGATCAAAGAAAACAAGCTCGAGCTAATACATTTTCCATGGAGCCCAACGAGACCATTGCCGAGCTAAGCGTCAGATTCACTAATCATATCAATGTGATCAACGGGCTGGGGAGGACGTTCACCAACAAAGAGATGAACACAAAGATCCTGAGAGCGCTACCTCGACTGAAGTGGCTTCCTTTTGCTACTTATTTACGACGCTCAGATCTTAATGCTCTAACTCCTGATGTTATCTTTTCAGAATTAAAAATGGAGGAATTTGAGCACAGCCTACCCCAACGATGTTCCAGTGCTCCAGCTAACACACAGATTGATCATGCTTTCAAAGCAACAGTCAGCAAAACTGGAGTCAAACCCATTTCTTCCAGCAAGGCAGTGGCCACGACAGAAGCAAAGTCCTCTGAGACATCTGGCCCTGACCAACTTGCACTTATGGCTCTCAAATATCAAAGAGAAAAGGAGAGAGTCAGAAAGCTGAAGAAATACTACAGAGATTCTCCCTCAGGTAAGAAAGATTATCGAAAAAGGGAAGAATCTAAGTCAACTACTGATTGCAGGAATACAGAACATGCTGCTAGTCCATCCAACGACTCAGCCGGAAAGAGTAGCAGAACGTCTATTTGTTACAACTGCAAGAAAGAGGGACACTAACAGTACGACTGTCCCAAACTCTCAGCTGCTCAAAGAGAAGAACGGCAGGCCAGACGTGAGAAATTTACCCGAAGGAGGCATGCCTATATCGCCGGAGAGATATCCGATGACTCAATCGAGGAAGATACATTCATGTATTCTTCTAAAGATGAAGCTGCATTTGTCGCCGTTTAGATCGGAGAGACAAATCCTGAATCAACTGCAGAATACTGTCTGATGGCCGGAGAAGAGGCTGAGGTAAATTCTAAACTTAATATAACCTCTTCTTCACATAGCACACACGATACGTGCTCGGTCACAGATGAACCTCTAGACGTGGTACAAGCCTACGATGATCTACTAGAGGAGCAGATTCAGCTGAACAGAGAGTTCAGCAGAACCATTCAGGAACTGGAACAGGTAAAGGCTGAAAATCAGAGACTTTCTTCTGATTGTCAGGTCTCTACTGATTCAGAGAATCTGGTTGTGAGACTCAAGGAAGAGATTAAATCTCTTATGACTAAGTCTCAGCTTCAAGAAACTCAGATATCAATTCTGACCAAGGACAATTCTGAGAAAGATACTGAAATAGCCCGACTCAGTCAGAAGCTCGCAGAAGTTGAAAAGGATTATGAATCACTTCGGAGAAGTGATGAGGTCTGGCGAGGACTGATGACTGAACAATACCTAGGAGCTAAGGAGAAGTTGGAAAGCATGCTTAGAGCTCAAAGGCCAACAGTCATGAAAGAAGGACTTGGCTATACTCATGAAGCTTCCACTTCAACGTCAAAAAGCTCAGAAATGCTGGCTGATAGGTTCGTCAGAGGGAAGGTTCAAGCTACTGACTCAACACCTCAGGCGAAGAACAAACAGAAGATGATTGCACCTCAGGCGAGCAACAAGAAGCTACTGACCAGAGGTTCTAGCCCCAGGACACCACGATCAAATTCAGGGGGAACCAAGAAGGTCAGATGGGTGAACCACTATATGAGCATCCAACACAGTATGGTTCGTACTACTATGAGCCCAGGGTCAGGAGGAGCACACAGCCTAAGAAGAAGAAAGCTCCTGAACCCAAAACTGCCAGAAAGTCAGTATCTCCAAGTCCTGTAGAGAAGAAAGCTGACAAGGTTCAGAAGAAGAAGTCTCAGACTTCTAAGGTCCCAAGACAAATCTGGGTTTCGAAATCACCCACTAACACCTAAGGACCCAAATTGAACCAAAGGGTACCTAAAAATGTTTCTGTTTTGCAGGTGCATAAGGACCCTTGGATAGTGGACAGCGGCTGCTCGAGACACATGACTTATCAAAAGAGCCTGCTGACCAACTACGTACAAGAAGATGGTCCCATAATTGAGTTTGGTGACAACTCTAAAGGCTATACAAGGGGATACGAAACACTGAATATTGGGACTGCTTCAGTTCCAAGAGTAACATATGTTGAAGGACTTCAACATAATCTCCTTTCTGTCAGTCAATTCTGTGACAATCTGAATAGAGTTATCTTTGACACTGGTTTATGTGATGTTGTTGACAAATCTACATGGAAAACAGTGTTATCAGGCTCGCGAAGGAAGAATATCTATGTTGCAAACTGGAAAACCGTAGAACCTAAGGCTTGCTTACTCGCACAGACAAAATCTAGTGACAAGGCAGGATGGCTGTGGCACAAGAGACTCAGTCACCTAAACTTCAAGACTATGAACAAGCTAGCCAAGAACTCGAAAGTCAGAGGACTGCCCAATGAATCGTTTATCGAAGACAGAAACTGTGAAGCATGCTTGAAGGGAAAACAGACAAAGAACAGCAATCCACCAATTCCGTCACCTTCCACTGATGGAATCCTTCAACTGCTACACATGGACTTATTTGGGCCAGTCTCTCCAGTGACTATAAGAGGCAAGAAGTATTCCCTCATCGTTATTGATGATTATTCAAGATATACGTGGGTCATCTTCATAGCCAACAAATCTGATGTCATGACTGAGTTACCGAAACCGCTGAAGAAGCTCAGTGTGGAAAAGGACATCAAGATTCAGAGAATTCGCTCAGACAGAGGAAAAGAATTTCTCTACTCAGTAGTTAAGGAGTACTGCGAAAAGGAGGGAATTAAGCACGAGACATCAGCAGCTCGCACCCCTCAGCAGAACGGACTTGCTGAACGTAAAAACAGAACACTTAAAGAAGCAACAAGAACGCTCCTAGCAGACTCTGGACTACCCTCTAAGTTCTGGGCTGATGCTACTGACACCGCCTGCTACACTCAGAATCGCTCTCTACTAACACAGCAACACATGAAGACACCTTACGAACTATGGAAAGGGAGAATTCCTTCTATTTCTCATTTTCATATTTTTGGTTGTCCTTGCTTTATCCACAATAATGGGAAAGATCAGTTGAAGGTCTTTGATAGCAAATCTGATCAAGGAGTATTCTTAGGATACTCTCGAGTCAGTAAAGCCTTCAGAGTCTTTAACTATCGGACTCTTTGCATGGAAGAAAGCCCTCGTGTTGTATTTGATGAGTTTGTTACTGAGGACAGGAAATCTACAAAGACAAATACTGAAGATGTTAGCAGCAAGCTACAGAATCTCGCACTAAACGACAAAGCCGAAAAGATCCAGCATTGTTGGGATGATGAGTCAGACGATGAGGAAATTCAGACACATCCCACAGGCAATGTAGCTGACCTGATTGATTCTAATGAACAGAATCAACAATAGGTAACAACGGTCGATGAGGAAGCCCTAGTGGTAACTGAGACCTCTACTGAGAATATAAACTCAGGGGGAACAACTATTGTTCCTGAGCTAAATGCCCCTGAACCTGGAAACTCAGTAGACCTTAACCTTCTTCCGAATCGCTACGGTCCACGTAACAACACGACTGAAATGCCTAACACACCTGTTGACTGTGCAGAAGTAGTATCAGAAGAAGAAGCCAGACTCAGACGTCCATCAGCAACAATCAGGACGAGATCTAGATTAAGTCAAGGAGAAAGCTCACTTTATTCTTGTTTCCAGTCTACAGAAGAACCTCAGACAATAGAGGACGCACTCAATGATGCTGACTGGATTATTGCCATGCAAGATGAGCTGAACCAGTTCGTTCGAAATGAAGTTTGGGAGCTTGTTGACAGACCTAGACATCAGCATGTGATCGGTACTAAGTGGGTCTTCAAGAACAAGCGAGATGAAAGCAACGTCATTGTCAGAAACAAAGCTCGACTTGTTGCCAAGGGATACTGTCAAGCAGAAGGAATAGATTTTGATGAAACGTTCACTCCAGTCGCTAGATTGGTAGCTATTCGTCTGTTCCTAGCCTATGCAACACATCAGTGATTTAAAGTATATCAAATAGATGTAAAGTCAGCTTTTTTGAACGGCGTACTGAAGGAAGAAGTCTACGTGGAACAACCGCCCGGCTTTCAGTAGGGACATCAGGTGTACAGACTTCGGAAAGCGCTGTATGGGTTAAAACAAGCACCCAGGGCTTGGTACGATACCCTATCAGACTTTTTGCTTCAGAAAGGTTTTCAAAAGGGGACAGTAGATCACACCATGTTCAACATAAAGTCAGGAGATGACATCCTACTGGTGCAAATCTACGTAGACGACATCATTTTCGGATGCAGAAACGTGACTATATGTCAACAATTCGAGAAAATGACGAAGGAGAAGTTCGAGATGTCCATGATGGGAGAGATGAACTACTTCCTTGGATTTAAAGTAAAGCAATCATCGGAAGGAATTTTTATCAATCAAGCCAAATACACTCGAGATCTCCTGAAGAGATTTGGCTGCGACTCAAGCAAGCCAGTCAAGATCCCCATGAATACGAATTTCAAAATCGATCTAGATAAAGAGGGAGCTTCTGTTAAATCTACTAATTATAGAGCTATTATTGGTTCTTTATTATATTTAACAGCAAGCAAACCTGATATAACTTATGCTGTAGGTGTATGTGCAAGATTTCAAGCGAATCCCAAGCGAAGTCATATGGACTCAGCAAAGAAGATTCTGCGATATCTGAAGGGAACACCTGACGCAGGGTTATGGTATCCTGCTGATGATAATCTTATACTAACAGGTTATTCTGATGCTATTATGCAGGATGCAGGAGAGATCGAAAGTCAACTTCTGGAACATGTCAGTTCCTAGGCAGCAACCTGATATCTTGGTTCTCAAAGAAACAGCATTTAGTGGCAACGTCCACTACTGAAGCTGAGTATATGGCTGCTGGAAGTTGCTGTGCCCAGATCCTTTGGCTTCGACAACAACTGCGAGATTATGGTATATCTTAGGATGAAGTGCCCATCTACTGTGATTCCACCAGTGCGATTGCTATAACTCAGAACCCAGTTCTCCATACGAGATGCAAGCACGTGGATATTCGACACCACTTCATCAGAGACCATGTCGAGAAAAAGGACATCAGAATGGAGAAAATCCCTACTGACAAACAAAGGGCAGACATACTGACCAAACCACTAGCTGAGAATAGATTCAGAGAATTATCAGTTGAGCTAGGTTTACTGGATCCTACTGAATCAAGTCAGTAGGAGGAAACAGTACGACAGGTCAGAAGACTCAGTAATTGATTCAGTCGGGTGAATTAGACAGTACACAGTAAGGGGGAACGTGGTCATCAGCACATAACATGTCCTCCTGAGTCTTAACGGTAACCAGCTGATCGTAAAAGTTCAGCTGAAGAGGTTTGGGTAGTTTTATATACTTAACCCTCTCAGAAGCATGCTCGCATTTATTACATCAGTCGTTTGCACTCAGTAGTTAATGAGCATTTATTTCCCGCCATTAAATTTTTAAGGTTTAAGTCAGTAGGAAACCGTTCTCATTTAAAAAACTTAAGACTTTAATGCTGCCTGCAATGCATTTAATGCATGTCTTCTCACCTTACCTTAACTGCACATACCCTAAGTGGGTCTAGGTTAGAGGCGGCCTAAGTAATCATTCCGTTTATAACATCAAATCACAGCCGTCATTAAAACGCGAGATTGAATTTCAGCCGTTGGATCAAAACCGATTGATATGCATATCTTATAAAATCTCTCGATCATCACTCTAATCTATCTTTTTCGCCATTTGTATTCTCAAGAGCTCTCTGCATTCAGTTTCTCATCTTCTATTAACTGCTTTGCATATCTCTCAAGCTCTGTGTAATACGGTAATTTTCCTTGTTCTCTGCTTAAAACTCTACTGACTTACTCTATTTTCAAGTGCTAACAAGTTTTTTGCAGATATTCATGGCGATTGTGATGACCCCACCGAAAGTTGAAGATATCATCAAGTCCAAGATCCAGTTTGAGCCTACGATGGCTCTTCATCAGGCGGAGCTTCCCTATCTTGAGCCCATCTACACGGCTCTGGAAGCGTCCGGCCTAGAGCTTCTTGTTACGAAGCACCCGAAGGCATATCTCCCTCGACAAGTGGTAGAGGTCTACTATAACTGGAGATCGATAGAAGACACGGACGGGGAAGTATCCCAATTCGCGTATATGAGGGAGGTGACCCCTCAGAAGTGAGAGTCTGATCACCACGATATTGATATCCTGGCCGCATTGCAAGCATCGTTCGATCTTCCAGCCCACGGAATCTCCCCTGTTGGATATAAGGAGAAGGAGCTCAACTCCTATGTCCAAAGGTTCTGCGGCAGAGACGACATCTCGTTCAAATCTGCACTGCCAAAGAACCAGCTCTTACCAGAATACTGCGGACTCGCCTACATCATCACGCATATTCTGACGAGTGCCGCCGGTTCCTTCGCTCAGCTGTCTAAACCTCGACTCCAGCTGATGATGATTATAGAGGATGGAGTCCAGGTCAACTGGACATAATTCTACGTGGACGAGCTTAAGGCTCAGGTACAGAAGTTTGTCGCCACACCCTCCGGAGATAGAAGACTCATTAGTGTGGGCAAGCTACTGTACGGGACGAAGATGTCCATACTAATTGAGGACTCAGTATCGAATCATGCAGCCTTTGCTGATTCCAGATACTTCGACAGCAAGCTCATCAAGTTCAAAACTAGAGCCGCTGCGAGAAGTCAGTCGGGCGAGGGCCAGCCGCACAGAAGAGAGTTACTGCTAACTTGCCCCCTCGCGCCGACCCACCTAAGAAGAAAAGCATTACTAAGACTGGAGCGTCTGAGGCTCCAGCAAAGCCTGTTTTTCCCCCACCTACTCAGGAGGAGAATATACTAGACGCGGACACAGGCATTGAGGGTGCTACGCTCAAAGACAAAGTCCAGCATATCAGCTCCGAGGAGACACAGTCGGATCATGCCGAACCGAATGTGGAGACATCTCCTGAGTGGACGACCATGCAGTCGGCTCGTCTCCGAGCCACAGGAGAAGTGACTGCACAGATCCCAGAAATCACTGAACACAAGGATCTGGTGGATATCGCGATCAGGGCAAGGACACAGATGCTGCTGAGATTCCTAAGTTGGGATGTTCTCGAAGATCTGATAATGACTCAGTCAGCACTGTCCTTACTGACAGAGGAGCAGAACTTTCAGTCAGCCATAGGGTTTGGAGAACCCGCTGACCTTGCATCGTTTGAGGATCTGAGAGCTGCAAGGCTGTATCAACTCAGCCTAAGATCCTCAGAACACCAAGTCAGCAGCCCATCGCAGCCATCCCATCATGACGACGACAACGATGACAATAATGATGATGTGGATCAGGCACCACCCAAGGAAGCAAACCAGGGAGGATCTGCTGAGGGTAAAACTCCCAGCGAGAAGGGAAAATCACCACCACCCCCGTCGACATCAGGTGATGCCCCAGTTGCCTCGAAACCCAGTCGAGAGCAACAACTCGCAGCGTCTGAGCAGAGGCTCGGAACCAGCTCTTATCAAGCTCAACCAATCAGTTCCGTGTCGTCAAAATCTATCAACAGAGCCATCAGGAAGCAGGGAGACAAGAATCGTCTCCTCCCAAAGGACGTTCACCTGAAATGGGCTCAGTACACAAAGTCTCAGACTGAGACAGTTGACAAGCTTGCCAGCGAGGTAAAGAAGGTCGTCGAAGCTCCTACTCCATCTGTCAATATTCAGGAGATCATTGAGACCGCCCTCGCAGCTTAGAAAGCGGACTTAGCCGCTCAGAGTCAGCAGCTTCTCCAAGCTCAACAGAAAATGTTTTCTGAGCAGCTGACTCAGAGCCTTGCAACAGTCCAAACAAATATGGATGAGCGGAACAAGATGGCCACCTCCAGTGTACAACAAGCCATAACTATTCAGGCGGAGGCCCTCAAGCTCATTCAAGCTGAGATAACATCTTCCCACGACGTATCACTCCTGAAGCTGAGACAGGAGACAGGAGCTCAAATCAAACAGATTTGTGCTGACCAAGAGAAAGATTGGGAGCA
The DNA here is from genome assembly GCA_028984105.1 of Lavandula angustifolia. Taxonomy (NCBI): domain Eukaryota; kingdom Viridiplantae; phylum Streptophyta; class Magnoliopsida; order Lamiales; family Lamiaceae; genus Lavandula; species Lavandula angustifolia. The sequence goes on along the minus strand of CM054809.1, from coordinate 5,629,455 downwards.
CTACTGTGATGCTGTCAGGGATTTCGACACCACCGCCACCTCCATTAAAAACATACTTTTCAAATTGGAGAAGGAGGTGTCTGCCATCCGCGCTCGTCTGACCCTTGCTGATGATGCCAAAAAGGGGGAAGATAAGACTGAGGCGGAGAAGGCTCAGGTGGGTGAGAGATCAAAGGCAAAAGAAATTGCCAAGGGTGAAAGCTCAGCTGCTCAAGCTGAAGCCAGTCCTGCACCCACTCCCGTAGTCCAAAGTCTGGCCATCATACCACTAACTCAGGTGTCGGAGCAGACCGGAGGATCTTCCTCGGTTCATTACATTGAGGAGGTCGCGAGGTATGTGGACCAAGACGACCAAGATGACGAACCACTGCCACCGCAGAGGCCGTGGAAGGAGAAAGCTATTGAAAATACTCCACCGCCTTCCCTGACGCCCAAATTCCGATCCAAAGCTGAGCAGGAGGAGTTTGACAAGAGAGTTGCCCAGCAACTACAGGATCAGCTCGACCTTGAGCAACGTCTTGAAGAAGAGATTCAGAAGGCTAAGAGGCCCAGGAAACCTGTAGGCAAAATTGCTAAGGGCGCTGCCAAAAAGCTTCTGGATACACAGAAGAAGAAGAAGAAAGCTCAACAGTCAGCTGAGGATGAGGCTATCTCCGATACTGACAACATACCCCTTGCTCAGAGAATAACAGACATTCCAAAACTAACTTCTGAGCAGGAGGCGGAGGACAAAGCCACCTGGGAGGCAACGCTGCAAGGACTTAATCTCCGGAGAGGAGACACTAGAGCAGCTGCCCTCAGAGAAAAGAAAAGACTGGAAGACTTAGCCAAGATCATCGAAGCTACTGACAAGATGGCCAATGAACCAGTCATTGACTGGAAGAAATAGATACCCAGGTAATCCAATTACTACAGGCGAGGTGCTCCGAGAGCTACATATCAGAAGAAAACTTCTCACCGCCACGTAGACAAGTGGATACCATGGAATCTGAACGAGGAATGGGAGGAACTCAAGATCGAGTTCATCAAATGGTACTATGTGTATTAATGCTATCCGATTGAGATTCCGGCAGACCAACTGTTCGATGAATTTCTTCATCAATCAAACGCCAGACTTAGAGCACAAGTTCATATGATCCTTGCTAAGGAGAAGCTGCTACTAGTTGCTCCTGCATTCAGAAGAGTACCTCCTCCTCCCAGGACCACTCGTGGTGTTTTATGCACCAAGGAGATTTAAGACGAGGTCGACGCATCAGCATATCATCATGATCTCAGTTCTCAACTGCCAGGTGATCTCGAGGAAATCCAAACTCTTCGTGCAAGAATTTACAAATATTACGGTTTGGATCCTCCTGCTGACAAGTCTGCGGATTTCAAGAGCAAGACTAAGAAGTTCAGACGTTAGCAGTTGTCTTCATATTATGTATAGAAGATAGGAACCCTGTAACTTTTATCTCATGTATAACAGTTCTTTCTTCTGGCCAGACAATCACTCATTGTCTTACGGCTTTTGTTTGTGTTATGTTTATCACAACTGATCACTGACGTGATCTGACACACACTCACACATAACCGTTTCTCTGATGTGCCTATCTGTTAACTGCTGATTTCCTTAAGTTATTTGCTCAGTTTTTAAACTGAAGTCTTTCTTTGTCAGTAGTTGGTACTTAGATTTATAGAGGTTTTGGCATCATCAATTAGGGGGAAATTGTTGGGTTATGAGTCAGTAGATGATACTTAGCATTTTATTGGGTAAAATAAAATTGGGGGAAATCGTAGTGTTCATGCTATGGAATTGAAGATCCCAAAACCCAGCTGGTATCAGTAGTGTAGTGTCGATAGGACTAGATGATGTAATAGGCTAGACTGATTTTGAATTCTTTATCTGTCGTGTCTATGTCCTGTACGGGGTAAAATATAGGACTGATATTCGGTAGGAAGTTACTTTATAGAGCCCCACGTCATCAGTGTAAGAGCTTGTGTTCTTAAGTCATCAGCTGATCTTCGCTTCAGTAGAAGATACCTTATCAGCTGACAGACATCAGTAGAAGAACCTTATGCAAAGCTCAGTACCTTCGCAGTCATCAGCTGACTAGACTCAGTAGAATATATCTTATCTGCCGACTCAGACGAAGAAGACAAAGACTGCATCAAGTCTACGGTATCCGACAGGAAACGAACCAGCTGTTAACATCACTCGAAAGTCAGCAGAAGATCATACGAGGATAAGTGAGAGTCAACTCCGATGAAGACCAATGTCTGACACATCTCACCTACCATAAACCTCGACCAATGAGAAGCCGTCAACGCATTATCTGCTCTGACCAACTAAAGCTGCTCTCATGAACAATATCAACAACTCTGCTGCAACAATTCGAAGATATGGTCGTTTTCTTTGGAAGTTTGTGACACGTGGCATCGTCCTCTCCAACGGGCAAATGCTTGGGTCACGACTATAAATAGAGAAGAAAATTCGAGCTCCACACACGGGATATCAAGGGATAAAACGCTCAAGCTTTCGAAACAACTCTAGCGCATTCAAGATAAATCCAGCGAAGAACTTGCTCAATAGAATATCCTTAGTTCTTCTCTCTAGAGTTCTTTAGATCCCTCTTCTCTAGCTAAGCTCAAAGTTCATATCTATAGCTTAGATTCTCGAAGGAGTTCACTTTTAGTGATTGTTCTTATTATAAGAACTCCTTCCTAGTTGGAGAAAATCCCCTCCCCTTCAAACCTCGGTTTAATTTGTGAAAGTCGCTAAGGACTATAACTTAGAAGGGTCTGTCCAGTGCACAGATACCTTGCTGAGGCTTGCTCAGACTAATCAACAAGACCTCCTGTTCAGCAGGATCGTGGACGTAGGATCTTGCGTATCTGAACCACGTTAAAAATTGTTTGTGTTGTTTACTGTTTTATTGCATTGCATACAAACTGTTTACAAAATCATATCTTGCATAAAATGTATTCATAAAGTGCACTAGCCAAAACTGTTTAACTTGTGAAAATCACGTTTTCAATTGAGACGAATCTCCGGGCCCCACACTCTTATCCGCACTAAGTCTTCGACTGAGAATCAACCACTGACTAAAGTCAGTAGGAGAGACTCAGTAGTTGGCTCACTCTCTGACCCGCGATCGAAGTTTACTAGCTGGCACTGTTCATCAGTTGCATCCAACAGCTCAGCTATCCTTCGCGTTTGAGAAAAGAAACAGTACTCAGGTGTATTCACCCACCCCCCCTCTACATCTGACTCTCGTCTCCGGACCAACAGTTGGGATCTCTGGGTCAAGACCCGAGATCAGATGTTTATGGGACTCACTGGGTTGTAGCCCAAAGTCCGAAAGTAAGGAGGTGTAGAGTAAGAGTAACAGTAGAACGTGACAGTGCGCACACAAGGAGATAAATGTTTGTATGATTGAGAGTGGCTTTTGTTTCAAAACCTTCCAAGTCATATGATTTATGCATGGATAAACTATTTATACAAATATTTATGAATTGCTTCACCCACTGAGTACATTAGTGCTCATCCCAAATTATTTTCAAAATGTTTTCAGGTTGGGCGGATGGTAGTGACGAACAAAGTTGAGGCGAGGGTTTTTGTTGGATATCTATATTATATATTGCTTCCGCTTAAGTTCGAATACTTTTATTAAGAACTCAGATGAGCTTATCTTGTGTTTTATTTTTGGGTCATGTGATACTTGCTTTGATGAGTAATTGCTTAAAGACTCAATTTGAGTCGAGTCTTTGAATATAAAATTCTTGAGTACTGTTGTCATCTTTGTTTTAGCATGATTCACTATTGAAATATTTGTTACACAATTTATCGGGCTTTCCGCTTGATTTATTCTAGATAATACAAACCCTATTTCTTTCTCCGCTTCTTTTCTCCAACCCCCAGTCTCACTCTTATGATCGTGTCCTTCTCCGAAAATCGGCGTGTAACATTTTTAGTAGTTAAATGTGATCCACACAGTATTTTCCATTTTAGGAAACGTGTCATTCCTACTGGATGCTCCATTAAAGAAAACATGTCATTTCGAGTGGGACGGAGAGAGTACTCAATTTGAAATTCCAGTACTTGCAAACCACATGATTCTAGCTAAGTTGGGTTGATAGATGGAGTGTTCAATCTCTATTAGAAAATGTATTTCATCCGTCACATTATAAATGTTCATCTTTATTAATTAAAAGTATCTTTTATTTTGAAAAAGGCGAAATGTTGGTCATAAATTATTTACCTACAAGTTAAATAATATAAACCACAAAATTATATTTTGTTTATCTCTATGGTGAAAACAAAGTTGACGCTTTTCATGTGACAAAGTGATTATATATTCTGAGTGGCAAAATTGATATAACAAGAATATTCCACGTTCATCCAATAATCTCCGAGAAGAAATGTATGAGGGTCGTTACGTAGTGACAAAGCCGGAAAGTCCTCGTTGACGCAGACCCACCGATATATTTAAAAATATTATTGATAGAGTTTGCTCCCACGATGTCGTCTTGTTACCGATAAATCTTACGTCATCATATTACGTTATTACGAAATTTCCTTAAAATTTCAAGGGTTTGTACTCAGGGGCGGAGCTGTTGGAAAATCGATAATAGGTTTGGAAAAACCTGTAATAGGTTTGGAAAAACCGATAATAGGTTTGTTTCTCGAGCCATCGGTAATAGGTTTGGATAAACCTGTAATAGGTTTGTAAAAATCGGTAATAGGTTTGGAAATAACGGTAATAGTATATATATATATATATATATATATATATATATATATTCAGCTCGTTTAATCGTCTTTCTGAGCCTCGATATTTATCCGATTTATGAAGTGGGATATATGACGTCGATCTACGTTTCGAGTAGATGATTATAGTGTGCTTAATTTCTCGATCCCGATTTTTGGTGAGTAAGAAATAGGTGCGCCTATGGTTTGACATAAGATATATAATATATATCTTATAATGTATATATGTATATATATATACGTTATGCATGTTGATGTTACATGCGTGAGTTTGAAAGTTTCAATTTCAATTGAAACGTTTATTCTATACTCCCACGTTTCTAATGACATTATGGCTTGTTCTTGTAACTTATGGAGGTTACATAAATGATTTAATGGAGAGCATTAAATCCCTTATGTGGTATAGCCTATAAATAGAGGAGGACTAGAGATCATTTTACACACCAACATTTCATTACATTTCATCTTGCATTAAGCTAAAGTTGTCAAGCTCAAGTCCTCACCTTTAGTCTAGTTCGCCGGAGTCCGTTCGTTTTGCGGTGCTGCTACGCCGGGCTTGAAGTCATTTTATCTTTGGGGAGATTACGTCGTAATCATGAGCACTACCGAGGCGTATTTCTCTTGCGGATAGAGATTCTAACTCGACTCGACTTGCATTTGGTTATAATTTTATTTCTAGTTCTTGTTGTAATTTTTCATTTCCATTTCACGGGTTTTTGTGTTCGGCAGATTATTATATTTTTGTAACAATCGCAAGAGAAATATCGACCTTGTTATCGGAAACAAAAAAAATCGAGTCTTAACTTGGAAATGACGTCTTCTTCTGTTACTTCGTCCACCACTGCTGCCGGCACCGTCGCCTCCTCCGCGACCGTCTCCTCCACCGGAGTCCCTTTCCTTGCAGCAACTTCAGTCGGCATCTCTGCTGCCGGTTTTGGTGGACCACCTCCATTTTCGTTCGTGGCCTCTTCAACATCAAGTGCCACCTTGCCGTCATCCAACATGGCTGCCATCTCTACCTTGGCCGCCATGTCATCCGCTACTAATAACCGGATTGTGAACAATCCACGTGATGCAACTCTTGCTATCATGTCATCTTCGGCGACACCATTTATCCCTTTTGTGACGTTGAACCACCTTGGAGGGGTGGGGGGCTCGACCCCAACTTTGCCGGCACCGTTGCACTCTTCAAGAGCATTACCCGCCGCTGAAAAGCCACCACAATTTGGTGGGGCCGACTTCAAACGTTGGCAACAAAAGATGTTGTTTTATTTAACAACACTTGGGTTTGGAAATACCCTTAAGGAAGATGGTCCCGCACCTCCAAATGCAAATGAGGAGAACATGCAAATTTCCATTGCATACGACAATTGGCGTACCTCCGACTATCTTTGTAAAAACTTTTTGTTAAGTTGTCTAGTGGATAGATTGTATAGTGTATATGCAAACATAAAGACCTCAAAAGAAATATGGGAGGCACTAGACAAGAAATATTGTACCGACGATGCAGGTACAAAGAAGTTTATTGTAGCCCGGTTTCTGGACTACAAGATGGTGGATTCCCGACCCATCATGGACCAAGGACAAGAATTCCAACTTATTGTGCACGAGGTTCATGCTGAAGGGATGCTATTGCCCGATGCATTTACCGTGGCAGCCATGATCGAGAAGCTCCCTCCAAGTTGGAAGGACTTCAAAAGCTATCTCAAGCACAAGCGAAAGGAGATGTCGCTTGAAGACTTGACTGTAAAGCTTCGCATTGAGGCTGATGTTCGGGTTCAAGACGTAAAGTCCAAAGCCCCGATGGACCCAAGGGTCAACTTGTTGGAGAAGGGTGGTCACTCTAACAAGCGAGGGCGTCCCAACGGCAAAGACCATACAAAAGGTAAAGGTCAAACTAGAAGGTTTGACGGAGATTGCTACAACTGTCGAAAGCCCAAGAAGAAGAATGCAAGACAAGCCAACTTGGTGGAAAAGGACCTCACTTTAGAGGACCTAGCAGCCGTGATCATGGAAGAGGCGAATATTGTCGAAAACCCCAGCCTTTGGTTCGTCGACACTGCTGCAACCGCACATGTGTGTGGTGATAGAAGCCGCTTCAAGAAATACCGTCCCTGTCAAGGGAGGAAGCTGAATATGGGGAACCAAGCATCCTCCGACGTGGTTGGAGTTGGAACTGTCGTGCTGAGGATGACTTCCGGCAAAGAATTGATCCTAAGTGAAGTGTTGCATGTTCCGAATATCCGGAAGAACCTTGTATCGGGATTTGTACTAGTCAAACGGGGTTTTAGACTAGTGTTTGAAGCTGATAAGTTTATCTTATCTATGTTTGGTGTATTTCTTGGTAAATGGTATCTTACCGATGGGCTTTTTAAGCTCAATGTACTTCGCCAAGTACCCAAGAATGAAGAAAATAATAATAATGCTTCTGCTTCTTCTTACTTGACCGAGTGCTCCGATTTATGACATTGTAGATTAGGACATGTTAATCTAAATGCGATAAAACGTCTAGCTAATCTCGATTTACTAAGGGTAAATGAGTTTAATGAAAATAAAAGATGCGAAGTATGTGTAGAAGCAAAAATGGTTAAACCACCATTTCATTCGGTGGAAAGGAGCACTAAGCCTCTTGAACTTATTCACACAGATGTGTGTGATTTGAAGTTTGAGCAAACAAGAGGTGGTAAAAAGTATTTTATCACGTTTATTGACGATTGCACACGTTATTGTTGTATGTATCTTCTAAGAAGTAAAGACGAGGCAATTAAAGCTTTTAAAAGTTTCAAAGTGGAAGCCGAAAATCAACTAGATTGTTGGATTAAAAATTTTCGAAGTGATAGAGGGGGAGAATATGTAGCTCCATTTGAAGAGTTGTGTAAATCAAGTGGCATTATTCATCAAACCACTGCCCCCTATTCGCCACAATCTAACGGCGTTGCTGAAAGGAAAAATCGAACACTTAAGGAGATGATGAATGCCTTGTTAATTGGTTCGGGGCTACCCCAAAACATTTGGGGGGAAGCTGTTTTAATAGCTAACTACTTACTGAACAAGATTCCTCTTAAAGGTAAGGATATAACTCCTTACGAGATGTGGAAAGGAAGGAAACCTTCTTACAAATACCTTAAAGTGTGGGGGTGTTTGGCTAAGGTAGAAGTGCCTCTACCTAAGCAAGTAACAATCGGACCTAAGACTGTCGATTGTGTCTTTATCGGATATACTTTGAATAGTAGTGCCTATCGGTTTATTATTCATAAGTCAGAAGTTCCTGATATGAATGTGGGAACAACCATTGAATCAAGGAATGTTATTTTCTTTGAAAATATTTATCCATGTAAGGATAAGGTTGAATCTAGCTCTAATGCTAGAACGAGAGATGAAGCTACTAGTTCTGAGCTTGGAGGGGTTGAACCAGTTTCACGAAAACGACCTGGTTCTGACCTAGAAACTCTTGAACCGAGACGTAGCACGAGAGCTAGAATTGCTAAGGACTTTGGTCCGGACTATGTGGTGTTCCTCTTAGATGAGGAACCGAGGTCTATTAATGAAGCTCTTACGAGACCTGATGGACCACTTTGGAAAGAAGCTGTCCAAAGTGAAATTGATTCCATTATGCAAAATCATACGTGGGTGTTCGCAGATCTGCCAGAAGGTTGTAAACCCTTAGGATGTAAATGGATCCTAAAAAGAAAATATAAGGCTGATGGGTCAGTTGATAAATATAAGGCCCGTTTAGTTGTAAAGGGTTTTAAGCAAAGGGAAGGGTACGATTTTTTCGATACCTATTCGCCTGTCACGAGAATAACTTCTATCCGCGTACTGCTTTCGATTGCTGCTTTGCACAATCTTGAAATTCACCAAATGGATGTGAAGACTGCTTTTATAAATGGAGATTTAGAAGAGGAAATTTATATGGAACAACCTGAAGGTTTTGTGGTACCTGGTCAAGAAAGAAAGGTATGCAAGTTGGTTAAATCCTTATATGGATTAAAACAAGCCCCTTTACAATGACATTTGAAGTTTGACGAAGTTATGATGTCAAACGGATTCAAGATAAATGAGTGTGACAAATGTGTTTACATAAAGGATACGAATAACGATTTTGTTATTGTATGTCTTTATGTTGATGATATGCTAATTATGGGACGTAACAGTCAAGTGATAAATGAAACCAAGCGCATGTTGAAAAGAAATTTCGACATGAAGGACATGGGAGTAGCTGATGTTATTCTTGGAGTGAAAATCCAAAGAACTCCCGATGGAATTGTTCTATCACAATCTCATTATATTGAGAAAGTGCTTGAGAAATTCAATGCATATGATAGTCTACCGGCCAAGACTCCTTTTGAACTTAATGTTCACTTGAGCAAGAATAGAGGTGATCATGTTGCTCAAGAGGATTATGCTAGGATTATAGGTTGTTTAATGTACATCACAAACTGTACAAGGCCTGATCTAGCTTGTCCTGTAAATAAGTTGAGTCGTTATACGAGCAATCCAAGTAAGGAGCATTGGAGAGCTCTGATTAGGGTTTTGAGGTACTTGAAGTACACTCTAAATTACTTTGGGCTACACTTTTTGAGATACCCCCCGGTACTTGAAGGGTACTGTGATCCAAATTGGATATCCTATACATAAGACTCGTTGTCGACGAGTGGCTATGTGTTTACTATAGGGGGTGGAGCTGTGTCGTGGAGGTCCACGAAACAAATGTGTATAGCCCGATCCACCATGGAATCAGAATTTATTGCCTTAGATAAGGCCGGTGAGGAAGCCGAGTGGCTCCATAATTTTTTGGAAGATATTCCATGTTGGAACAAACCCGTACTGCCGGTGATGATTCACTGCGATAGTCAAGCTGCTATTGGAAGGGCGAAAAGTGGGTTATACAATGGTAAGTCTCGACACATACGTCGACGATATAATACTGTAAGACACTTGATCACGAGTGGGGTTATTTCTGTCGACTATGTTAGGTCGGCAGATAACCTAGCGGATCCGCTTACTAAGAGTTTGCCTCGAGATCAAATGTATAAACTGCTAGAGGGAATGGGAATAAAATCCACAACTTAAGAAAATTATAGTGGTAACCCAACCTTGTAGAATGGAGATCCCATTAACTTGGTTCAAAGGGAAAACTAAGCTATGAGAGTCTGTTTGTGTAACAACACTCGACAAAATTATTCCCTGGAAAGAGCAGTAGAGTGTTGCTGACCTGTTATGTGGTGAGGTTAAGTCATAGATTTTTAATGATTCTTGGATACCTCTAGGAGGTGGAGTATGGCAGGATACTCGTGTAAGAATCACCTATGTAAGTGAGAAGTGAGGGCCGCTTCTATTCGATACTTATGAATCCAAAGAGGTTGTATATATATATATATATATATATATATATATATATATATATATATATATATATTCAGCCCGTTTAATCGTCTTTCTGAGCCTCGATATTCATCTGATTTATGAAGTGGGATATATGACGTCGATCTACGTTTCGAGTAGATGATTATAGTGTGCTTAATTTCTCGATCCCGATTTTCGGTGAGTGAGAAATAGGTGCGCCTATGGTTTGACATAAGATATATAATATATATATCTTATAATGTATATATGTATATATATATACGTTATGCATGTTGCTGTTACATGCGTGAGTTTGAAAGTTTCAATTTCAATTGAAACGTTTATTATATACTCCCACATTTCTAATGACATTGTGGCTTGTTCTTGTAACTTATGGAGGTTACATAAGTGATTTAATGGAGAGCATTAAATCCCTCATGTGGTATAGCCTATAAATAGAGGAGGATTAGAGATCATTTTACACACCAACATTTCATTACATTTCATCTTGCATTAAGCTAAAGTTGTCAAGCTCAAGTCCTCACCTTTAGCCTAGTTCGCCGGAGTCCGTTCGTTTTGCGGTGCTGTGATAGGTCCATTTCGTACTAACCATATTCCGTGTAATTTGGCATACTTTGTGGCGTTTGGAATTGTTTTGATGTTTGTTTTGCAGTGTTAATTGATGATGTGGCGTTGACGAGGCGTTGATGTGGCGGTTGCACGATTAAGGAAATATATACTCAATTTGGAAGAAATCAAGAAGGAATTTAAGTATAGAAAGAAAATAAATTAATTTATTTTCTTCTATATTTGATTATCCTAATTGAGGATGATTAAGAGGAGTATATATTTATAATTTGAGGGCGCCGAGAAGGAAGGGAACGAAAGAGGGAATTAATTAATTTCATATCTTCCATATCACACGTCCAAGGAGATAATTAAGGGAGAAATCATATCTTGATCCTCTTTGATATCTCACGGCGGTTACACGAAGGGGAGGATTGATTATTATTATTATAATCATTCCATACCATATTATTTTGGATGGGAGAGCCAGCGAGAGAATAATAGAGGGGGAGAGTTGTACCTTGGGGAGGGGAATTCATTCTACATCATCACCATAGGATCACTGCCAGCGAGAGGAAGAAGTCCAAGAGAATATTTAATTTATTATTCATCATCACCGCCATTCTGTCATATTCATCATCTATCCAACATCAATATCGTTTCATCGCTGCACACCGGGAGAGAGAACTCGACGCCGCCGAAGGAGAGATCGAGAGATCACGAGTTCGCCGAAGCCGAGAGAGACCGACCGAAGGGCAGTTTGAATTTAAGTTTGCATTATCTACTTTTGTTTCAAGATTTGTAGTTTGATTTGGAAGAAACAACATGTTATCACTTTCGTTTTGAATTGCCGAATTTGGTTTGTCTCCGTTCTATTAGCCTGTGGATGATTTCTTAGTTGTTAATTTATGAAATTCGTACTTTTAGGATATTATTTCGTGTTTCTTGGTATTCTGATTTCTAGTAATTAGTTAGAAATTTCGTGCATTTTTAGTTATTGAATTTCATCATGTTTTGCATTCTGTTCAGTAAACCGGTCTGTCTTTCCAGTCCGGCCGATATGCGCGGCTAAGTCTTTTAAGGGGCCGACGAGATGTGAAACACACACCACCTTAAATTCGTGAGACTAGGGCTTAAAATTAATCACTTAGGTTCTGAATTAATCTAGGTTTAATTAATTGGATTAATTAATTTATGCTTGATCACCCTAGTTAATTTAATTCATAGCTAATTTAGTGCTTCCATCGTTTCTCGTGGGATTAGGCTAAATAAGTAGCAAATTGTCTTAGGGCAATTGGATTAATTTGGTAGGAGACTATTAGATGCCCACCATACGAGTAGGCTCCTAAATTGGGGTCCCTTAGTTCTTAAAGCTGATTAGGTGTTAAATCTATTGATTGCCCACCAACGTAGGTTGCATCTAATTTAGAGAAGTAGTCGTTTCAATGCCCACCATGGCGATTACCGAATAATTAAGGGGAATAAGGGGTATGTTAGTTTAATTACGGTATCCTATAACCAATTGATTTAAGCGGATTAATTAATTATTAGTGTCAGTGATCGATTTTGTGTGTGTGTGAATCATCTTGCTGGACCCGCTTTTATTTGCATTAGATCAATTTTGTGTTTAAATCTTGCTTTATTTTCATTGTCTTTAGGTTAGATAATTCCCAAACTTGCGTGGTTGCTAACCAACCTCCGATTGACATTTTAGCACCCCTTGCATACAAACTCTGGCTCCACCATTGTTTGTACTTGTATCAATGAACATATATACTGTTGGTCCGGAGACGATAAGTCAGGTGTAGAGGGAGGGGGGGTGAATACACCTGAGCTCAGTTTCTTTTTCTTAATGAAGGTCAGCTGAGCTGATGATTGCAAGTGATGAACAGTGCCAAATAAGCCTTCGATCACGGGTCAGAGTGAGTCAGCTACTGAACTCTCTCCTACTGACTGTTGTCAGTACTTTGAGAATCAGTCGGAGACTATTGTGCGGAAAGTGTGGGGCCCGGAATTCGCCTCTTTTGAAAACACGTTTTAGCAAATTAAATCTTTTGGCTGTGCGCTTTATAAAATACGTTTTTATGCAAGCTTATGATTTTCAAGTCAGTTGAATGCTATGCAACAAAACAGTAAAAGAACACAAGCAATTTAACGTGGTTCGGATACGCAAGATCCTACGTCCACGGTCCTGAACAAGGCAGGAGAACTTGTTGATTATTCTGAGCAAGCCTCGAGCGGGGATACTGCGTGACCGGACAGTTCCCTCTAAGTTATAGTCCTTAGCGACTTTACAATCCAAACCTAAGTCTGAAAGGGAAGGGAATTTTCTCCAACTGAGAAGGAGTTCTTACAATAAGAACAATTCACTAAATGTGAACTCCTTCGAATCTAAGCTATAAATATGACAATGAGCTTAGTCTAGAGAAGAAAGGGATGTAAGAACTCTAGAGAGAAAAACTAAGAAATCTTCTAAGTATGCAAGTTTTCCTCTGGATGGTCTTTGAGTGTTCTAGAGCGTTTATGAACTTGAGCTTGTCCCTTTTGAAATTCCTTTTTTTTTTGGAGCTTCAAAAACTTCTCTATTTATAGTTGTGAGTTATGGCATATGTCCGTTGGAGACGACGATGCCACGTGTCACAAGCTTCCAAGAAAAATGGCCATTAATTCGAACTGTTGCAGCAGGGTAGTTAATGCACTGTTCATGAGAGCAGCTTTACTGTGTAGAGTAGGTAAGCGTTGTCGGCTTCTCATTCGTCGAGGTTTGTAGTTGGTGAGAATGTCATTCAACAACCTCGTATGTCTTCTCGCCGAACTTTTCGATAAGACTTGAATAGTCGGGTCGCTTTTACGTAGGATACGATGGCCGAAAAGTCTCTCGTCTTCTTCAGTGAGTCGGCCGACACGGCATCTACCGAGTAGGTCACCGGTGACTGCGAAGGTACCGTGCTTGTTTCTCGTTCTTCCGCGATGAATATCAACTCGGGAGTAGTCTTCATCGATGATTTGTCACCGATGCTCGCTTCGACCGAGTGGAAGATCACCGCCGATCGAAGAACACAAGCGATTACACTGATAACGTGGGGTTCTGAAAAGTATCTTCGACAGAAGATCAGTTCAACAATTACCCCGTACAGGACTTAGACGAAATAAAAAAAAAAAACATCAGGTCTACCTAAACAATGGCCTAATCCTAACGACACACTAATCTACCGATATCGGCCTAGGTTTTGGGATCTTCAATTCCATAGTACTACTATGATTTCCCCCAATTTTCTTTTAACCGAACAACAATGAGTATCATCTATTGACTCATATCCAACAATTTCCCCCTAATTGATGATGCCAAAACCTCTACCTCTACCTCTTAAACTTCTTAAGTCTATAAAAGATGCTATCATACTGACAACAATTTCCCCCTTACAACATTCTGAGGAAAAAAATAATTTCAATACTTCAGTAGGTGGGAGATAGGCAAAATCAGAGAAACTGATGTGAGTGTGTGTCAGATCACTTAGTGATCAGTCGTGAAAACACGAAGCAAAGAGCTGAAAGACAATGAGTAATTGTCTGACAAGCAATAGGAACTGATATATATATAATCAATGATGTACAAGCTCCTACAGCTATTACAACAGAAATCAAAAAGAAAGGAGAAATCACTGCTGACGTTTGAAGCGTTGAGTTCTATTCTTGAAATCGGCAGACTTCTCAGCAGGAGGATCCAGGTAATAATACTTGTAAACTCTGATCCTGATCTCCTGGATTTCTTCGTTGTCAAGAGGATTGTCGGGCAAAGAAACCCGGATGGAAAGCGGCTTCCTCTATCTCTCTCTCAATGTCCTTCGTGCACGCAGATCCACTAGCGGTTCTTGGCGGTGGAATACGTCGGAAAGCTGGAGCACGGAAGGGAATATTCTGTTCTTCCATAATCTGTCTCAGCTGATCTCTGAATGAGATATCAAATCTCGAGAGTAGTTCGTCGAATAATTGATCAGCTGGACAGTCGAGAGGATAGATGTTCCATACAAAATAGCCTTTAATAAAGCCCTCTTTCAGCCTTTCCCAATGAATGTTCATATCAGCCGGCACCCATTTATCCACATGCGGGATAGGAATATTCTTAACATATGGGCCCCTGATGAACTTGGATTTTCTTGGGATCTGCTTCCTCCGATCAGCTGCTGGCTTGAGAGATAAGCTACGCATTTTCGCCAAGTCAGCTATCCTTTTCTTTTTGCGGAGTGCGGCTGCTCTACTGTCTCCTCACCTGAGACTCAGACCTTGCAGCGTCGCCTCCCAGGTCGCTTGATCTTCCGCTATCTGCTCAGGTGTTAGAGTAGAAGTGGGAATACTCTAAGCAGTAGCTTGGATCTCAGTCGGAAGAGCCTTAGCAAAATCTTCTTGGGCTTTCTTCTTCTGCTCTTGGACCGATCCGACCTTTTTCTTGCCTTTGCCCTTAACAGCTTTGCCCTTGGGCTTCTTTGCTGCTTCTGCTGCCTCTTCAAGCTGACGCTCATGGTCAAGCTCATCCTGCAGCTGTTGGGCAATTTTGAGGTCATAAGCCTCTTGCTCCGCTTTTGATTTGAATTTATGGTCCGGGGAGGAAGGAGGAGTAGATTCAGTTGCAATCTCCTTCCCGGGCCTCTCGCAGGTGGCAATTGTTCGGGCTCGAGCTCTTCTTCTTCTCTCTCCCGCTCAATAAAATTTGCTACTTCTTCAATGTGAGCAGCGAAGAGGAGATGGGGGTTGGGTCAAGTGGAAATTCTAGGAGAAGGACCTCGAAGAGTTCTTATCCCGAGTAGTAGAGGGTCCTTCCTCCCGAGCCCTTTCCCCCCCGAGTCCGTGTGGGTTCTTCACCGTGGAGGGTCTCTCCTCCCGAACCCTTTCCCCCGATAATCTGTACATCACCGTATCCGTTTCGGGTTCATCTTTTATTATACCTTCCCCCCTTTTTCGCATCGCGGCCTTTATTGAGGTTGGTACGGATAGCCGTGACTTCTTTCTCAAGCTTGTATACCGAGTCCTTGATCTCGAGTAACCGTAGAGTCGAAGTCTTTGACCAAGTCACGATATTTCTCCCGAGTCCTTCTCTTGATCGGCCCTAGATCGATTAAGTTGAGCGGTGACTCCTGGCGGAGTTTCAAAGCAGGCTAGATCATTAGATTCCTTCATCTCCTTCTGAATCTCGTTCAAGGCCGCAGCCTGTTACTTAATAGCAGTCTGGAGGCTGCTTGTGGCCAACTTGTTTCGCTCATCCATGTGAGCTTGGACTGTTGAGAGAGCATGAGTCAGCTGCTCAGTAAATGTTTTGTGCTGAGCTTGGAGCAAAGAATCGACTCGTGCGGATAGATCCGCTTTACGAGCTATCAAAGCCTCGCTCGATCATCTCCTTAAAATCAGCCGCGAAGGAGCCTCTTGAGGAGTGGAGATGCCGCGGCTAGCTTATCCAGGCTATCAGTCTGCGCCTTCGTATACTTCTCCCATTTGATATGGACGTCTTTGGCGAGAAGTCTGTTTTTAGCGCCTTGGCGTCTGATTGCCTTATTCACTGATTTGGAGGACACGGAACCAATGGGTTGAATCTGGTAAGAGCTTGTTCCGAGCCTTTGATCAGAAAACACGAGAAGCTGCTCCCGACTGTAATTCGGAGCGCCCTGAGCCTCACCTAATGTACCAGGGGGTGGTGATTGGCTCTTCTCATGGGGAGTTGGTCCCTCAGCAGAGCCTCCCAACTCTGCATCCTTGGGGTTGCCTTCCATCTCCTGATCTTGATCTTGGTCATCACCCTCATCGCCAGGAGGAGATGGAGGCGGAGCATTAGCGGCGAGGAGCCGTGGTACGCGAGCTAAGAAGATAGAGCATAGCAGCTCGAAGATCCTCGAAGGACGCCAAATCAGCTGGCTCCCCGAATCCGATCTCTGCCTGTAAATCTTGCTCCTCCGTTAGTAGATCGATGGCCGACCGACTTTTTGCAAAGTCTATCGAAATATCCCGCTTTAAAAACCTCGAGAAGCATCCGAACTCTTGCCACCGATGGCAATGTCAACCAAGTCTTCATGCTCGGCTATCTCTCGGAATCTGATCGTGAATCTCACCGTAGCACGCAGACGAGTGGTATGAGTTGTTGTCCATTCGTCTCTTCGGTTGGCTCTCGAATGTCCGACCGAGTGTCATCGGAGCCGATGACTTGAGCTTTATCCTTGAGGGTGGCTCCTTCCATCCCCGTGTCTGGAGTCCAAGGTTTGCTCATCTTGAGGTGGAGGAGGAGCCTCGTTCTATGACGGTTATCGGCCGAGCCACAGGTGACCTCACCGGTCGTGGCTTTGTAAGCCTCCTCCTCTTGGGCACATCAGCGGGAGATGGCAGGGCAGTAGCAGCTCTCTTCTGCTCAGGTGGCCCTTTGCCAATTGACTTCTCCGTCAATTCTTTAGTCTTAAACTTCATCAGCTTAGTGTTGTACAGCTTTGAGTCATCGAAAGCTGAGTTCCTCTGTACAACACTCTCTATTAGGACTGACATCTTAGTCCCGAATAGAAGCTTACCCACACTGGCCAACCTCCTCTCGCCAGTGGGTAGAGTAGTGAATTTCTGAGCCTGAGCTTTCATCTGAGACGTGTAATAGTCTGCCCAATTCACTTCTACTCCATCGTCAATAGCCATCATCAGCTGAATCCTAGGTTTGGACAGTTGATCATATGATCCAGCTGAGCTTGTCAGTATGTGCGAGACCACATATGCTAAACCTCTGTACTGAGGTAGCAAAAGATTCCTCGGGAGAGCTGTCTTGAACGTCAGATCACTGCGTCCACAGAACTTTTGTACATAGGCGTTGATCTCCCTCTCCTTATATCCGATAGGTGAGATACCAGACGTAGGAAGCTAAAACGCGAGGACTAGAGCCTCTCGGATGTTGAAGGTGTGCTGAGTCGGCTTCCACTTGTTCGGAGTGGTTTCTCTCATGTATGAGAAATAAGCTTCTTCTCCTCTGGCGGCCACAGAGTTCCAGTTGAAATATGCTTCTGCCACTTGCCTTGGCAGATGAGCACGCGGATCCTTGGTCACGAGGGTTTCCAACCCTGACCTCTCCAGAGCATCGAACATAGGCTCCAGATATGGGATGTCCACTCGGCGGAAAGCCATTGTGGGTTCGAACTGGATTCGGATGGCCATGATCTCCACTAACGGTTCAGGAGTCTGTACGATCGCCATAGAAATCTGCAAAACACATGTTAGCACTTGAAAATAGAGTAAGTCAGTATTTTTCAGCAGATTTGAATATATTACCGAGTATGAGAGCTTGAGAGATGCACAGGCAAAGCAGTTATACGAAGTTTGAGATGGAAACTGATTTGCGATATAAGCTCTTAGGGTTTGATAATGGCGAAAAGTGAGGAATGAGATAGAAGATGAAAGATTTTGTATATGTTGGCTTGATTGCAAGTTTCAATCCAACGACTGAGTTTTAATCTTCCAAAAACTATGAACGGCTAAGATTTAATGTTATAAAAGGAATGATTACAAAAGCCGCCTAAAACATAGATCGACGTAATAAATGTAAGTGAGAAGACATGCATTAAATGCGCGACAGACAGCATTAATTACTCAGCTTATGCGAATGGAGAGGTTTCCTACTGACCTTTCCTTAAACTATTAATGGCGGGAAATGAATGCACATTAACTACTGAGTGTGAGCGACTGATGCAATAAAGGGAGCATGATTCAAAAGAATTTAAGTACACAAAATTATGCAAACCTCTTCAGCTGAGCTTATCAGCTGGTTACCGAACCTCTTCAGATGAACTTATCAGCTGGTTACCGAACCTCTTCAGCTGAACTTATCAGCTGGTTACCGTTATGTATAAGGAGAATGGTTGTCATGCTGATGACTATGTTCCCCCTTGCTGTGTACAGTGTGACTTTCCCAACTGAGTCACTGTACTTAGTTATCTGACCTGTCATACTGATTCCTTATGCTGATCCCAATTGTTACCAATTGTTTGACAATGATGTTCTCGGTAGTCGGCATCTACCGACGCATCTCGCAGGGATCCAAGTAGACCTAGCTCAACCGATAGTTCTCCGAACTCGTTCTCGCCTAGTGGTTTGGTCGGTATATCGCCGCCTTTGCTTGTCGGTATGGATCTTCTCCATCCCGATATCCTTCTTCTCGACATGGTCTCTGATGAAGTGGTGTCGAATATCTACGTGCTTGCATCTGGTATGTAGAACTGGGTTCTGAGTTATTGCAATTGCACTTGTGGAGTCGCAGTAGATGTGCACTTCATCCTGAGTTATACCATAATCTCTAAGTTGTTGTCGAAGCCAAAGGATTTGGGCACAAAGCAACTTCCTCGCAGCCCATGTACTCGGCTTCGGTAGTGGACGTTGCTACCGAATGCCGCTTCTTTGAAAACCAAGAAATCGCTTGCTTGCCGCTTGGAACCGACAAGTTCCGAAGTTGACTTTCGATCTATCCCGCATCTTGCATAATCGGCATCGAATAACCCGTTAGTATTAAGTTATCATCAGCAGGATACCATAACCCAGCATCAGGTGTTCCTCTTAAATAGCGCAGAATTTTCTTCGCTGAGTCTAAATGACTTCGCTTGGGATCTCGCTTGGAATCTTGCGCATACACCTACAAAGATAAGTTATGTCAGGACGGCTAGCTGGTAAATAAAGTAAAGAGCCTATAATAGCTCTATAGTCAGTAGAGTTAACAGAAGCTCCCTCTTTGTCTAGATTGATTTTAAAGTTCGTGTTCATGGGGATTTTGACTGGCTTGCTGGAGTCGCAGTCGAATCTCTTGAGAAGATCTCGAGTGTATTTGGCTTGATTGATGAAGATTCCTTCAGGTGATTGCTTCACTTGAAATCCAAGGAAATAATTCATCTCTCCCATCATGGACATCTCGAATTTCTCTTTCATCATCTTTTCGAACTGCTGACATATGACTTCGTTTCTGCAGCCGAAAATAATGTCGTCCACGTAGATCTGCACCAGTAGGATGTCATCTCCTGACTTTATGTTGAATAGGGTGCGATCTATTGTCCCCTTCTGAAAACCTTTCTGAAGTAGAAAGTCTGATAGGGTATCATACCAAGCCTTGGGTGTTTGTTTTAACCCATACGTAGCTTTCCTAAGTCTCGTACACCCGATGTCCCCGCCGAAAGCCGGGCGGTTGTTCCACGTAGACTTCTTCCTTCGCACGCCGTTCGTAAAAGGTGACTTCACATCCATCTCGATATACCTTAAATCCCCGATGTGTTGCATAAGCTAGGAAAAAGACGAATGGCTTCCAATCTAGCGACCGGAGCGAACGTTTCATCAAAGTCAATTCCTCTCGCCCGACCGTATCCTTTAGCAACTAGTCGAGCTTTGTTTCTGACAATGACGTTGTTTTCATCTCGCTTGTTCTTGAAGACCCACTTAGTTCCAATCACGTGTTGATGTCTAGGTCTGTCGACAAGCTCCCAAACTTCATTTCGACGAACCGGTTCAGCTCTTCTTGCATAGCAATGACCCGGTCCAAGATCTTTAAGTGCGTCCTCTATCGATCCGAGGTTCTTCGTAGACGATAAAACAAGAGTAAAGTGAGCTTTCTCCTTGACTTAAACTTGATCTCGTCCTCATAGTTGCTGATGGATCTCCAATGATAAGATCTGAAGAATGAGCATCGAGCCACGAACGCCTGAGTCGGGCATCTTCTTCTGATACTACTTCGCACGCCGAGAGGTGTATTAGGCATTTCGGTAGTACCGTTCGTGACTATAGCAATTCGTAAGAAGGTTAGGATCTACCGAGTTTCCGTGTTCGTGGGCATTTAGCTCGGGAACATTAATCGTTCCCCCCCGAGTTTACATTCTCGGAGAGGTCTCGGTTACCACAGGGGCTTCCTCATCGACCGATGTTACCTCGTTGTTGATTCTCGTTCGATAGAATCAACTAGGTCGCCTACATCGATTGTTGGGCCGAGTCCGAGTTTGTTCATCGTCCGACTCATCATCCCAACAATGCCGGATCTTTTCAGCCTTTATCATTCATCCGAGATCCCGTAGCTTGCTGCCGACATCTTCGATATTTGACTTTGTATCTTTCCCCGTTCTCGCAACAAATTCATCAAAAACAACATGAGGGCTTTCCTCCACGCAAAGAGTCCGATAGTTAAAGACTCTTAATGCTCTGCCGACTCGAGAGTATCCTAAGAATACTCCTTGATCGATTTGCTATCAAAGACCTTCAACCGATCTTTCCCATTATTGTGGATAAAGCAAGGACAACCGAAAACATGAAAATGAGAAATAGAAGGAATTCTCCCTTTCCACGCTTCGTAAGGCGTCTTCATGTGTTGTTGTGTCGGTAGTGAGCGATTTTGAGTGTAACAGGGCGGTGTCGGTAGCATCGCCCCAAAACTTTGAGGGTTGTCCAAGATCTGCGAGGAGCGTTCTTGCTTTGCTTCTTTGAGTGTTCTTGTTCTTACGTTCAGGCAAGTCCGTTCTGCCGAGGGGTGCGTGCGGTGATGTCTCGTGCTTAATTCCCTCTTTATCGCAAGTATGTCTTAACTACCGAGTTTAGAAACTATGTTCCTCTCGTCTCGAGCGTATCTTCTTAATCTTGATGTTCTTTTCCACACTGAGTTTCTTCAGTAGATTAGGCAACTCAGTTTGAACATCAGATTTGTTGGCGATGAAGATGACCCAAGTATATCTCGAGTAGTCGTCTATGACGACGAGGGCATACTTCTTGCCTCTTATAGTCACTGGAGAGACTGGCCCGAATAAGTCCATGTGAAGCAGCTGAAGGATTCCATCAGTGGAAGGTGACGGAATAGGTGGATTACTTTTCTTTCTTTGCTTTCCCTTTAGGCACGCTTCACAATTTCTGTCTTTGATAAACGATTCTTTGGGCGCCCCTCGACTTTAGAGTTCTTAACTAGCTTGTTCATGGTCTTGAAGTTCAGGTGGCTGAGTCTCTTGTGCCATAGCCAGCCTGACTTGTCACCTGATTTAGTCTGTGCGAGCAAGCAAGCCTCAGATTCTGCGGTATTCCGGTTGCAACATAGATGTTCTTCCTCTGCGAACCCGATAACACCGTTTTCCCCGTAGATTTGTCAACAATATCACGTAAACCGGCGTCAAATATTACTCGTTAAGATTATCACGAATTGATCGATCGAAAGGAGATTATGTTGAAGTCCTTCAACATATGTTACTCTTGAACCGTGGCGGTCCCCAATGTTCGGCGTTCCATATCCCCTTGTGTAGCCTTTTGAATTGTCACCGAATTCGGTTCCGGGACCATCTTCTTGTACGTAGTTGGTCGCCAGTGCTCTTCGGTGACTCATGTGTCTCGAGCGACCATCGTCCACTATCCACGGGTCCTTATGCACCCGCAAAACGAGGCATTTTTAGGTACCCTTTGGTTCGATTGGGTCCGTCTTGGTTAGTGGGAGATTTCGAGACCCGGATCTGTCTTGGGACCTTAGAAGTCCTAGGACTTCTTCTTCCGAACCTTATCGCCTTTCTTCTCCACAGACTTGGAGATACTGACTTTCTGCCGATGATTTTGGGTTCAGGCGCTTTCTTCTTCTGAGTCTTAGCGCTTCTCCTGACCCTGGGCTCATAGTAGTACGAGCCGTACTGAGCCGGGTGCTCATACAGTGGCTTCTTGTACTTGTTCACCCATCTGACCTTCTTGGTTCCCCCCGAATTTGATCGCGGTGTCCCGGGGCCGGAACCTTTGGTCACCGCTTGTTGCTACTCGGGCCGAGGTGCAATCATTTTCTGTTTGTTCTTCGCCTGAGGTGTGGTGTCAGTAGCTTGCACCTTTCCTCTGACGAACCTATTAGCCAGAGTTGCTGAGCTTTTGGAGGTGGAAGCTTCGTGAATATAGCCAAGGCCTTCTTTCACAGCAATTGGCCGTTGTGCTCTAAGCAAGCTTTCAAGCTTCTCCTTCGCTCCCAGGTATTGTTCGGTCATCAAACCTCTCCGGACCTCGTCACTCCTTCTGAATGAGTCATAGTCATTCTCGCACGTCTGTGAGCTTCTGACCGAGCTTGGCTATTTCAGTCTCTTTCTCAGAATTGTCCTTGGTCAGAACTGAGATCTGAGTCTCTTGAAGCTGAGACTTAGTCATAAGAGATTCAATCTCTTCCTTGAGTCTCGCAACTAGATCCACTGACTCAGTAGAGACCCGACAATCGAAGAAAGTCTCCGATTCTCGGCCTTTTACCCGTTCAAGTTCCCCGGATGGTTCTCGCTAAACTCTCTCGCTCACCGAATCTGTTCCTCTAGCGCATCGTCGTAGGCTTGTACCACATCTAGAGGATCATCTCGTGACCGAGCACGTGTCCGGTGTGCTTGTGTGAAGAAGAGGTAATAATGCGTTTAGAATTTACCTCGGCCTCTTCTCCGGCCATCGACGCATTCGGCCGACTCACTGAACTGTCTCTCGCGACCTCAACTGCGACGAATGCGGCTTCGTCTTCGAAGAATACATGAATGTATCCTCCTCAATTGAGTTATCGGATATCTCTCCGGCTATATAGGCCCGCCGTCTCTCGGCGAATTTCTTTCTCCCGGCTCGCCGTTCGCTCTTTGAGCGGTCGAGAGTTCGGGACAATCGTACCGATAGTGTCCCTCCTTCTTGTAGTTGTAGCAGGTGGATGTTCTCACTGCTCTTACCAACTGAGTCTTTAGACGGACCGGCAGCCAGACTCCGATTTCCCGCATTCGGTAGAAGGATTAGATTCTTCTTTCTTATGATAGTCTTTCTTACCCGAAGAAGAATCTCGGTTGTATTTCCTCGCTTTCTCGACCGTCTCCTTTTCCTCTCGATATTTGAGAGCCATCGGTGCTAGGCCGGTCGGGGCCTCGAAGTCTCGTAAGGCTTTGCTACTAATGTGGCCACGGCTTTGCTTGAGGAAATAGGCTTGGCTCCTGTGCTCGCTGACCGTTGCCTTGAAGGCGTGGTCGAACCGTGTGTCACCGGAGCGCTTAAGCACTTTTGGGGTAGGCTATGCTCGAATTCCTCCGATTTTAATTCTCAAAATATAACATCGGGAGTTAGAGCATTTAGATCGAGCGACGTAAATAAGTAGCAAATGGAAGCCACTTCGTCTGGGCAACTCTCTCAAGATCTTGGTGTTCATCTCCTTATTGGTGAACGACCTCCCCGACCCATTGATGACATTGACTTGATTGGTGAATCCGACACTCACTCGTCAATGGTTTCAAGAGCTCCATTGCAAAGGCGTCGAACTTCCGAAGCTCTAGCTCGAGCTTGTTTTCTTTGATCCGAGGGGTTCCATGGCTCAAGATCGCCAAGGCGTCCCATAGCTCTTTCGCCGTTTTGCAATCCTCGTACCCTTCCGAGGTGTGAATCACCGAGCGTAGTCGGATGGCATTACGTGCAACTCGGTCAAGGTTGTGCAGCTTCTTCTCTTCGAGCGTGAAGGCGGATTTGTCTTTGGGAACCTTAGCACCGGTTTGTGCTCCCACGCCTCCTCCAAAGAGCAAATACTACGCCGTCGATCATGGGAATGATCGGTCCCGACTCTAGGACATCTCGACATGCCGTCGTGGAGTGACGTTAGGTGTGCCTCCATACGTACGCGCCATACCGTGTAGTTCTCTATTGAGAACATCGGTACCATCCTAATACCCGACATATCGACATTGTAAGAGTAAGAGTATAAGGATGCCGAAAAGATGCTTATGCGGTGAAAACGGTTTTCGGGATCGGTTCGAGAGGACCAAGATTTCGTAACCGGCGATCGGTTGAACACCGTGAGCTCGATACCAATTGTTGGTCCGGAGACGATAAGTCGTGTAGAGGGGGGGGGTGAATACACTCGAGCTCGGTTTCTTTTTCTCAATGAAGGTCACCGAGCCGATGATTGCAACCGATGAACAGTGCCAAATAAGCCTTCGATCACGGGTCGAGTGAGTCGCCCATCGAACTCTCTCCTACCGATCGTTGTCGCATACTTTGAGAATCGGTCGGAGACTGTAGTGCGGAAAGTGTGGGGCCCGAAATTTGTCTCTTTTGAAAACACGTTTTAGCAAATTAAATCTTTTGGTCGTGCGCTTTATAAAATACGTTTTTATGCAAGCTTATGATTTTCAAGTCAGTTGAATGCTATGCAATAAAACAGTAAAAGAACACAAGCGATTTAACGTGGTTCGGATAAGCAAGATCCTACATCCACGGTCCTGAACAAGGCAGGAGAACTTGTTGATTATTCTCGAGCAAGCCTCGCGGGGATACTGTGCACCGGACGCTTCCCTCTAAGTTATAGTCCTTAGCGACTTTACAATCCAAACCTAAGTCTGAAAGGGAAGGGAATTTTCTCCAACTGAGAAGGAGTTCTTACAATAAGAACAATTCACTAAATGTGAACTCCTTCGAATCTAAGCTATAAATATGACAATGAGCTTAGTCTAGAGAAGAAAGGGATGTAAGAACTCTAGAGAGAAAAACTAAGAAATCTTCTAAGTATGCAAGTTTTCCTCTGGATGGTCTTTGAGTGTTCTAGAACGTTTATGAACTTGAGCTTGTCCCTTTTGAAATTCCTTTTTTTTTTTTTTTTTTGGAGCTTCAAAAACTTCTCTATTTATAGTTGTGAGTTATGGCATATGTCCGTTGGAGACGACGATGCCACGTGTCACAAGCTTCCAAGAAAAACGGCCATTAATTTGAACTCGTTGAAGGAGGTAGTTAATGCACCGTTCATGAGAGCAAGCTTTACTTGTGTAGAGTAGGTAAGCGTTGTCGGCTTCTCATTGGGTCGAGGTTTGTAGTTGGTGAGAATGTCGAGTTGACCATTCAACAACCTCGTATGTCTTCTCGCCGAACTTTTCGATAAGACTTGAATAGTCGGGTCGCTTTTACGTAGGATACGGATGATCGAAAAGTCTCTCGTCTTCTTCACCGAGTCGGCCGACACGGCATCTACCGAGTATGTCACCGGCGACCGCGAAGGTACCGTGCTTGTTTCTCGTTCTTCTGCCGATGAATATCACCGGGAGTAGTCTTCTGCGATGATTTGTCGCTGATGCTCGTCTTCGACCGAGTGGAAGATCACCGCCGACCAAGAACACAAGCGATTACACCGATGACGTGGGGTTCGAAAAGTATCTTCGACGTAAGATCGGTTCAACAATTACCCCGTACAGGACTTAGACAGAAATAATAAACAATACATCAAGTCTAACCTATACATCAGCTAATCCTAACGACACACTAATCTACTGATATCAGCTATGTTTTGGGATCTTCAATTCCATAGTACTACTATGATTTCCCCCAATTTTCTTTTAACCGAACAACGGCTGAGTATCATCTACTGACTCATATCCAACATATACCACCCTCGTACAATAAGCAAATGATCAAATACAAGAATCCTCGATTTGTTTGTACAACGTTCTTTAAGTATCTGAGTGTGATGACATCACTTCCACGCCGTATTGATTTTTATCGATAAAATCTACCTTAAACCAAGTCTTATAGACACTTAATTAATATTTTGCGCAGATTATAAGTTTTCATTATCTTTAAAAATAGATGAGGTGAAAAATTCTACGAAAAACAAAATATACAACTTAAATTATAGACCCAATTTAATTAGAATATAATTTTCCAATTTTTATCATATGATAAATTGGAAATAGTTACTTTTGTAAGTTCTTTCTACTTGGTAGTTGGTACACCCAAGAAAGTCAAGTCTCCGCCATCAATTATGTTACGGAAAAAGAAAGACGAGAATAATTGATCAATAAACTAGATACTATTACTTTTAGCTTGCTTAGTGGCCATAATCGTCATTACTCATTAATTGGGTTTCGTAAAGGATAAGGTTAAGTTTGATTAGTGTATTGTAGACTCGTAGTGAGGATTAACACTAGAGTGACTAAGAAGTAATAATATCTTAAAAGTATATTCTCAACATAAAGTCCGATATCTGCTTCAAAAATATACAAGCCGTATATACAGATAAACCTCGATAAAATAATATTTAATAAAGTAAAATATCGCTAAGATAATAATTTCTTCCGGTCCTGATATGAGTCAATGCACTTAAATAATGTTCGATAAAGTAATAACCTAGTTAAATTAATATTTTTTCTCAGTCTCAAAGATATTACTTTATCGAGGTTTAACTGTAGTAATTTTACCTTTACAATATGAATTTAGCGTTCAAATTTAACTGCTTTTCTATTTTGTATAAAAGAAAATCAAATGAATTAGAACCAAATAACATCACAATTCACACTAGGCCGATATTCATTATTACATCATACTACGTAGATTGTGATTATGTCACTGTTACGTATGTTGTGGGGCGACTGCCTATCGTCATTGGATGATGAAATTGTTTACGATTTTACATATGTTAAATTGTACTCCCTCCATCCCAAATATCTTGTCTAGTATATTATTTCGGACGGTTTTAAGCATTGGCGGAACTAGAGGGGGGTCGGGAGGGTCGACCGATCCCACGGCCGACGGATCTTTAACTAAAACTAATATAGGATTCGTATTGCTTATAGATAATTTTAGTGAAAAATATAGTTAACTATTTATTTGTATTGTAGTTGGTTAATGACTTTATCTCTTTTAAGAGAAGTCTCATGTTCGAAACTCAATGCACTCATTTGATTTCTATTTTTGGACTTTTAAATTATTTATTTTCTAATTTTATTTAGTTTTATAACAAGTATAATTAATTTAATATATATGCATAACTCTCTCACATGTTATAAATATTTTTCTCTATCTTTTTTCTACTAGTTATATAAGTATCTTTCTCATAACAAATACAAGAAATAATATATATTATATCTTTCATATCGTGTTTGTGTTCGAACCATTTAAAACTATATTTAGCAACTCTCGGTTTTTTCTCTGCTTTCGGCCACCGTTGTTCCTCTATTTCGACCCCCTAACTTCATAGCTCTAGTTCCGTCACTGATTTTAAGGATATTGTTAAGTTTTCATTTTTAGCAAATTATTACACGTAACTTTTTTTTGTGGACTACAAAACTTTATACCACTCTAAACACAACTAATAATTCTCCTCAAAAAAATGCGTCACAATCAAAGTAAACAAGATAATTGAGACTGAGGGAGTACAAGATAGTTGGTTAGTCCTTGTATCTTTTATAAATAAGAATATAAGTGTAAAATATAGTTTATACATTAGTCGTAGAGGTATGCATCAATTATGGATATAATACGATAGTTGTTTCTCATGGAATCTGCATTCAAATCGATAATATGTGATTTGCTCTATTTATAATTTAAATGCTTTTTTTCCTTCTCTTTTAAGGGAAAACGGAGACGCAACAAATAACAATCATACCCTAGTGTTCTAAATTACTAATTATTACTCCCTCTTTCCCAATAGACTTATCTAGTTTCTTTTCGGCGTGGGTATTTATGTGTGTTGATGTTATTTAATAAAAGTGTATGACCCATATAATTAAATAATTGTTTAGAATTGATTTGTGTGGTAAAGGTGTGAGATCTATATAAATATTTAATTATTTAAAATTGATTTGAGTTCGTAAAGTTGTGAGACTCATTTATGTTTTTAGAAAGTAAACAAGTGAGATATGACAACCCAAAAAGGAAATGTGGACAAAAAGAGCGGAACGGAGGGAGTATAATATAACAACATTATTTGTTTAAGTAACAACATATTCGTTTTCAAATTACACCAACATATCTATAGTGAATATACATTGATTTCTGCAAGCTCTTTAAGAAAGAAAATACAGTTAAACCTCGATAAAGTAATAACCTTGGGACCGAGAAAAAATATTTATTTAACGAGGTTATTAATTTATCGAATATTATTTTAGTGCATTGACCCATATCGGGACCGGAAGAAATTATTATCTTAGCGAGATTATTACTTTATCGAATATTACTTTATCGAGTTTTAACTGTAAATAGATATTCAAAGTATGAACTCATTACTCATATATATTCCTTAGACCAACTTCTGCGAATTTTCCACCACTTATTGAAAGACTTGACTTGATGATTGAATAATTCAAGATTTTTTTTATATAAATCCCATGTTTTTTCCACTTCCATTCAGACATTTCAATCATCCAATGCTTTACTTCAATCGTTACTAGTCCAAAACAAGGCATTGAAACAAGCAAACAAACAAACTGTATAGGAATATTTTTTATTGTTATTCATCGCGTCGATATATACCTTTTATCGGCTGCAAGAGATGGAGAAAACCTCGTCGCACACGAACCTCGTTATTGACCTCAACGCTAATCCCATGCACAACCCTAATGAAACTCCGGTAAGAAACGAAAAAATTCTCTTTTTTACAATTTTTTTTTATTTTTTTGGATTTTTGATTTTTACCCGATCTTATTCGTATATATATTACTTCTTGTTTATCTTAATTATAGAACTGATATAGTGAGTCCTATTGATAATTGGTAGTTTTGAATTCTTGAGTTATTTTTCTAAACAGTCTTGCATATATTAATGCAGCATGATGAGCTGATTCAAGAGCTGGATAGGATGAAATGGGAGAACAAGAAGCTCAACGAAATACTCACGATTGTTTGCAGAAACTACAACGATTTAAGGAAGAAGGATTATGCAGAAGAGCTCTCCCCCTCAAGAAAAAGAAAAGCCCAGGAACTCGAAAACTTTGGCCACAATTTTAACCGTTGTTGCGATGAATTCTCGCCCGAAAGGTTCAAGCCAAACATCTCGAGAGTTCATGTGCGAATCGATCCATCTGATACCAGCTTAGTGAGTTATTCAACTCCTAGCTAATTGTATGATATAATTGATAACCTTGTAAAAGAATTATATAATATATATAATATATATAGGGTTTGATAATTACTTTATCTTTTTTGGAATTTTAAATTATACAGACTGTGAAGGATGGATATCAATGGAGAAAATATGGACAGAAAGTGACGAGGGATAATCCCTCTCCAAGAGCTTACTATAAGTGCTCATTATCCCCAACTTGCTCTGTCAAGAAGGTCAGAAATTCATAATGTTTCAATCCCTAGTTATGTGACGATGGCGGATCTAAGATCAAGAATATTTAAGGGGTTAAAATGCGAAATGAGAGTTTTAAGAAACTACCAAGAAAATTCATAACTATGTACATAAAATTCGGAATTATACAAAATTTGGGAAGCAACCGTGATGGTTATATATGTTGTCTCGGATGCCCTAATTGGGGAGTGAATTGGGTTCTTCGATAAAATTGTTTTCACGAAATTTAAAAGAATAAAAAATATTTGGAACATAACTTCTCCCCCCGGAGAATAAGAAAATTAATAAAGTTCTAACATTTAGGCTTTTGGGAATTAATCAAACATAAAATTCAACCAATACAAATCCAAGAAAGCTCAATATATTGACTAAAAATTGTGATCTCATGTTAATTAATTTATAGGTGCAAAGAAGTGCTAGTGAGCCATCTCTATTAGTCGCCACATATGAAGGCCAGCACAAACACCACCCCTCCGGGACCGATATACCGGTGGCGCAGCCGGCTCCAACAGCAGCAAATCTTAACATGAGTGATACCAGAATATGCAGCAGAATCCAAAATGTTGTTGCAGCGGCAGAGGAGACTGCAACTTAGCAGCTTGTTGTTGAGCAAATGGCTTCTTCGTTGACTAGAAATCATAACTTCACAGCAGCACTAGTAGCCGCCATAACCGGCAGAATATTAGATGATGGAAATGATGACAGTTCGATTTTAAGACTTCTTTCTGAGTAGAACTAAGAATTAATTATCGATAAATTGGCATGAGAGGTACTCAAATTTTCTATATTCGGTGGAAATGGATCTCAAACTTCTTTTCTAGTTAATAGGTTCTCAAACATTATTGCTATCGTTCAAATAATTTCGATAATTAAATAATCACTACAAGAAATTCACCGTACACCGACGGAAAATTCCGTCGGTAAACCGCGAAATTTCGTCGGTAAAAAAATTACCGACGGAATACCGACGGAATAAATGCGTCGGGTCAGGCTTTGTCGGTAAATATTACCGACGGAATATTCCGTCGGTAATATTTACCGACGGATTGCCGACGGAAATAAACCGTCGGAAGATTGTCACCGGATATTCTGTCGAGGAGGAAATTTAAAATGGGACTGACTAAAACACCAAACTCTCATTCTAAATATCCACCGTTCTTCAATTATTAATACTATATTTCAAGAATCCCGGCACCATTGGCTGGAACTGGTTGTCCATTATTGTGCAACGTAACTTATCCTCTCTCTCTTTCTCATACATAGATAGATACACATTAGTTGGCATGTCTCGTGTAGTCTAATTAGGACTTCATCTTCGCAACATTTCTGGCTTTAATAATTTGATTCAAAATTTTAGAACAATCTCGATTGTTCCACAACGAGCGCCAAAATATGAATGATCAAAGCATTCATTTTTGAACAAAGTATTAAGCATTCACAAAGTATTAAGCATTTTTGAACAAAGAATTAAGCATCACAAAAGTAGTAGGGTAACTCGGAGAGAGGGGCGGCGAGCTGCGCGGCGGCGGCGGCGGCGAGCGACGGGCGGCGAGCGGCGAGCGGCGATCTACGAGCGGCGGCTCGACCGGGCGGCGGCGAGCTACGGCGGCGAAGCGAGCTACGGGCGGCGGCGAGCGACGGACGGCGGCTCCATGCGGCGGCGGCGACAAGCCGCGGAAGAAGACTCGCGTTGTATTCCTTCTCGTTCGCGCCTCCGCCCGTAAATTAATCTAGGGTTCACCGACGGATTTCCGACGGATTTCTCCGTCGGTAAATTATAAAACATTTTTAATAAATTTAAATTAAAAATTCATTTAAAATAAATCAAAATAAATTTACCGACGGAATAAACATTTTTTTAATTTAAAAAATGATTTTCTCAAAAAATAAATTATAGTTTCGATTTAAATAAATCAAAATATATATTTACCGACGGAATATTCCGTCGGTAAATTTAATTAATGATTTTCTCAAAAAATAAATTATAGTTTCGATTTAAATAAATCAAAATATATATTTACCGACGGAATATTCCGTCGGTAAATTTAATTAATGATTTTCTCAAAAAATAAATTATAGTTTCGATTTAAATAAATCAAAATATATATTTACCGACGGAATATTCCGTCGGTAAATTTAATTAATGATTTTCTCAAAAAATAAATTATAGTTTCGATTTAAATAAATCAAAATATATATTTACCGACGGAATATTCCGTCGGTAATAAAATAAAAAAAATAATTGGCAAAATTGAAATTTGGCGACGGAATATTCCGTCGGTAAAAATAGCGACGGCTTTTTTCCGTCGGTATTCCGTCGGTAAGTTTAACAGTCATATTCCGTTGGTAAGCCGACCCGTGTTTCTTTTCCGTCGGTAAATCCGTCGGTAAATTTGATAATTTTTGTAGTGAATCTAGTCAATTTTAAATAATTAAAAAAAATAAAAATAAAAAATCAAAGGACACTTTAGACATTTGATAATGAAAAACCAAATCCTAACCTATTAATTATAGAAAAACTTACACAGGATATTTGACATGCGACACTTTTCATTTAAAAAGTGGCTCACATGTATCATATCCTTATAATGTGGTACATACAAATATATACAATTGTAGTATACCTAAACTTTTGTGAAAAACTTTAGGATCAATTGATTAAAATTAAAATGTTTGAGGGATTCTCGAGATAAATAAGTTCGAATATTATTGTTGTTAATTTCACAAAGGCTGCTGTTATCAATGAGAGATCATTTTTGCCTCTTTTGATAAAAATATCATGATTTTTTTAATCTCTGCCATGATGCCCTAAATTGCCTATTACGAGTATTGTCATTTGATGCGAAGCTCGGTAAGGTTGCCTAGTACCGATGGTAGGTGTCCGATCTAAATTGTCATAGCGGTGGATGAGTTGTTGTACTTGACTTTGTGGAAATTCAATGTGCTTGTGTGTTCGGGCACCTTGCTCTCCATCAATTTCCCCGCTCGAGCTCGCTTCTTCTTTACCGTACAAGCTAATTTGACTTACGCTAGCCCTAGCATTCGGATTGGGCTGGACTTGCGACGGTAATTGCCCTTGACTTGCCTTCATCTCTTGAATTGAAGAATTCAACTTGGAAATCTACTTGGATAAATTCTCGACAGTGCTTTGATTATCCCTCTTTGTCTGATTAATCTCCTCTTGCATCTGTTGTTGATAGGAAATGGTACTCTTCTGAGAAGTAATCATTTCAGCCATCATTTTCTCCAACGGGCGCTCCCGGTCCGTCCGGCCGGACGGACCCGGTC
Source organism: Lavandula angustifolia (assembly GCA_028984105.1). NCBI lineage: Eukaryota > Viridiplantae > Streptophyta > Magnoliopsida > Lamiales > Lamiaceae > Lavandula > Lavandula angustifolia. Next base: position 5,596,448 of record CM054809.1, on the reverse strand, counting down.
TACCGCTGAAATTGATGCGGGAATTGCCTTTGATGTGGAGGTCCGTAGGGTTGTTGAAACCCTTGTTGCTACGGTGGCCGATATTGTTGATGATGGTATGTAGGTTGTTGGAATGATTGTTGTGGAAGATTCCTTGGCGGTTGTGGCACTTGATCATCTTGTCTCCACCTTAGGTTCGGATGAACCTTGTTCCGTCCCATTCCAATTGCGGCCGCATTAACATCCTCGCCTTGGCACCGAAGAGATGTGTGCCCTCTTTGACCACATGCACCACATGTATGATCATTCATGGTGCGCTCGGATGAAGAGGAGGAGGAAGGAGGATTCCTCTCCTTGAATAGACGATTCAATTTGTCTTCAAGTTGGCCGAATTTTTCCTCCATTTTCATCTCAACCTCCATGTCTAGATCGTCCGAAAAATTTCCACTTGAAAGGTTCACGCACCTCCTTTGCATCCTTGGTCCTTTGTATTGGGATGTAGATTCAAGCAAGGCCTTCAATGATTGCATTCGCATCGGTGTAGTAGCTATTAGAAAAGCTACCCTTCAATCCAACGTTCACCATGGTTTTGGACTCATCCGCCATTCCTTGGTAGAAAATTTGGAGCGGATCCACTTCGAAAAAACCATGGTTTGGGCGAAACTATCAACTAGCTTCCCAAATCGCTCCCGAGAAGCTCCAAAGGACTCGTCAAGCTCTTGAGTAATCCCGGAAATCTCCTTCTTGAGTACATTCGTCTTGGATTGAGGGAAGTATTTGTCCAGGAATGTTTGACGCATCCGAGCCCAAGTCCCGATTGACCTAGGCCTCAATCCGGAAAACCATGCACGAGCTCCATCTTGTAGAGTAAAAGGGAATGCTTTGAGCTTGAAAGCATCCAAATGTCCTTGCCGTGCGGATCACGGACCCGATTAAATCCCTCCGTAAAAGCAAAGGGATTCTCGTTCAGCCTTCCCGTAAAACTTTGGACATGCCGCGACCAAATTAAGCTTCACATCTATCCCGTTCGCTTGTTGTTATGTTGATTGGTCCGGCAAGTCCTCTCCCAAGTTCCTCGAACCTCGAGTTCATCTTCGATTGGCTCTTTCCTCTTCGATCATTCTTTCTTCTTCATAATCGAATTGATGTCTTTGAAAAACGGGTCTATCCGGCCTAACGGACCGATTTCGGACACTGCCTCACCGGTTCTTTCCTCCGTCCGTCGGTCGGACCTCGTTTCTCGCTCGTGACAAAGACCGGTTGCTTCTGCGCAGCTTTGTTGCCTTCCTAATCCTTTTTGCGCCTTTTTCAATTTCTCGGATCAAAGTGTAGAAAAGGGCGGGAAGACCTGCTCATGCAACACTTAAAAAGCACAAAAGATTAGTAGGAAAAATAAGCTTAAAAATAACACCGTTCCCCAAGAACGGCGCCAATTTGGTGATCGTTGTTTTCACCAAATAAATCCCGCAAAACCGCTAGAACTAGAATTAGTATAGCAACAGTGTATCGAACACAAGGAACTGAGTATTTTAGACCTAAAATTCCTATCAATCGGGGTTTGGTTAAGAACCACGCAAGTTTTTGAGAATTTTCTAAACTAAAACAAGAAAAAATAAATAGCGAAACGAATACTGAATAAACTTACGCAAATAAAACGGGCCCTAAATTGCCTATTACGAGTATTTGAAGTTTGAAGGGTTCTTTGAATAATAGGAGCGCTTGCATTGAAGGCCATTTATTATTGTAATTTGCGTTTGATGCCACAGTAAATACTGAAATCTCGAAAGACGCACTAATCTTTCCCTTTCAAAATTTCCCTCCACCTTTCAAGAATTTGTATTTTCTCACTATAAACCCGTGACCAATTATTTGCATTCTGCCCAACGCTCATCAATTTCTCCACCCGCCATTAATGAAAACAGGAACCAGCTCTAACCTCTCTGCAATCGTATGCAATTCATTTACTTTCGATTTCGTCCATTCATTCAATTTGAAGTCAAATCCCCTATATATTAGGCACACCAGTAGCGGAGCTTACTCAGATTGTTCCACAATGATGTATGAAGGCTACGAGAGCGACACTGACGTGGAGGCAAACGGCCGGAGGTCGCCGCGAGGGGGAGAGATCTGCCGGAGTTTAACTTGTGTTTCACCATGGTTTATGTTCTGCCGTTGGTTTACTGGCGGGAAATCTAGGGTTTCAGGGAAGAAATTCCAAGAGAGAAATGGGGGAAAAGCGAAAATTGATAGGGATCTAGATGTAGAGAGAAAAATAGAGACGGTATCATCTGCTTCCCCTGAAGGATTTTCAGGTATATTCATTTATGAATTGACAGAAATGATTATTGGATAATATCGCTTGTTGATTGCAAGTTTTCTGTTTAGTAGAAATTGGGAAAGAGGCTTCTTTCAACAATGGACTGGGGTTTGGTCTAATCTATCTTGTTAGAGATGAGCTCAACAAGATGGTTGAGCTACGGAAGAGAATCGAATCGCTGCTGCAGAATTTCCAAACAGAGATCGAAAATCAAGATGACAAACAGCTCTGTATGCTCTCAAGATCAAGCATTTCCTCGTCTCTTACTAAAGCATGTGCGCAAGACATCATGTTTGGTGAAAAACATGTTTCGATGCAATGCTCATCTCCAGATGATGCTGAACAGCCTGAATTTGGCTATCGTTGTGATGGATTTAAACGGGAGAAGAGCTTGAGAATGGATCAACTTGAGGCAGAACTTGCAGCTGAATTCGATCGTCTGCAAATGGATGGTGAATTCTTGTATCCCGAGGTACAATTACAAATCTCAGATAACAACATTACATATTTTCAAGAAATACAACTCTGTTTTCTCAATATTAATTATATTCATGAAACTCTTAATTGGTTTTTGAATTATGATGATATCTTACGCATGTATGTCAATTTCTTGATTTTGCCAAAATAACTGGATGTACACAGGTAAAAATGGAGCATAATGCAGCTGAATTACATGAATTTAGCGACAGTGAGTTGTATGGTATATCTCCAAGAGATCTAGAAAGAAAATTGCACGAAGTCTTGGAGTCAAGGCAGCAAGAAAGGATAAGTGAGCTAGAATCAGCTTTACATTGCGTGATGCAGCAGCTAGAGGCGAAACAGAGAGAGCTTTCATGGTTGAAAGACGAGGCCCGCCTTGTTCCTCCGCCCTTCTCCACCTTCTTACTTCAGGTGAAACAATCACTGGAGCCAGAATCTGAAGCTGGGCAGACGGCCAGAAGTTTGATACGCAACTCCATATACAACAAAAACAATATCCAAACAATTTAGGAAATTTGCTGTTTCTTTGTGAATCATTAGTAAATGTGATGCCAATTATACATGGATTGCCTTGCCTGATTTTGTTTTGATGAGAGAAATCCACATCAGTGGTGATCGCTGTTTTCACCAAATAAATCCTGCAAAACTGCTAGAACTAAAATTAGTATAGCAACAGGTATCGAACACAGGGAACGGAGTATTTTAGACCTAAAATTCCTATCAATCAGGGTTTGGTTAGCAACCACGCAAGTTTTTGAGAATTTTCTAAACTAAAACAAGAAAGTAAATAGCAGGAAATGAATACGGAATAAACTTATGCAAATAAAACGGGTCCAGCAAGATGATTCACACACACACACACAATCGATCACTGACACTAATAATTAATTAATCCACTTAAATCAATTAGTTGTAGGACACCGTAATTAAACTGACATATCCCCTATTCCCCCTTAATTATTCGGTAATCACCATGGTGGGCATTCAAACGACTACTTCTCTAAATTAGATGCAACCTACGTTGGTGGGCAATCAATAGATTTAACACCTAATCAGCTTTAAGAACTAAGGGAACCCAATTTAGGAGCCTACTCGTATGGTGGGCATCTAATAGTCTCCTACCAAATTAATCCAATTGTCCTAAGAACAATTTGCTACTTATTTAGCCTAATCCCATGAGAAACGATGGAAGTACTAAATTAGGTATGAATTAAATTAAATAGGGTGATCAAGCCTAAATTAATTAATCCAATTAATTAAACCTAGATTAATTCAGAACCTAAGTGATTAATTTTAAGCCCTAGTCTCACGAAATTAAAGTGGTGTGTGTTTCACATCTCGCCGGCCCTAAAAAGACTTAGCTACGCATATCGGCCGGACCGGCCGACAGAGCACCTTCGGGACGTAACACAAAACATGCTGAAAATCATGAAATAATTATGCACGAAAATTCAAACAATAACAAATAATCAGAACACTAAATAGTACGAAAATTAAACCCTAGAAATTAGGAAATCATAAATTAAAGACTTTAGATCAATCCACAGGAAAATAAGTACGAAGACAATTCAAATTCGGGAATGCAAAACGAAAGTGATAACATGTTGTTTCTTCCAAATCAAACTACAAATCTTGAAACGAAAGTGAGAAATGCAAACTTTGAAATTGATAAACCCTTCGATCGGATTCCTAGGCTTCGACGTTCTCTTCCTCGGAATGAGCACGGCTTCGGCTTCTCGGAATTCTTCTCTCTGTAATTGGTGGCGGATGAATTGGTGCAGACGGATGATGATAATGAATGTTACGGTGTGTAGCGTGCGTGTGTATGAGCATAAGATCTCATTTTCGTTCGTCTCCTCTCCTATATATAAGGCGGCACATTTTCCTTATAGAAATAGGGTTTTTACATCCAATATGGAAATATATTAATTAGATAAATCATATCCAATTCTTTCCATATCATCTCTTTCCTTATCCTCCACCTTCCTTCTCTACAATTTCGTCCAAAATTCCATCTTTTAGACCCCAAATCGAGCCCCGCCACCTCGGCAACTCATCACCGCCACATCGCCACGAAAAATCTGCAAGACAAGGACGAAATACGGTCCAACCGGCCGTGGGGCCCCAAAATGCATGAATTTGTATAGTACGAATTCGACTCATCAAACCTCCTTACACTTGAACTATATTTGCCCTCAAGTATAAGAAACACAAAAGAATACGTACTATTCAAATTCAGTCAATCCCCAAGACTCAAGACTCAAAATAAAAAATACAAGACGAAAATAAGATAAGAAAAGATAAGGAAAAGACAAAGACTCGAAACAAAGACAAAAAAAACAAGAACAAGACAAGAAACAAAAACAAGAAGCAATACCAATCATATCCGTAATCTCCACACTCAAAGAACTAGCCAAACATGTCAAACCATGCAAATATGAATCTCATCAAACAAGTAGAGTTGCAAATTTTGGATAAGGCACACGATATCAACTTGGTCAAAAACTTAAGCAAAAGTGGATCATCCTCACGATTCACTCAACACTCTCTAATCTAGGTCCTGGCCAAGTCACTCAAAGAAAATAGTCCACTCTATCACGATAAAAGATTGTCACAACTGCAACATCAAGGAGGTCTTTCTCTTTTGGTTGTAATGGGGCTTAGGACTTAGACAAATATTCATTGGTAAGGGTCCTAGGGGTTCTAAGCTCCATCAAATGTAAAACGATGCCATGCATATCATACTCGCCTAACATGAGATAATCAAGAATAGATAATATCACCCACCACTAAAGAATTACACATTAAATGCTACCAATTTAAACATAAGTACCCTTCTTATAATCTGAATTTACCACGTTTTCAATTTCTTTTTTTTTTGTGGGTTTTTTTTTCTAAACAAACTGGTACATACTGCCTCTGTCCGGTCGACAGCCGTAATTTCTGCTATTTTAAAATGCGCTTTTTTCAATGATTCCCGCCAAATACCATTCTGTAGCATGTATCAACTGAGCAGGCAGAGGACTAAATCTGCTATCCTCACATATATAATAAGATCAATCTCAAGAAAGCTTGTAAAACATGCAATGACATTGGACAAGAGAAAGCTAAAAATGCATTGGCTAATATTTTCTGACTAAATCAAAGAATCGATCAAGGCTCAAATTAGTTCACTAGGGGATAATGTAAGGTAGGAAAGTATTGTCGCGGCCAAATAGTTTAATCCCTAGTGCCTCCTATCACGTATCGCAAATGACTCACCTTTATTGCAACTTCATAGACAAACACTCTCAAATAAATTAGTAGGAAGTGTCCTACTTTAAAGGCTAAAATCTAATATACGGAGTGTGTGTAAAATTCGATCCACAATTTACTTATTATTTCTCATCCCAAATTACATACAAATATGCACCAAGTCCTACTCTTCACAACAACTAACATGCTTGCATATTGAAACATAAAACACAAATCAAACATGCTTAAACAAAGAACAAGAGTGCATCAAAAACTTCAAATTTTGGCATGCTTCGACGACACAAAACAAAGGACGACACAAAGTGAAACGACGTAAAGACCTCCCTCCTTACACTTAAACCCTTGTGTGCCCTCACGCAAGAAAAGAAAAAAAAACAAGGATGACAAAGCATGACAAAAACACAAAAAAAAAAAAAAAAACGAACAAACCCTCCTTACACTTGATCCCTACTAAGATCAAGTGTAGACACAAGCACACAAGACAAAAACGCATAAAACATGAAAAATAAAACGCAGACTCAAAGACTCAAAAACTAAAAACGATGGGGAAATGACATCACCTATCGCCCGCCCCTCGGGCACGGGCAGGGACACCGCTCTAGCTCTTCAAACCGACGACGAATCTTCCTCCTTACACTTAAGTCCACAACGTCCTTCGTAGCCTAGATCTGGAAAAACAAAACAAAAAAACAAAGACCAAACAATAATAAAATCTAAGGAAATAAACGATAATAAACTCGGGTTGCCTCCCGGTAGCGCCTTTCTTTAAAGTCTTTGGCTAGACCTCCTCTTAAAGCGGTCAATCTGGGTGGAGGTATGCATAGTGGAGCCACATCCACTACCTTGATCACCCTATGCAATCGCTTCCCACGGTCTTTATACCACATGGAATCATCACGCATCTCTTTATCCCTCATTTCTTTGGCATCCAAATCAGCAAATCCATGTGTGAGAGTGCGTTCCATCTTATCCTGCAACAAATGCGTCTCAAGATATTCTTGGACAAAGCTCTCAAAAATGTCACTAGAAAGGGCATCTTCATTCTCATGATCATTAGGTTTCTTAAGTGCATTATCAATATGATGAACATAAATTTCATTATGATACTTAACACTTATGGAAACTTCATCAACATCAATCATCGCCCTAATAGTCTTCAAAAATGGCCTACCCAATGTAATACGCGTAGTACACTCAACTTGCCTATCATTGGTATCTATAACATAGAAATCGGCAGGATAGACAAAATTGTTGATTCTCGACTAGCATGTTCTCTAGTAAACCTATTGGGGACAATGCACGTACCTATCACCAAGTTGTATAATCACCTTAGTAGCCACTAACTCCACTCCAGCTTAATTGATTATACACTAAAAGTGGCATAACATTGATAGATGCACCCAAATCACACATAGCTTGCTTAACCATCACATTACCCATAAGACAAGGTAAACTAAACATACCCGGATTCACGCACTTGGCGGGGAGCATCTTCTCGGATGATTGTCGACACCGACGTATCCATCAATACCTTCTCGACCGCCGGATCTTACCCGCTATGAAGTCTTTGACAAATTTCCCAAATTGGGGAATCTTCACGGCTTCGAGGAAAGGTATGTTGATTTCCAAACTTCTCGAACAACTTCACATAATCCATGTATTCTTTGTTCGGGTGTCCGTTTCCTCTCCAATGCCTCAGAAACGGTGGAGGTATGGCAGCCTTGGGGTCTGCCTCCGGACGGATCGGCCTTCTCTCGCTGCGTAACTTCATCGCAAAATTCTCGCAACTCGTCGAGGTCTTTCGGCGCCCGACCTTCTCGCCGCGGCCTCTCCATCAACCAGATTCTCGCAATTCTTTCGGTCCCGTGCCGGGCGTTCGACCTTCTCTCGTCCGTCGAATGCTCGGTGCCGGTCGCTCGGCGGTCCCGTTTCTACTGCAGATCTAATCTTTTGGGGACTCGCTTTCGGTGTTGGTTCTGACAACTCATTTCCACTCCTCAACATGATGTGATTGCAACTATGGGCGCACGAATTTGGCCGAGTCCGAGAAGGTAATTGCCTTTGATTTGCCTTCATTTCATCTAGCGAAGTGGTCATCATAGACATTTGCTTGGTCAGATTTTCCAAGATATCTTGTTGCTCCCACTTGAATTGTTGCACCTCTCTCTTCACGGCTTGGAGCTCATCATGATTTGAAGTTATTTCCTTCTGCATCTGCTTCTGATATGCAATGGCATCTTTTTGAGAAGCAATCATCTCGCACATCAGTTCTTCAAGCGAAATGGATCCCTCGTTGGTTTGGACGGGCGGAGGCATGATTGCCATTTTTTGCTTCAATGTCATTTGATGCGAAGCTCGGTAAGGTTGCCTAGTACCGATGGTAGGTGTCCGATCTAAATTGTCATAGCGGTGGATGAGTTGCTGTACTTGACTTTGTGGAAATTCAATGTGCTTGTGTGTTCGGGCACCTTGCTCTCCATCAATTTCTCGCTCGAGCTCGCCTTCTTTTTTACCGTACAAGCTAATTTGACTTACGCTAGCCCTAGCATTCGGATTGGGCTGGACTTGTGACGGTAATTGCCCTTGACTTGCCTTCATCTCTTGAATTGAAGAATTCAACTTGGAAATCTGCTTGGATAAATTATCGACAATGCTTTGATTATCCCTCTTTGTCTGATTAATCTCCTCTTGCATCCGTTGTTGATAGGAAATGGTACTCTTCCGAGAAGTAATCATTTCAACCCATCATTTTCTCCAACGGGCCGCTCTGGTCCGTCCGGCCGGACGGACCGGTCGGCTGCCGAAATTGATGCGGGAATTGCCTTTGATGTGGAGGTCCCGTAGGGTTGTTGAAACCCTTGTTCTGCGGTGGCCGATATTGTTGATGATGGTATGTAGGTTGTTGGAATGATTGTTGTGGAAGATTCCTTGGCGGTTGTGGCACTTGATCATCTTGTCTCCACCTTAGGTTCGGATGAACCTTGTTCTGTCCATTCCAATTGCCGGCTGCATTAACATCCTCGCCTTGGCACTGAAGAGATGTGTGCCCTCTTTGACCACATGCACCACATGTATGATCATTCATGGTGCGCTCAGATGAAGAGGAGGAGGAAGGAGGATTCCTCTCCTTGAATAGACGATTCAATTTGTCTTCAAGTTGGCTGAATTTTTCCTCCATTTTCATCTCATCCTTCATGTCTAGATCGTCCAGAAAATTTCCACTTGAAAGGTTCACAGACCTCCTTTGCATCCTTGGTCTTTTGTATTGGGATGTAGATTCAGCAAGGCCTTCAATGATTGCCTTCGCATCAGTGTAGTAGCTATTAGAAAAGCTACCCTTCAATCCAACGTTCACCATGGTTTTGGACTCATCTGCCATTCCTTGGTAGAAAATTTGGAGCAGATCCACTTCAGAAAAACCATGGTTTGGACAGCTATCAACTAGCTTCCCAAATCGCTCCCAGTAAGCTCCAAAGGACTCGTCAAGCTCTTGAGTAATCCCGAAAATCTCCTTCTTGAGTACATTCGTCTTGGATTGAGGGAAGTATTTGTCCAGGAATGTTTGACGCATCTGAGCCCAAGTACTGATTGACCTAGGCCTCAATCCGGAAAACCATGCACGAGCTCCATCTTGTAGAGTAAAAGGGAATGCTTTGATCTTGAAAGCATCCAAATGTCCTTGCCTGTGCAGATCACAGACCTGATTAAATCCCTCCAGAAAAGCAAAGGGATTCTCGTTCAGCTTCCCGTAAAACTTTGGACATGCCGCGACCAAATTAAGCTTCACATCTATCTGTTCAGTTGTTGTTATGTTGATTGGTCCGGGCAAGTCCTCTCCCAAGTTCCTCGAACCTGAGTTCATCTTCAGATTGGCTCTTTCATCTTCAGCCATTCTTTCTTCTTCAAAATCAGAATTGATGTCTTCAGAAAACGGGTCTATCTGGCCTGTCGGACCGATTTCAGACTCTGTCTCACTGGTTCTTTCCTCTGCGGTCGGTCGCCGACTCGTTTCTCGCTCGTGACAAAGACCGGGTTGCTTCTGCGGCTTTGTTGCCTTCCTAATCCTTTTTGCGGTCTTTTTCAATTTACGGATCAAAGTGTAGAAAAGGGCGAGAAGACCTGCTCATGCAACACTTAAAAAGCACAAAAGATTAGTAGGAAAAATAAGCTTAAAAATAACACCGTTCCCCGGCAACGGCGCCAATTTGGTGATCGCTGTTTTCACCAAATAAATCCTGCAAAACTGCTAGAACTAGAATTAGTATAGCAACAGGTATCGAACACAGGGAACGAAGTATTTTAGACCTAAAATTCCTATCAATTAGGGTTTGGTTAGCAACCACGCAAGTTTTTGAGAATTTTCTAAACTAAAACAAGAAAGTAAATAGCAGGAAATGAATACGGAATAAACTTATGCAAATAAAATGGGTCCAGCAAGATGATTCACACACACACACAATCGATCACTGACACTAATAATTAATTAATCCACTTAAATCAATTAGTTGTAGGACACCGTAATTAAACTGACATATCCCCTATTCCCCCTTAATTATTCGGTAATCACCATGGTGGGCATTCAAACGACTACTTCTCTAAATTAGATGCAACCTACGTTGGTGGGCAATCAATAGATTTAACACCTAATCAGCTTTAAGAACTAAGGGAACCCAATTTAGGAGCCTACTCGTATGGTGGGCATCTAATAGTCTCCTACCAAATTAATCCAATTGTCCTAAGAACAATTTGCTACTTATTTAGCCTAATCCCATGAGAAACGATGGAAGTACTAAATTAGCTATGAATTAAATTAACTAGAGTGATCAAGCCTAAATTAATTAATCCAATTAATTAAACCTAGATTAATTCAGAACCTAAGTGATTAATTTTAAGCCCTAGTCTCACGAAATTAAAGTGGTGTGTGTTTCACATCTCGCCGGCCCTAAAAAGACTTAGCTACGTATATCGGCCGGCCGGCCGTAGACGGCCATTTCTTGGACGAAACACAAAACATGCTGAAAATCATAAAATAATTATGCACGAAAATTCAAACAATAACAAATAATCAGAACACTAAATAGTACGAAATTAAACCCTAGAAATTAGGAAATCATAAATTAAAGACTTTAGATCAATCCACAGGAAAATAAGTACGAAGACAATTCAAATTCGGAAATGCAAAACGAAAGTGATAACATGTTGTTTCTTCCAAATCAAACTACAAATCTTGAAACGAAAGTGAGAAATGCAAACTTTGAAATTGATAAACCCTTCGATCGGATTCCTAGGCTTCGGCGTTCTCTTCCTCGGAATGAGCACGGCTTCGGCTTCTCGGAATTCTTCTCTCTGTAATTGGTGGCGGATGAATTGGTGCAGACGGATGATGATAATGAATGTTACGGTGTGTAGCGTGCGTGTGTATGAGCATAAGATCTCATTTTCGTTCGTCTCCTCTCCTATATATAAGGCGGCACCTTTTCCTTGTAGAAATAGGATTTTTATATCCAATATGGAAATATATTAATTAGATAAATCATATCCAATTCTTTCCATATCATCTCTTTCCTTATCCTCCACCTTCCTTCTCTACAATTTCGTCCAAAATTCCATCTTTTAGACCCCAAATCGAGCCTGCCACCTCAGCAACTCATCACCACCACATCTGCACGAAAAATCTGCAAGACAGCACAGAAATACGGTCCAACTGGCCAGGTGGGCCCCAAAACAGACATAATTTGTATAGTACGAATTCGACTCATCAATCAGCTACTGCTCCTGTCTGTATTCACTCTATCAAGTTCACTGATCTTATACCTTGCTCGATTAACTAGCTAGTTTTCTCAAGCTCTACTACTAATTAAGTTTTTTGCATCATTAATTAATTAGGCAGCGCTTTTATTTTTTTCGTGACAGGCCAAGCATGGTATTTAAGGGAAAAAAAGAAAGAAAGAAGAAGATGATGAAAAAGAAGAAGATATGTAGTAGCATCATATAGATGTGTTAAGAAATGCTACATCATTATTTAGGCTGGGCTTTTATGTTTTTCTCATGATAGTCCAATACTGGTATTAAAGAAGAAAATACCATCTATAGAAGATATATTTGTATGTATGAAATGGAAATTGAAATGGAAGGATGAAATGGGCTGTTATATATTTAGCTTAGGATTTTATGTGTTGCATGTAATGAAAAGACCATTCAATAGAAAAAGAATCGAATTTCTACTCTGGGACGAGATCTGTTGTCTCAATAATAAAATGTCCCTATTATGTCCAAAACAATACGACAACGTTTTAGGGAAATTATGCAAATAATTATTCTCTCCCCCCTTTTCTCTCTCTCATCCGGAACGGCCATCAACCTTGCATCACCATTATCACCCTTCTCTTCCTCTCACCCAAACCCATATGCTAATAATTATCAAGAATACTCTCGACAGGATTTCGAGAAATGGGTCTGAAGAAAGAGAAACTCAGCCACGTTATTTCTATTTCGACGACCTCGTCATCGACCATACCACATGGTGGCTGTTACTTGGGGTGGCTTAAGACGTCTCAGGAGCAACGACGACAGCAAAAAATTTACAGAATGCGTCGTGAAAACGGTTTAAAAGAAGAGGCAATTCAGATTTGAAAAGGAGTGAGTAACGTTTTTGGTTGGGTGAGGACCCTTTTTGGTTGAGGGAAGAGAAATTCATGGAGACAGTTGTGTAAATGATTAAAAAATAAATAAAGATTTAGTCTATTTTTCCCTAAAACGTGGTCGTATGGTTTGGGACAGAATTGGGACAGCAGATTTCGTCCCCAACTGTGCATAGGCACACTCTTTCTTCCTCAATGTGTTGCATGTTCTGCATGTGACTTTTGTCATTATATGCTATGGTATGGAAAAAGGTCACTTTGAGTGATGAAAAATGCAGAACAAAAAAAAGAAAAGAAAAGGAAGTGACCTCGTAAATTTTGAGATTTTTGATGATTTTAAGAGGGAGCTAATGCTAGATTTGTGCACTTCACTTATTGCTCGTCATGCAGATTTAATTATAGAGAACGTGGAGGGAAAAAAATGGTGATTGATTGAAAAAAAGGGATAAGGTGCAAATATGCCCTTCAACTTTATCTTGAAGAGCAAAAATACCCATAATGTATGTTTAGGTGCAAAAATACCCTTGAAGTTAATATCTTAGAGCAAAAATATCCTTACAGTTAATATTTGAGAGCAAAAACACATTCAACTATTTTATGCACAAATACTAAAAAAAAAGCCCATTATAACCTCCCAAAATAATTATTTTAACTTAGAATTAAAATGTTCATATTTTCAAGTATATATACAAAATGAAACTTTAAAATATCAACAAAGCATAAATTCAACAACTTAAAATATTAACAAAAAATAATAATTAAAAATAAATTGATTAGGATGGATGAAGATGAAACGGTAATTAACGTAATAATTACTAGTAATTAACTAAATAACTATTAATATTGTTTTAAAACTCAACAATTTAAATATCGAGCATAATTAACAACTATTATTAGTGAAGATGAGACAAAGAATATTAACAATATTAATTACTAGTCAAATCAATATATTATTTATTATCGATTTTTCTATACTTTTGATCCAAGTTTGCTTGAAATTTTGTTTGCTGGCAATAATTTATTTTAAGAGTTCTCAGTTTCCATCTAAAATATAAAATAAAGATAGCACAGACGAAATTCATTATTATTATTATTATATGCTTTAAAAAATAAATATTTAAATTATGAAATTAAATGAGTTTTTTAGTAGTTTATAATTGAAATAAAATGTTAAAAGAATTGATTTTTAACAAATTAAATCATTTTAGGGTGTTTTTGCTCTCAAATATTAACTCCAATGGTATTTTTGCTCTCAAATGTTAACTTTAAGGGTATCTTTGCACCTAAACATACATTAAGGGTATTTTTGCTCTTCAATGTAAAGTTGAAGGATATATTTGCACCTTATCCCAAAAAAAAAATAATGCATGTTTTTCACTAACCCACACAAACACAAATTTGATAACATCATGGTGACTTTTTGCAGAGAAAGTGAGAGTTGAGAATATACACTTCCCAAAGCTAGTAAATAGGGGGTTAAAATAGGAGGAATGTATATTTTTGCTTTTAAAAATAGGTTGTGTAAATTTTTGCATAGTATTTTCTTGCACATCCCCTATTAATTTTTCTGGTTTTAGAATTAGAGAAAGCCTTAAGGTTAATGTTTGTTATTTTTTTAGGGTTGGGATTGAAATACCAACAATTGAAGTGAGATATGAGCGTCTAATTATTGATTTTGAAGCCTACAGTGCCAGCAGTTCCCTTCCTACTTTTATCCACTTCTACATGAAAATAGTAGAGGTAATTGTTTCACTTCGTATTTCAGTATCATGTCATGTGCATTCATGCAATGGTGTACTTTGGGATCACGATACGGTTTGTACAATAACACTACTGCATACTTTTATGTTTTGAAATGTGAATTTCTTATTCGAGACTTTTATTTTAGTTTATTGTTGTGACTTTGAAGATGTTGGTTGAGTTGTTAAGGAGAATATTAAACCAGTTCATGATATTAATAACTACATGAAGGTAAATAACGAAGTATTATTTTAGAATGTACCTTATTAATGACTTACCAATGCAACAAATTCCTCAATTCAGATAATCCAATTATATTAGAAATAAAAATAAAAATAAAAAATCCTCAATTTAGATGTCATTTGTTTTTCAGTTAGCTAGGTGCATGTCATGTTGTGTCTTATTTTTTGTAAGATCAATATATGAGAGTATCCCAAAGCTTATGTTACAATTGTATACGCTATTTTAATGGATGAATTTCTCCAACCCTGCCCATAGATTCTATGCTATAATTGTAGAGGTGAGCAATATCTCACCACATGTGATTTGAATTGTATTATTGTTCGTGCACTACATATCTCCTATTTTTTCACTTTTGTATTATATATGCTATATATCTATTTATTAGATTACTCGGTAATAATAGGTTAATTTAATTTTTAACTAACCAAGTACCAATTTGGTAAAAACTAACTTAATAATATAAAATATCGAAATTTTAGTGAAAACTGTAGGTTTGACTTTTCGGTATTATGCTACCTTTTATGTATATAAAATCTAGCGCGTAAAAATTTGGAGATACTCTTGTTATATGATGATTTTATTATAGTGGGAAAATTAGCTTGCATATCTTATCAAATTATAATACTTTATATACATTTAATTTACAAGTATCGGATAATGGTGAATCATCTCAAGCAAAACATTTTAAAATTATTGTTCGGACAATATAGGCTGCATCAACAGAAGGAGACGCAGCGAATGTTATCACAGATTATGTTCGTAAGATATTGGGGCTCGACATTTGCGCTGATACATTCGTCGGAGACGAAATGATCGGAGGAATTTCCGGAGGTCAAAAGAAGCATGTTACCACAGGTAATTAAACCAAGATCAGAATGTCAGAAATAACCAGTTGCAAATACAAATTGCATCAGCTGCCATTTTGTGTGTAAATTGCAAAAATAGTCATCCGGACAAAAGTATCCCTATTTTTCACTTTATGTCTCTATCTCCTCATATCTGCACAAGGGTTGAAGAAAGGATGAAGAAAGGCTCTAAAGAGCCTGCTAGCTGTGAAATGTTGTCGGACGTATTTGCACTTTTTAAACCAATCACTACTACTATTTCTTCTTGAATGGATCCAGACATATCAAATGCTCAAGCTTTTGAGAAATCAACCACATGGGATATGCTTGTGGGACCCGTGAGAGCGCTCTTAATGGACGAAATATCAACCGGACCGGACAGCTCGACGAATTCCAAATCGTGAAAATGCTCCGACAGCAAGTCCACATTATGAAGGTGACTGCCTTCATCTCACTCCTGCAGCCACCACTGGAGACTTACAACTTGTTTAACGACGTTGTGCTCTTACGTGACGGTTGGATAGTTTATCAAGGCCCCAGAGAAGACATGCTTCCTTTTTTCAAATCCATGGGCTTCAAATGCCCTGAAAGAAAAGGAGTTGCTGATTTCTTGCAAGAGGTGACTTCAACGAAAGATCAGCAGCAGTACTGGGCGCGTACGGATGAGCCTTATAAGTTTGCTTCAGTTCGCGAGTTTGCTGAGGCGTTTCAGACATCTGTAGTTGGGCGTAGGCTTAAGGAAGAGCTTGCAGTTCCTTATGATAAGAGTAAAAGCCATCCGGATGCACTTACAAAAGACTAGTACGAGTTGGGGATGAAGGAATTCTTGAAAGCATGTACTGATAGTGAGCTCTTGTTGATGAAGAGAAACTCGTTGTCTTCAAGGTCTTTCAGGTAGGGTTTTTCTTTTTAATTAAAATCTCTTCTTTATGTTTGATTGAATATCTTAGAGACGTGATTTATCGAAGGAAGATGAAGAAAAGAGGAAGCGAGGCATCATGCATGGAGAAGAGAGGAAGCGAGGCATCATGCATGGAAGTGGCGGACGTGGAAGGAACATAAGCCATGCATGGAAAGTAGTGGAATTAGGGTTAGATATATTAGGGTTATTTTAGTATATGGTATTTTTAAATAAATTGCCCATATAGAGGGCTGGCCACGTGAGGCCTTCTTTCTTTATTTAAGATTTGGATTAGTATATAATAAGGTGGATCTAGTAGGGATCAACCATCTAGATATTATTCTTGATCGAATTTCGGCGTATAGCTACGCTTGGAAGTCTCTTCCGTGGAACTTTGTTTTGGTTTTGATTTGAATTGTTTGGTTATTGCAATTTCGTTTTCTAATCCCTTTACTCTAACAAATTGGTCCGACCTGCCGGATGGCAAATACGAGACAACATGCTATGGATTCACGAATGGATGAGTTGGAGAAGGGATTAAAAGCGATGGATTTGCGATTGAGCGGGGCACTAACATCGATGAAGGATTCTGTGGACTCGATTCGTGAATTACTCAAGAGTCTAGTGGCGAATCAGAATGTGACGGCCGAGGGTTCCGAGGGCCGATCACCGCTGAACCCTAATCCGGGAGAATGGAATTCGACGGCGGGACCGAACTCCTCAAGGCTGAACCCTAATCCGGGCGAATTGAATTCGACGGCGGGACCGAACTCCACAAGATCTGAAACGGCGATTGGTCCTGTGATCGCTTCGGTCAGCACGCCACAGGTTAGCTTACCTATGTTCGACGGAACCGGCGCGGAAGGATGGTTGACGCGAGTTGAACAATACTTTCAATTGCATAAAACGCCGGATGCGAGTAAATTAGAAGTAGTGCTTGTGGCAATGGAAGGAGATGCTCTACCTTGGTTTCAATGGGTACGGGCAACGAGTCCGACCATGGGATGGTCGGGATTCAAGTTGGAGATGATTCGTATGTTTGGTACGAATCCGTTGGCCAATCCGTTTGAGACACTCGTACAGACAAGACAAACTCACACGGTAGGCGAATATGTGACTTTGTTTATCGCGCGAATGGTCCATGTACCAGGCTTGGACGAAAAATACTGTTTAGGTTTATTTCTTAACGGGTTGCGAGATGAAATCCGTCTGAAGATTTGGTCGAGAGACGCGAGAACTTTATCTGACACTATCCATCTTACGAAGGAGATCGAGCAGGAAGTTAGGGTTTTGAGCGGACTCGGCGGCGCGCAATCGGCCGGCAGAAATCGAGTGGGAATCGCGTCAGTGTCCAACGCGATAGGCCAGTCATATTCTACCACTTCCGTGGTGAAGTCGGGCTCGGGTTATATCGGCAACAAAAATAGGAGTGGATTTGTTAAGGACAAAGGTCGAGAATCAATATCTTCTATGGCCTCAACGGCAAGGACCGGGAGCGCGGTTAAGAATAGGCCGGTTCGGCAAATTTCGCAACGGGATTATGCGGCCAAGCGAGCTGCAGGAAAGTGCTTTCGTTGTGATGAGAAATGGTCTCCTACTCATCGATGTGCCGACAAAACTTTTCAGGTTATCATTGTTTCTGATCAGGAAGAAGCGGAGGAAATTCTTCCTATAGACGAGGAGAAGAGCGTCGCGGACGGTTGTGGCAATTCGGAGTTGGATGCGGAGGCGAATGCGTTGGTTCTTACTCAATTAGCCGCACAAGGGTTCAATGGGCCCCAGACAATGAAGCTTACAGGTTCAATTGCGGGCCAACAAGTTCGGGTTATGATTGATAGCAGAGCAAGTCACTGTTTTATTTCATCAAGAGTAGCGAATGTACTTCGATTGTCAATAGAAGGCGCCAGTCGGTCGGCGGTTAGGTTGGGAGATGGGCGCCGATCGTCTATTATAGGCACGTATGCGGGAGTGAAATTGTCAATGCAGGGTGTTGAATTTGTTTTGACCTGTTATGTGTTCGAGTTCGGAGGTGTTGACGTGGTGTTGGGTGTATCTTGGTTGCGAACTTTGGGTGATGTTCGAGCTAATTGGGAACACATGACGATGAAGTTCCTCTTTAAGGGTGAATCGGTTACGTTGAAGGGTGATTCGTCACTTATTCGAATGGAGGCTTCCTTACAACAATTGATTAAAATTGGAGAGCAAGGAAATAGGTGGGTTGTATGGATTGGGGTGCATGCTGCGACGGCAAGCGACGATCAGGTTGAATTTCGATCAGTGCAAGCTCAAGCCAGTGACGACCTTTGGGGCCGCATGGAGGCAGAGTTTCCTTCAGTTATGCTTCCGCCGAAGGGGCTTCCTCCTCATAGAAGTGTGGATCACCATATTCCATTAAAGCCGGGGACTTCTCCGGTGTCGGTCCGGCCGTATCGATACAATTATTCGGCTAAAGATGAGATGGAAAGACTAGTGCAAGAAATGTTAGATGCGGGAATTATTCAACCGAGCTCAAGCCCTTATTCCAGTCCGATGTTATTAGTGTGCAAGAAAGTTGGTAGCTGGCGATTTTGTGTTGATTATCATCAGTTGAATAAGCAAACAATTCCGGACAAATATCTTATTCCGGTGATTCAGGAGATGTTAGATGAATTACATGGGGCGAAGTAGTTTTCGAAATTGGATTTGAGGTCGGTCAGATTCGAATTTCTCCGGAGGATGTGTCCAAAACGGCATTCCGTACTCATTCAGGACATTATGAATTTTTGGTGATGCCATTTGGTTTGACTAATGCGCCTTCGACTTTTCAATCGGCGATGAATGATTTATTACGGGCACACTTGCGTAAGTTTGTGTTAGTTTTTTTTGATGATATTCTTATTTACAGGCGAGATTGGGATTCTCATGTGTCGCATCTTCGAGCGGTAATGTCTCTATTAAATCAGAATTCATATGTTGTTAACCCTAAAAAGTGTGCGTGGGGTCAAACGGAGGTTGACTATTTGGGACATATTGTGTTGGTACAAGGAGTCCAAATGGATCTTGGGAAGATTTCGGCAATTTTACGTTGGCCTCAACCTAGCTCTATTCGGGGAGTTCGAGGATTTCTTGGATTAACGGGTTACTATAGGCGTTTCATACGAAACTATGGACAGATGGCGCGAGGCTTAACGGATTTGTTGAAGAAGGAGAATGCAACGACGTTTATATGGACGGACGACGCTCAAAGGGCTTTTCGGGGATTGCAGAAGGCCGTGACGTCCGCACCCGTCTTAGCCACGCCCGATTTTTCGAAACCCTTTGTGGTGGAGTGTGACGCTTTCGGCCGAGGTTTAGGAGCAGTGTTAATATAGATGGGTCGACCGTTAGCATATTTTACCTAGGCGGTTTCGGATTGTAGTTTAGCTAAATCTGCATACGAATTGGAGTTGATGGCTTTGGTCTTGGCAGTACAACATTGGCGACCGTGTTTGGTTGGCCGCCGATTTACGATACGGACGGATCAGCGAAGCCTTAGGTTTCTTTTAAATCAATCTGTCTCTACTCCGGCACAGCATTATTGGTTAGCAAAACTTTTGGGGTATGATTTTGAGATTGAATATAAGCCTGGAGCTGCGAATAGAGTGGCAGATGCATTATCCCGGAGTTGTGATGAGAAAGAATACTCGGCTATAACCGTTCCGGTATGGGTAGGTTGGTCGTTGGTCGCGGATGAAGTGAAGGCCGATGGCGAGCTGGGAGAGATATATAAAGTCGTGGCAGCAGGCTCTACAAAGTACCCTCATTATCAATTGATTAATGGTGTGTTATGTTATAAAGGAAGATTGATGATTGCTAAGGGGTCTTCATTTATTCCTCGGTTATTGGAAGAATTCCACGCAACGGCTCAAGGAGGACATTCGGGTTCTTTTCGGACTTACCGTCGTTTAGCTCTTAGTGTATATTGGCCAGGAATGATGAAGGATGTAACGAAGTTTGTGGCTGAGTGTTTGGTTTGTCAGTGCACAAGTATGAGACCCGGTCGCCGGCGGGACTTCTTCAACCGTTGCCGATTCCGACTCGAGTATGGGAGGATATTAGTATGGATTTTATCAGGGATTACCTCGTTCGGGGGAGCTTGATTGTATCATGGTGGTTGTGGATCAGTTGTCAAAATATGCTCATTTCTGTGGACTTAGGCATCCGTACACGGCGCGTGAGGTGGCGAGCTTGTTCGTGAAAGAGATTGTTCGGCTGCACGGGTTTCCTAAGTCAATCGTTCTTGATAGAGATCCGGTGTTTTGTAGTGAGTTTTGGCAGACAATGTTTAAAGCGATGGGAACAAAATTACGTATGAGTTCGGCTTATCACCCAGAAACGGATGGTCAGACGGAGGTGGTTAATAGGTGTATGGAGACCTATTTACGTTGTTTCGCTTCAGAAAGACCAAAACAGTGGAGTCGTTGGTTAGCTTGGGCGGAATACTCTTATAACACGAATTTTCACGCATCCACCGGGACTACCCCGTTCGAGGCCGTATATGGGCGATCTCCGCCCTCGATTACGGGATTTTTACCGGCCGAAATACAAGTAAAGGCGGTCGCCGATGAGCTGCGTGACCGAGATGGAGCACTCCGGCATCTGAAGGATCATATTCGGTGAGCTCAGGAGTACATGGTTCGAGCTGCGAATAAACACCGGAGGGAAGTTAATTTTGAGGTAGTGCAGCAGGTATTTTTGAAGTTGAGACCGTATCGGCAATTATCTCTATTCAAGCGCAAGAATGTCAAATTGGCGGCAAGGTATTATGGACCGTTTACGGTGGAGGAGCGCGTAGGGGCTGTGGCCTACCGTCTTCGTCTACCAGAGGGTTGTAGATTGCATCCGGTATTCCATGTATCTCTTCTTAAGGCTATGTTGGGACACCATGAGTGCACGGAGATGTTACCTGAGGAGTGGTGGGCGGTAAACCCCGAATTTGAGCCAGAATGGATATTACGGGATCATTGGGTTTGGCGCGGCGATGATAGAGTACGCGAGGTGTTAGTTCAATGGAGAGGAAAGGCGTAAGATGATGCGACGTGGGTGGAAGTAGCGGAATTACTAAGTCAATTTCCACATTTCAGCCTTGAAGACAAGGCTGTTTGGAATGATAGAGGAGTTGTTAGAGACGTGATTTATCGAAGGAAGATGAAGAAAAGAGGAAGCGAGGCGTCATGCATGGAGAAGAGAGGAAGCGAGGCATCATGCATGGAAGTGGCGGACGTGGAAGGAACATAAGCCATGCATGGAAAGTAGTGGAATTAGGGTTAGATATATTAGGGTTATTTTAGTATATGGTATTTTTAAATAAATTGCCCATATAGAGGGCTGGCCACGTGAGGCCTTCTTTCTTTATTTAAGATTTGGATTAGTATATAATAAGGTGGATCTAGTAGGGATCAACCATCTAGATATTATTCTTGATCGAATTTCGGCGTATAGCTACGCTTGGGAGGAAGTCTCTTCCGTGGAACTTTGTTTTGGTTTTGATTTGAATTGTTTGGTTATTGCAATTTCGTTTTCTAATCCCTTTACTCTAACAGAATATAGAGTATACTGAATTATCTTTCTGATCTCTGGTCTCAGATTACGCTGATGTCGCTTGTTAGCATGACACTCTTCCTTCTAACTACGATCTGTAAAGAAACTGTGGAAGATGGAGGGAATATACACTAGGCCTCTGTTCTTCAGTGTGACTACGGTCTTGTTCAATGGAAGATGGTGATCAAGATTCTTGTTTGCAGGTATATGAAGCAATACTTTTTAGTGTTAACTACGTATCAAACAACAACAACTCTGTTCAGAGTTATTGGAGCAGCCAGGAGGACCCTGATTGTTGCAAACATGTTCGGGTAGTTTGCAATACTTTTGCTCTTTGCATTAGGCGACTTTGTCTTGTCACGAAGTATGTAATAGATACATATGTTAGTTAATCAAGATCGTTATCGAATCACATAGGTTGCTTGAAAACTGCTGAGTATGTGAAGTATTGGTGGATGTGGGGCTACTGGTCCTCACTGTTGATGTATGTTCAAAATGCGATTCTTGTAAATGACTTCATGGGGCACAGTTGGAGTAGAGTAAGACATTAAATCAGTCTTTGTTCGAATATTCAAAATGATCATAATATGATATTCAACATTCTCTACCTTGTTTCTCTCACATGCCTAGACCGTGAGTGATTCTTCTTTAGAAATATCAATAGTCTCAAGTTGTTTTACCAAAAGAAGATGATGATCATGTTGTTACAACGATAACAGGAAATGAGAATTGCAAAAGAGGAATGGTTCTTCCATTTGAACCACATTCCATAACATTTGATGGCATAAGATACTCAGTTGATACGCCAAAGTAAGTTTGTTTAAGAGTTTGAGACCTATATTTTCATTACATAAACTGGATGACCAAATGTTTTGAGTGGTAGGAAATGAATGCTCAAGGAGCCACAAAAGATAGACTCGAACGCTTTCAGACCTGGCGTTCTTACAGCTTTGATAGGTTTTAGTGGAGCTGGTAAAACAACTCTAATGGACGTGCTAGCCGGAAGAAAAACTGGTGGATACATCGAAGGAGAGGTTACAATATCTGGATATCCAAAAAACCAAGCAACATTTGCTAGGATTTCTGGATACTGTGAGTAGAATGACATCCATTTTACGCATGTTACTGTATATGAATCCCTCGTTTATTCAGCCTAGTTGTGTCTTCCAAAAGAAGTTGATTCAGTAACTAGAAAGGTATATGTATGCATTGAATTCACTCATAACAAGAAATCAGAGCTATATGAGTTAGTCGAATTTGATTATATTCAAGAAGCATTCTTTTATGACTTTATACATACTAACAATCTGGACGTTTTGGCAGGAGAAACAAAGCTCTTATTAAGGAATTAAGTAAACAAAAGTTGTTTATTTCGCCACACAATACTCACAATCTTTCATCATCGATCCAATACATTGCTAGTCGTACTGGAGAAACCAACCTAATACTGCCGTGAGGTTTTTGTTCACAACCTTCATAGTACTTATCTTCAGGACACTGTTTAGGGACCGAGGCTCGAAATGGTGAGCAAAACGAATCTAACAAGAATAATACATAACTTGTATACCTAATCTCGTGCTGATATTGCATTTGTAAATCACATGAACACCCAACAAGATCTGTTCAATGCAGTGGGTTCCATTTATGCTTTTGTCTACTTGTTAGGGGCCCAATATGGTTCATCAGTGCAACTTGTTGTGGCCATGGAAAAAACGGTTTTCTACAGAGAAAGAGCAGCCAGAATGGATTCAGCTCTACCATATGCATTTTCACAAGTAACTCACTACTACCAAGTATCTCCATATCTATATATATATATGGTACACTTCTCATACAAACTTCTAGTTTAGTGAGAATTACGAACCTATGCATATTTCCACACGCCCTATCATAAAACTCTAGAATTTTACACTTTTTTATTATCCATAAAACTTATAATAAATATACATTAAAGAATCCGGAATATTGTGGAGCATCTTCCATCCAAATCATCTAATGAGTTAAGATGAAGGGTCGATTGGTTCTTAGTTCCAAATATTAATGTTGTTCTCATATGATCTACTCCACGCGCACACGTAAATATGTTTACCATGTTACTCAATAATGAGTATTTTTTTATTATTATTTTTTTTTTTTTGGTGGTGCAGTTTTGATTGAGATTCCTTATATCTATGTTCAATCCCTTGTGTACGGCCTCATCGTTTACTCAATGATGGGATTCAATTGGACTGCCGATGAATTCTTCTGGTTCTTGTTTTTCTTCTTCATCTCTTTACTATACTTCATCCTCTATGGCATGATGGTTGTTGCCATCACTCCTAATCAAAACGTCGCAAACATTATCTCTTCTTTCTTCTACAGAATGTGGAACCTTTTCTTAGGATTCATCGTCCCATGACCAGTAAGTTCTGGCAAATGTTCGTATTAATCTATACATAAATCATCCATATGAACACAGAGAATATGGTACTACTGGGCAAATCCCCTATCTTACACCTTATATGGTATGATTATTACGCAATACAGAGAAATTGAATCAGTAACGAATGGCATCGGCCTCACAGTGAAACAATCTTGAAGTATTACCTTGGGTACGAGAAGAGGCAACTAGGACTGGTCGCTAAAGTACTTGTTGGATTTGCTGTGCTTTTCACTTTTATATTTACCTTTCAACTTCCAGAGAAGATGAACAGAGTTCTAGACGGAACAAGACTAATTTGATCAAATTTAACTTTTGATCAACCTCAAACACACTCAAATTCTTAAATCAGTTACTCTATCAATAACATTATTTTAGTCTTTTATTCAAATAACTAAATGAACCAACAAAATAATATATTCACCTTTTGCGACGACCGCGCCCCGAAGTTTTGTGTAATACTACAAACCTCCCCTATATTTAGTTAGAATTTTTTTTATGGTCCTTCAATTCCCCCCCCAAAAAAAAATCGTAATTTATATTTTTATCTTAGATAATAATTACAAACAAAGTAAGGAACGGTGTTACGGAAGAATGCTGAATATTTTGATATAGATTCAGTTATTGAAGGTTTTGATTCTATGAAAAACGTCGATCACAGTTTTAAAATGTCTAAGAACATATAATTATTTAATGATTTTTGTATTTTATTAACACTCATTATATTCAATGTTCTTATATATATTTTTGTCCTTCTTATACTCGTTGTCCTACTATATATTTATACAACTTAAACCAATGCTCTTATTTATATATTTATATATATATATATATAGTGTGAATCTGGTAAGAACACACATCTAATGTAAGAAATACAAACCATGAATAATTCTTCTATGTTTTATGCATAATCTTTATATATTTTACGTAAAAAAACATGTAATTTTATACTTTTGCCTTCAGCATAAAACATACTCCCTCCGTCCCATTATTTATGTCCCATTGGGATTGGGCACGATAATTAAGATAGTGGAGGTAAAGGTGTAAAGTTGTGGTGTAAAAGTATAAAGGGGTAGGGTCCACTTGCTTAGATTGATTGTGGTCCACTCATTTATTTCCTTATTTGGTATGGGACATAAATAATGGGACAACCAAAAAAGGCAAGTGGGACATAAATAATGGGACGGAGGGAGTATAAGATTATGCATAATGTAAATTATAGGTTTTTTTTTGCATAAAAAACATAAGGATTATGCATAAAACATATAATAATTATGCATAGTTCTTAATTCTTACGTTAAATGCAAGTTCTCACATAATCCACTCCATATATATGACTTTGACTCACTAAAATGAAAATTTATTAACAAACAAACAAAAAAAAACTTATAAAATATAAATTTTAACTTTTTAAATATAAATATGATATTTAAAAAATTTTATTTTAAAATTAAAATCATGAACATGGTATTGTTTTTTTATAATTACAAGTGAGAGCTTATTTGTGTAACTATTAAAACATAACAAAATATCATAAAATATTTTAACAAACAAATTAAAATTATCACTAACATTTAAAATATACACGTGACAATTACAATCTTTCTCAACAATTAACAATATAACGATTATTATTGTGGTTTAGAAGAGATAATATTTCTTATTTTCAATTTAAATGTCCAATTAGTATTCCCGACATATAAATTGCCTTAAAATATAAAACTAACTTTTTATTTACTTGAAAATGAAATCAACCGTTTTTATAATATTAATAATTTTTTTTAAAATATAAATATAAATTTTATCTTCTTTATTTAGATTTTCTACCTGAAATGAAGATAAGTAGACATAGGGGTAGGGTTGTAAACGAATCAAATAGTTTTGATTCGATTCGGTATTCATATTCGATTTTTTATATTCGTATTCGAGATTTTGAGATTCGAATTCGATTATAAATATTCGATTCTATTCGTTTACAAATCAAATACAAATACAAAATTATAATATTCGATTCGATATTCGTAAATATTAGATTAAATACAAATTATATATACAATAATTATTTTTATATATAGTAACTCTTAAAAACTTATTATAATTTTAATTTAAAATATTTATGTTAAGGGCCTAAATCAAGATTTAATAACTCATCCCCTCTTTTTAATATATGTATTTTTTAATATCAATTAAATGAATAAATTAAATACTAATTTCATAATATCACAAAGCCTGAAAAGTGAAAGACCTACTCAATCTTATTTCGTTCCCTTCTCCTCGGAGGAGAAGGGAATGAAATAAGATTCGGGTTGTAAACGAATCAAATAGTTTTGATTCGATTCGGTATTCAAATTCGATTTTTGATATTCGTATTCGAGATTTTGAGATTCGAATTCGATTATAAATATTCGATTCGATTCGTTTACTAATCAAATACAAATACAAAATTATAATGTTCAATTCGATTCGATTCGTTTACAACCCTACATAGGGGTGTAAAATGGGTAGCAGTTATTTGGGTTTTTACTAGTATCGTACCGTTACCGACGATTAATGGTAATCTAATAACCGAAAAACAAATAACGATAACGGCAAAGGGTTGCTTGATTTAGCACACTAGCAGTTAACGGTTTAATCAAGCGGTTAACGGTTAATATTGATAACCGCCTAACAATTAATATGAATTTATTAAATATAACATTATGTAACATATTTTTACATTCTTTAAATTATAATATAAAAAGAAAAAAGAAAAAAAAGACTAATTCAACTCATTTAAGAAAAGAGTAGCGAACGGTTAAGTTGTGTTAGATTGGCTTACTCAGTTAATTCAACTAATTCAAGAAAAAAAAAAAGAAGAAAAGACTAATTCAACTAATATTAAAGGGCTTACTCGGTTAAATTATGTTAACCGTTCCGAACGGTTGAACGATTAACCGCCTTCAAATGGTAACAATAGCGGCTATCAGAAATGTGTGTTTTCCGGTAACGATTAACCGAAAAACGGTAATGATTAATCGTTATCGTACCGTTTTGCGGCCCTAAGTAGACATCTCAATACTTATTACTTCCTCAGTAGCATAATTTTGATCTTTTTTCTGCCACAGAGACTAAAAAATTTTCTTTATGTGTTTATTTTAAGAGTTTTAATTGTATTTAAAAAATGGACACAGTTTTCGAGTAATGGTTGTTTTGAATGAATAAGAATTTATCCAAATTCTATTAAGGTATAATTGAGACAAATGATTTTTTAAAATATTTTTTAATATTATAATTGAAGAAATAATATAATATTTCCAAAAAGTTAAAATCATAAATTTATGAGTTTGAAGCGGAATGAAATTGTGAGAGAGAAACTTTTAGAGAGAGAGAGAGCATAAAATATGGGATGAGTAGTGAGTAAGAAGGGACCCACTTTATTTTAGAATTAAGATTTTTTTTGTTTTTTTAACAAAACAAAAATAATGAGACAACACAATTAAAAAAAAAAGACATAAAAAATGAAATGGAGGGAGTAATACTTATCATTGAATTTATTTCCAATACTTGCTTTCAAATTATGGACAATTTGAATATAGGTCCTAACATTTAAAATAATTCATCTAGTAGTCTACTCTAATTACTTATTAAACACATCAATATTTTAAAACCTGATTTAAATCATTTATATAAATGTACAATCTTTGAATCTTATATTCCTTCCCTATAAATGGATGACTTTTTTTGACATACGAATTAAGAAAATTATATTTTGTTGTATATATTTTTTGACTTTTTGATAGTTAAATTATGTCAATACATTTGTTTTTGTCTTTTTAGAATGATTTACTTTTAGTGAGATGTACCAATTAAGAAAGCCAACCTCTTGGATGAGAAGAGTATTTAATAAATAATTGAGATGAAATTGTTAATTTAGATTAATTAGAAGAGTTAGGGTAAATAAAAAACTTAACTTTTTACTCGCCACGTCAACTTTTAAAACCCACCAACTTTTTAACATTTTTCACTCCAATCCTAAACTTATAAACCCAACTTTTTATAGGTCCCACTAATATATACACACAACTATTTATCTATATTATATATTTATATATATATATATATATATATATATATATATATATATATATGTAGTGGATCTTGTGAGAACCCTATCTATTTGTGAGAACTAGGAACTAATTTTGGCCTTAGATTTCATTAATTTAATGGTCCAGATTTAAATTTTGTTTTCAGATATTTTTAAATATAACTTTAGTTTGTTTATTTAATGAAGGGTAAAATCATAATTTTATATTTATGAATTTATGGTAATTTACACCATTCGGCAATTACTATGCGGTTATTGACTCATGTGTAATTTTGTCATTAACATTAATTAAATTCATTACTTATTTCATGGATGCATGAACCGTTTTTCATATTTAAAATCGTTTTGCTTATTTTTCTCTCTCCCTCATTTTCCTCAACTATTCACGTTTCTCTCTCTCTCTCTTTTATACAATGGGTGAATATATCAATTTAAAGGTCATAGAAATATTAATAATTTATTATACAAGCTTCTATATTCATATTAGTTTTTGTTATATAATTAACATTTTATGCATAAATATTAATTGCCTTATGCATATATTAATTATGCATATGGTAGTTGTCTATTATGCAAAAATATAAACTTAGTTATGCATATATTAGTAATTTGTCTTTACAAGTTTTATGCATATATTAGTTGTTTTTTATGCACAAATAGGAACTTGTTATACATATATTAATAATTCATTTTTACAAATCCAGCAATTTTATATTTGTTTAACATGATTGTAGCAATATGCAAGATACTATTATGCATAATGCAAGAGATATTTATGCATAATGAATGAAAGTTTTATGCGTAATTGAATACACTTTTAATGTGTGATTTTTGCATAATGAAAGAGACTTTTATGCATAGTAAAATAGATTTTATTGAATATTTTTATGGATAAAATACAGTTTTAAATAGTAGTTTTTTAATGAATTATGATTTTGGAATTAATAATATGGAAGGTATTTAATGAAGGAATAATAGGGTTTACAGTAAGGCTACCTTCCTCCTGGTGTGTTGTCGCGGCTCCGATTGTTGCTCTGCGTCGAGATCTTCCGATACGTGTCCCGGCCTTTTTCTCCCTCTGGGTGGTCAGAGATCTGAAGAAAATAAATTTATTCTCTCTCTATAAAATCACGCCACTCTCGATTTTTATGAATCAATTGTGTGAGTTTCTGAACAGAATACTAATATATATAGGCTTCAAAAACCTATATAATATTAATATATTTGTAGCCCATTAATTTAATTATAATCCAATGGGCTTCTATTAAATCAGCCCATAATATAATTAATTAATTTATTGGGCTACTAATATTTATCAATTAATTGGCCCAGCCAATTAATTCCAGATAAATAACATTATTAAATAATGTAAAATACATTAATCCATTAATAATGAATTTCGAGAGATAATAAATTACTAGGCAACTAATTGGGCCGGATCGGGGATCCAATACAAGAAATAAAGTTTGGGCCTCCAATTAATTAATTATCCATGCTCACCCGAGCAAAATTAATTAATTAACACGGATTCATTCCACTAGAGAATCCGTGCTTTGACTTACCCCTTTATCCCAATTTGAGCAAGGGCTTGTATTTTAGACTTAATCGATCTCCGTATTTAAGATAGAAATATCCGTTAATTAATTAAGCTTCTTGCTTGCTTAAATTAATTAACATCTTGTATTCTCGAGTAGTACCACTCGACCTTATTAACACACCCGAACTTAATCAACCGTACGGGTTTAGTGTGCTAATCCTTTCGAGTTCCTCGGGGGATATTATCAACCCATTCTCCGGGATACGGTCGCAAGATACGGACAACCACCTGAGCCACAAATGACTACTAACACCCAAGATACGTAGATCCGGTCGCTCATTGGACGTTCACCATAGTAGGTCAAAGTGATAGATAGCCAAATGCACTCAGCGAAGTCTTACCAAGCTTAAGATCGGCTAAGTCACCGAGATCTTGGTTCTCTACTAAGGTCGGTTAGGAGAACACATCTCACCGTGATCCTTCAATACACCACCTTAAGTGTACCGGTAAAGACAAGCGGCTAAGACAAGCCACTTCTTATCTAAACTGCAGCTTAAACCGACAACTTCATCCTTAAGTTGTCTCACGTGTTAACTGTTTATATCTTGTCAGTTCAACCAATTTGTGTTGTCTTCGTGATACCCGACACACCACACAAATCTAACTTTTATACAAGATAAAGGATAACATGTGCAAATATACATATTTATCAGATAGGAGAATAAAACAGTGGTAAGGACAAAAACACATTGTATACAAGCATAAAAAGTGCTTCCAGTATACAAAATCCCAACAATTCTCCCACTTATACTAAAGTAAACTTTTAGTATACAATGTGTCTATATCTCAGCTATCTAGGTACAAACTAGTACCCAACTATATGTTAGCTATCTATCCTATCTATCACGACATCTTCTCCCACTTATACAAAAGTTTCTGTAGTCCTAAGTGGGGCATCTCTACCATCCCAAAGCCACGAACATGCTTCTCGTAAGCCGGGAGTGGTAAGCTCTTCGTGAAAGGATTAGCTAGGTTGACTTCAGTTCCAATTTTGTCAATCACCAGGTCACCTCGATTTACGAATACTCGTATAATATGGTACTTCCTGTCTATGTGTTTAGACGCCTTGTGAGATCTAGGTTCGTTAGAATTTGTCACTGCACCCGCATTATCACAATAAATCGTGATCGCCTTAGGCAAATTCCCGAACAATATAAAGATCTTGGAGGAAATTCTTGAGCCAATCGCCTCTTTTGAAGCTTCAAGCGACCACATACTCGCTTCCATGGTTGAGTCCGCAATGCATTTCTGCTTTGCACTCCTCCATGAAATGGCTCCACCTCCCAAGGTAAACACATAACCCGAGGTAGACTTCTACTCGTCTCTGTCAGCCTAGAAATCCGATTCTGTATAACCCAAAGACACTAGACTGTCTGACTGGTAAACAAGCCTATAATCTCTAGTCCGTTTAAGGTACTTGAGAATATGGTTGACCGCAGTCCAGTGTTCCTTTCCAGGGTTAGACTGATATCTTGAGACCATGCATACAACATGTGAGATATCTGCCCTCGTACAAAGCATCGCATACATGAGGCTACCGACAGCGGAAGCATATGGTACTAGCCTCATACTTTCTATCTCTTCAGGCGTTTTTAGGGCACCGATTCTTGGTTAGAAAAATGCCATGTACCGAAAGGTACTGAACCTATCTTGGCATTTTGCATGCTAAAACGAGCAATAACAGTGTCAATGTAGGACACTTGTGACAAGCTTAACATCCTTCTTCTGGCGATCTCGAATAACATTGATCCCAAGGATGTAAGCAGCTTCATCTAAGTCCTTCATTTGAAACTGCTCGGATAACCACGTCTTTTACGTCCGATAACACTTCAACATTATTGCTAATGAGAAGGATGTCATCTACATAAAATGCAAGAAACACCACCGATCCGTTAACACAAATACGTTACACACACCTCGTTAGGACGGGATACAAATCCATAGGATTTGACTACCTCGTCGAAAACGCCGGTGCCATAACCGGAAATCTTGCTTAAGTCCATGAATAGACTTCTTAAGCTTCCAAACTAGATGCTCTTCGCCCTCATTCACATAACCATCTCGGCCGCTTAATGTAGATGTCCCTACCTTTTTCAAGGTGACCGTTTAGGAAAGCGGTTTTGACATACATTTGTCGGATCTCTAGTTTCATGTGAGCCGATATGGCAAGGAGAATCCGAATGGACTTGATCATTGCTATAGGCGAGAAGGTCTCTTCATAATCGATACCTTCTTTCTGGGTAAAACCCTTCGCCACTAGTCTGGCCTTAAACGCCATGATCTCTTCATTCGGTGCTCTCTCTTTCTCTTGTATACCCACTTACTACCAATAGCATTGAAGCCCTTAGGTAGTTCAGTGATCTCGTATACATCCATATCAGTTATGGACTCAAATTCTGAGTCCATGGTGCATCTACATCTCCCACTGCTTCGTTGTAAGTCCAGGGATCCACGGTATCTTGTTCATCTGCCAGGAGATAATTAAACGTCTCCA
This sequence comes from Lavandula angustifolia, assembly GCA_028984105.1. NCBI lineage: Eukaryota > Viridiplantae > Streptophyta > Magnoliopsida > Lamiales > Lamiaceae > Lavandula > Lavandula angustifolia. Next base: position 5,563,894 of record CM054809.1, on the reverse strand, counting down.
TAGTGAACATATATACCGATCAGGTGTAAATATCACCCTCCCACTACGTCGAACAGTGTCAGGAGCTGTGTTAACAGATTGTGCAGTTACTCGTGGAGTACTATCTTGCACAACTGGCTGTTCAAGTGGAACCCGACCACCTTGTAATTCCTCAAGGATGATGTCGACTCGAGATTTTTGGTTACTAATGTAATCCTCTTCTAAGAACCGAGCGTTAGGGCTAACAACGATCTTCAGTTCTTTAGGATCATAAAAGTATCCACCGTTCGTTTCCTTCGGATGCCCTATGAACAACATCACTTCGAACGTGATTCCAATTTGTCGGCCCGCCTATTTAGCACATAAGCGTGGATAACCCCAAATCCTTAAGTGGTGCATACCGGGTTTGTGCCCGCTCCACAACTCGAAAGGGATCTTTTGTACCGACTTGGAATGCACACGGTTCGAGCCAAGTATGCTGCGGTCTCTAGGGCATATCCCCAAAAGAAAACGGCAAAGTTGCATAACTCATCATCGACCGAACCATATCTAAGAGACTTCGGTTCCTTCTCTCCGACACACCATTCTCGCCGAGGCGTGCCCTGTGATGTCAGCGGGATGTAATCCCACATTCTCGTCAAGTAGTCCTTGAACTCGTTGGACAGTATTCCCCACCACGATTAGATCGTAGTGTTTTGATTTCTTTACCTAGCTTCTTCTCCACTTCGCCTTGAATTCCTTAAAGGTTTCGTGAGCAATCCAACTTGTGGCGAAGAAGGTAAACATATCCATACCTCGAGTAATCGTCGGTAAATTTGACGAAGTACTCATACCCTCCACGAGCTTGTGTAGACATAGACCCACACAAGTCGAATGTATCAAACTTAATGCTTCGTGGCTCTATAACCCCGTGCCTTCAAAGGCCTAGTCATCATCTTTCCTTCCAAACGGGTTTCACAAGTTGGAAACGGTTCAATCTTGGAGAGACTCCAATGATCCATATTCCACCAACCTCTGAGTCCTGTTAAGATTGATGTGACCTAGTCTTAAGTGCCATAGATAAGTTTGGTTTACCTTAGAAGACTCTTTCCTCTTCTTAAGATTTGATGATGAGGAAGCAATATTAACAGAACTACGCGGTTTACAAGTAATAGTATATAAAGATCCGTTTAATGGTCCACCACAGATAAATCATCGTCTTTCATGATAGAAACTTCACTATCAAAACTTGATTTATAACCATCCATGGTGCAGAGTTTTGAAACAGAAATAATGTTTCGCCTAAACTCAGGCACATATTAAACATCTTTAAGTACTAAAACAGAACTATCAAAAGATAGATTTAAATCTCCAATGGCAATTGCAGGAACTTTCAATCCATTGCCCATTGAGACTACCACCTCGCCATTGCTCAATTACCTTTTCTGCAAGAAACCTTGCAAGGTGTAACAAACATGAACAGTTGCCCCCGAATCCACTACCCATTCGTGGGTAGAAGAGGAAACCAGAACAGTTTCAGTTACAAGAGCGACTCGCGTCTCTTTTTGTTTTGCCTTGACATCTGGATTATAATTCTTCCAGTGTCCTTTCTTACCATTCTTGAAGAACCTTCCTTTCTCCTTTGACATTTGCATGTCGCCGGTAAGGACCGTCTTCTTACTCCCACTGCTCTTCTTGAAATGTCCACCCTTTCTGTTCTTTTTCTGGTTTCCGCATTTCAGAGGATTCCTTGAACTACTAGGGATATTCAAGACTTGAGCACTCTTGCCCTTTTCTATAACCTCTTTGACCGCTACCAAAGATTTGAGTAACATACTCAAAGTAAACTCGTTCTTAGACATAGCGGTCCTAAAAAGGAAGTTCTTATAGAACCTTTGCAGAGCATTTATTGGGAAGGTAAGATATCTCTTCCACTTTGTAAAATTATTTAAAAATGTAAACCCGTTAGGGTTTGGTTGGTGAGACCGCTTAGGAACTCGAAATTAAAGTTTTTCGAACGTACGTATCTCGAAAAATATAAATTAAAAGCATGTATAAAATTAATATTTGCACATAATTCGTAATTAACAATCATTGTAACCTTTTGAAAAACCAATGATGTTAAAAACCTCGAACCGCTCTAGGAATTTCACTAGCAAGCCACGCAGTGGACGTTTACTAGCGTAACCCTAAACCAAGCTATTTACCTAGCTCTTTAATTCCAATCCACGTCAAGGTTCTTAAGACGAATGAAATTAATAGTTCGATATACTGGACCATGTCACTATTAAAACGCGGGAAGGGACTTCGAGGGAAGTGAATTGTACTGCGGTGACATCTAAGCATTGACCATTAATTTGACCAAATAGAATCAAATCCTTGAAATTGACATACTTACTCGAACCATGCCGCATTCAATTTGATCTAATTAGTCATCCTATTTAATTATTATCTTCTAGAGTACTCGTGTTTACTAGGCACGCAAGCCACGCAGGTGGACGTTTACGGCTTCGCTCCCACTACTCAATAATAATCAAATATTGTTTTGGAAAACTCATCTCACAAAACTGGTAGCTCAAAAATGCAAGCAAGCCACGAAGGTGGAAGTTTACTCACACAATCTTACTACTTTCGTGTAGAGTCCAATTAATGGAGGTCCGATTAATTGTTTAATATCCAAATTAATGGAATCTAATTAAACATTTAATTTTAAAAATTGCTTAGTCTTTTTATTCAAAAGGTTTGTAACGAATCATGCATATCACATAATTCCTAAAGCATGCAATTTCTAAGCGCATATAATAAAACGTGCTCGCGAAAAATAAAACATGCTTTAACAATGACATAAATCCTATTTACATGCTTTTCTAAGCACAATTAATCACATAATTGCATGCTAAAGCATAATAATAAATAAACGCGCAAATAGGAAATTAAAAATCGTTATCGGGCTTTAAAACACGTAATTCCTAACTATTACATTGCCTCGATCAAAATACGGATCTTCGAAATCTTGAAAATCTTCGAATCGGAAACGTGTCGAAAACGCATCGAACCGTCGTCGCCACGTCATCGAGGGCCCGCCACGTGGCGTACCGCGAGCTCCCAGTCGGCAAAGGGCGGCGTGGCGCGCCACGTCGGCACGCCACGTCGGCGTCTTCTTCAACAAAAATCACGCCGGAAAAACGCGCGCCGCCGCCGCGGCGCAACCCGTCGTCGGCAGCTGCCGCCTCCCGACCCGCGCCGCCACCTTCCCGACCAGCGCTGCCGCTGCCGAAACGCGCGGCTGCGCCGCGGAATGGCGGCGGTGATGGCGGCGCCGCGGCCGCGACGCACGCAGCGAGACGCGCGCGCGCCGCGCTTCCCGGCCAAGCCCGGAGTTCCGCCACCGTCCTCGCCACCCCCGACATCCTCCGGACGTCCGAACGTGCAAACGGCCGGCGATTTCGGCAACGGCCGACGGAATTGCGCAATAAATCGCGCCTCCGCCGCCGCCGCCTTTCGCCGCCTTAATTCTTCGTTTCCGAGCCGCGATTCGATCAATTGAAAGAGGGGAAACGTAATTGGAACACTCACGACCACCGGGTAACGGATTCCGGCCGAGATTAGTTCCTCAATTTCCCGAATTTCAAATGATTCGCCGGAACGAATTCATAACGAGCAGCCTACTTCAGACGTCAATTTCGGTCGCATCCGGGATCGGATGATCTCATACGACCTATAAACGCGAAGCTCGTAACACTAGGATTCCATAGGTCCAAGCCTATCGGAAATCCGACCGCGGAACCGCCGGGAATCGGCGCAGCAAAATGCGGCGGAACCCTAGAAAACTAGGGTTTCCTGGCCAATTTGGGAATTTCTGGACAGCACGACCACTTCTCCTTTCCGACGCTATTCCGGACAAACCAGAAATCTGAATGGGTCGTGTGACCTATCCAGACGAAGCTAACGAGAAGACGAACAAACCTATCCAAACGGATCGGAAGGATACTGTAGCACGCGCCCTCACGCTCTATCTCAAGTCGGCGGTCGTGTTCTGCCAGAAACTAGGTTTTCGCCCTTCCGCTCCGTCGCGCCTCGATTTTCGTGCCAATCGGACCAATTACAGTACAATAACAGTATAATGACATAACATATTGGTCCTATCATCTACTCGTGGATTTTCTCACGAGAAAAACGTTACATCGGGGTCAAAACAAATGGCTCGCGGGCCGCCCCCAAACACGAAAATTAACCCGATAACGACGGAAATAAAACCTAATCATGCATCTAACAGCAACAATCAGAGCCTAAACCAGGCTCTGATACCAATTGAAGGAATAATAGGGTTTACAAGTAAGGCTACCTTCCTCTCCGGTGTGTTGTCGCGGCTCCGATTGTTGCTCTCGCGTCGAGATCTTCGATCGTGTCCCGGCCTTTTTCTCCCGTGGTCGAGATCTCGAAGAAAATAAATTTATTCTCTCTCTATAAAATCACGCCACTCTCGATTTTTATGAATCAATTGTGTGAGTTTACGAACGAATACTAATATATATAGGCTTCAAAAACCTATATAATATTAATATATTTGTAGCCCATTAATTTAATTATAATCCAATGGGCTTCTATTAAATCAGCCCATAATATAATTAATTAATTTATTGGGCTACTAATATTTATCAATTAATTGGCCCACCAATTAATTCCGTATAAATAACATTATTAAATAATGTAAAATACATTAATCCATTAATAATGAATTCGAGAGATAATAAATTACTAGGCAACTAATTGGGCCGGATCGGGGATCCAATACAAGAAATAAAGTCTGGGCCTCCAATTAATTAATTATCCATGCTCACCCAGGAGCAAAATTAATTAATTAACACGGATTCATTCCACTAGAGAATCCGTGCTGACTTACCCCTTTATCCCAATTTGAGCAAGGGCTTGTATTTTAGACTTAATCGATCTCCGTATTTAAGATAGAAATATCCGTTAATTAATTAAGCTTACTTATTGCTTAAATTAATTAACATCTTGTATTCCCGAGTAGTACCACTCGACCTTATTAACACACCCGAACTTAATCAACCGGCCGGGTTTAGTGTGCTAATCCTTTCGAGTTCCTCGGGGGATATTATCAACCCATTCCCCGGGATACGGCCGCAAGATACGGACAACCGGCTCGAGCCACAAATGACTACTAACACCCAAGATACGTAGATCCGGTCGCTCATTGGACGTTCACCATAGTAGGTCAAAGTGATAGATAGCCAAATGCACTCAGTGAAGTCTTACCAAGCTTAAGATCGCTAAGTCACCGAGATCTTGGTTCTCTACTAAGGTCGGTTAGGAGAACACATCTCACTGTGATCCTTCAATACACCACCTTAAGTGTACCGAGTAAAGACAAGCAACTAAGACAAGCCACTTCTTATCTAAACTCGACTTAAACCGACAACTTCATCCTTAAGTTGTCTCACCTGTGTTAACTTGTTTATATCTTGTCAGTTCAACCAATTTGTGTTGTCTTCTCGTGATACCCGACACACCACACAAATCTAACTTTTATACAAGATAAAGGATAACATGTGCAAATATACATATTTATCAGATAGGAGAATAAAACAGTGGTAAGGACAAAAACACATTGTATACAAGCATAAAAAGTGCTTCCAGTATACAAAATCCCAACATTTAAATCAATTCGTTTGTTGCTATATTTATCCACGTTAATTAATATGTTAATTAAAAATTAAATTAGATATTAATAAACTTGCCTTATCTATAAATAATCACACGATCTTTTAAATTAGATATTAAGAAACTTGCCTTATCTATAAATCCATAAATATAAAAATTACAATCTTAACCTTCATTAAATAAACAAACTAAAATTATATTTAAAAATATATAATAAATAAATAAATCCGGACCATTAAATTAATGAAATCTAAGGCCATAATTAGTTCCTAGTTCTCACAAATAGGGAGGTTCTCACAAGATTCACACCCTATATATATATATATATATATATATATATATATATATATATATATATATATATATATATATATATATATATATATATATACTTACTATTTTTTGTTCATAATATTACTAACAAATAATAATTATAATTTATATATTTTTAATTGATATAAGATTTAATTATGATTTATTTTTAAAATTGAAATTATATAATTAAAATTAGAAAGTACATGGTTCAACTCGAAATTATATAAACAAAACTAAAAAACACAATTAAATATGACAAAATACATAAAGAAACTAAATTGATGCGTATTGCTGTCAAATATGCTCCGTCAAATTAGACCGTGGATTCTAGATTAAGACTATCTTCTCCAATTCATCGAAACCTAGAACTCCCAAAAGCCCTCGAGTCTATTGCCCTCACCCGTATCCCGCAACCTCTCGGTCTATTGGACAGAGGTGCTTTATGCTCCTAATCTAGAATTTTAATTCTCAACTCTCGTTTATCGAATTAGTTCCATAGATAAGTTTAAATGGTGATCAATCATTCAAACAATCATCAAAAGCAAGAGCATAGAGAAATAGAGTAAATTAACCATAATAAAATCTAGTAAACATCAATTCTCAAACAAACTCATCAAGTCTAGCCCCTAGAATAGGGAATTTAGCTACTCATGTTCTTGATTAGCAAAATACTCAAATCATAGCAAATCAAAGACATGAGAAAGCAAGGGGAAAAGAAAATGCAAACAAATCCTAAAGTCTTGTCTTCAATCTTGATTGCTTGACTCCTTCTTCTTCAATCTTCACACAATTATCAACTTCAATGGTGGATAATGGAAGATTTTGGGTGTTTGGGGGTGAAGGGATGGATTTGGAGAGTGAAAAGGGTGAAATTTCGTGTGGTAGGTGAGTTATGGTGGCTAGGGCTTCAAGTTTTGGCTTTATATAGTGACCCGGGTCGAAACCGGGTCAAAAACAGGATAATCCGCGAAAAAGGGGGCGAACCGCGGTCCAGTACAAAGCTCGGACCGCGGTCCCGTTTTCGCTGTTGCGCAGCAATTTTGTTTTGGCTCGTTCTCCCTCGTTTCTTATCCAAATCTCGATCCGTTTTCGGCCGCATGACCCCCAACGAGCTGAACTTTAAGGCACAACTTCTATTTTCTTCAAAATAGGTCTTCGTTCTCCTGAAAAATCAATAGAAACCAACCTAAGTAGCATGATCTTCGAAAATGATGAACTATGCGAACACAATATGTACAATCATGATTTTTCCTGGTAAATAAACAACATGTAAGCTCTCTAAGACCTATAAAATCCATGTTTGTCAACCCCCCAAACTTAAACCGTTGATCGTCTCGAACAACAAAAAGAAGAAGAAGACGAAGGCAACAAACATGGAAAAGCGACACGTTGACTACAGAGGCTTCAAATTTTCTCAACAAAAATAAGTTGCAGATAAATCACACAATCCATCTTTTGCATATACCAACAATAATCAAAGCTTGGCCAAATTGAATTCAAAATCCTCACAAAAGGGTAAACCAATCACTCACTCTCAAGTGTATTATGTGGGACGTGTTTACACTCAATTCAAGTCAAACATGCAATCTACCATAAGCTTGCCAATCGTCTAACCTCTCCATCGCACAATGTAAGTTCTCACTAAGATCACAAAGGTCTTTGATAAGGGTTGTAATGTTGGCTCTTTGGAAGGGTGAGGAATATTTGGCTAAAGTGACTCATATAACCTAATTTGCATGTAACATTTTCATATCATATACTCATCACTTCATATGATCTTTTAATCATTCCCACAATTCCAACTAGCTCATCTTTGACATTAAGCTCTTCTCTAACCCAAGTTACATCTCTTTTCTTTTAGCACCACTATATTTTTTTTTTGTGGGTGCACATAATTACAACAATTGAACACTTTCAACATTTGTGTCTCAAGATAACATTTTTCATTTTTACTCATTCATCATTTTTCCAAAACCTACACCTCCAAGACTCTTAAGCTCACATCCCTTCCCATTAGGCTAGATCAAAGAAAATGGTTAAGGCTCAAAAGGGGTGAACTAGGATATTCATGCTTGGGTCACTTCTTTGGGTACGTGTAGTTATGAAGCATGGCCTAAGATCATCTCTTAGTCGACTTACAAACGCAACATCAAGGAAGATACCATGGCAAGTTCTAGAGATCAACATGCAAGCCCGAACAAAATCACACAAGAAAGGAGATCGACCATAAAAATGTAATAGTCATAGCTCAAGTCTCACAAAGGCTCTTTGATTTCAAACTCAAAAAGGCCAAATCTCTAAAAATGGCTAAAGCATGCTCAAGACTTCATATAAGACTCATAAACAACATTTTCTCAACACAAACCATAATATCTCATCATTAGCCTCATCAACAAATTAACCAAATCATGTAAGCAAGCACCAAACATGAAGAAGCAAGACACTAGGAGACAAGCAAACTAAAATAAACAAAACAAGAAAAGTAAACACACAAACTAAAGACAAAAAAACATTAAAAGAGAGACAATCAAGACACGACTCCCTCCCCCAAACTTATTGAACATGAAGGGAAAATAAGTTTGAATAAAGGAAGTGTGCTAGATTGTCGCAAACTCACCGGATTAATTTGGAGGAGGGGGATAGTCTAAGGAGATCACCATCATCTCCTTCCTTTGCTCCGGCCTATAGTAAGTTTTCACTCTTTGACCATTAACACGAAATGGGGCTCCATCATGGCCAATCAATTCCATAGATACATTCTTCATCACTTGACCAATAACGAAAGGTCCCGACCACTTCGACTTTAACTTTCCGGGAAAGAGTGAAAGACGAGAATTAAAGAGCACGACCTCATCTCCGGGGGCAAACTCCCTCTTCTTGATCAACCGATCATGGAATCTTCTCGATCAACATCGCCCAATTCGTTTGATTGACACTTACCGTTTTCTCTAGAACTTGCTTGATCTCTCGGTTGGCAAGCTCGGTTTGTCCATTGGCTTGTGGATGGTAGGCGGTGGTGATCCTATGCTTCACTCCAAATTTGCTCAAGAGGTTGAAAACCCATTTGTTGCAAAAGTGGCTTCCTCCATCACTTACAAAGTACGAGAAGCTCCATATCTTGACAAAATGTGTTTTTGGACAAATTCCAACACAACTTTAGCATCATTTGTTTGAGTAGGGATAGTCTCTATCCACCTCGACACATACTCTACCGCTAACAAGATATATTGAAAACCATAAGAAGCAGGAAAAAGGCCCCATGAAATCAATCCCCCAAACATCAAAAAGTTCCACTTCTATAATGTTGGTCAAAGGCATCTCATGTCTCTTAGAAATTCCACCGGTTCTTTGACATCTATCACAACCACTCACAAAGGCATAGCAATCTTTGTAAATAGTTGGCTAATAAAAATCACATTGAAGTACCTTCATAGCCGTGCGGTTGGCTCCAAAGTGGCCTCCACTAAGGGAGGCATAGCAATGATGAATGATGGAAGACCATTCTTCTTGTGATACACACCGCTGAATCACCATGTCGGCACAGCTCCGGTAGAGGAAAGGTTCATCCCACATATAAAACTTGACATCATGAAAGAACTTCTTTCTTTGATAGCTTGACATGTCCGGAGGTTTAACACCGGAAACAATGAAATTGACTATATCCGCATACCATGGAGAAGTTGTTAGCACTTACAATATTTGCTCATCCGGGAAGCTTTCATTATTAGGAACTCCATGATTTTCTCCTTCCACCGGGCCCTCAATTCGAGAGAGGTAATCGACAATCACATTCTCGCATCCTCTTTTATCTCGGATTTCTATATCAAACTCTTGAAGTAATAAGATCCATCGAATAAGCCTTGGCTTTGCATCCTTCTTGTCAAATAGATATCGGATGGCGGCATGATCGGTGTGAACAATGGACTTCGTTCCAACCAAGTAAGGTCGAAACTTGTCATATGCATACACCACGACAAGTAGCTCCTTCTCTGTTGTGGTGTAGTTGGCTTGAGCCTTGTCAAGCGTCCTACTCGCATAATAGATCACCCGTAAGATCTTGTCTCTCTTTTGCCCCAAAGCCGCCCCTACGGCAATATCACTTGCATCACACATGAGCTCGAAGGGTAAACCCCAATCCGGCACTATCAATATGGGAGCACTCACCAATGCCTTCTTAAGACACTCAAAGGCCTTCAAACAATCCTCCCCAAACTCGAACTTGACATCTTTCTCAAGCAAGCGGCTCAAAGGCTTTGAAATTTTTGAGAAATTCTTGATAAAACGCCTATAGAACCCGGCATGCCCTAAGAAACTCCTCACGGCTTTCTCATTAGATGGTGGTGGTAATTTTTCAATGGCAACAACATTTGCCCGATCCACTTCCAATCCGCTAGAAGACACCTTGTGCCCAAGCACAATCCCTTCCTTTACCATAAAATGACATTTCTCCCAATTTAAGATAAGGTTGGTGTCTTCACATCTCTTCAAAACAAAGCTAAGATTATGCACGCAATGATCAAAAGAATTACCAAAAACCGAGAAATCATCCATGAAAACCTCCATCACATTCTCAATTAATCCATGAAAAATAGTCATCATGCATCTTTTAAAAGTAGCCGGGGCATTGCATAAACCAAATGACATGCGTCTATAAGCAAAGATACCATAAGGAGAAGTAAAAGCCATTTTTTCTTGGTCCTCGGGAGCTATCATGATTTGGTTATAACCCGAATACCCATCAAGGAAGCAATAAAACTCAAAGCCGGCTCGTCTATCGAGCATTTGATCAATAAAAGGGAGGGAAAAATGATCCTTCCTAGTGGCGGCATTCAACATTTATAATCAATACACATCCTCTACCCATTTACCACCCTAGTAGCAATAGGACCATTATTCTCATCATTCACAACAGTCATCCCCCCTTTCTTAGCAACCACTTGAGTTGGACTAACCCACGCACTATCCTAAATGGCAAAAATAATCCCGGCATCTAACAATTTCAAGACTTCCTTCCTAACCACCTCTTGCATTATCGGATTTAATCTTCTTTGATTTTGCCTTTTATGCTTATACTCATCTTCCATCAAAATCTTATGCATGCAAATTGAGGGACTTATCCCCTTTAAATCTGAAATTGATCACCCTATAGCCGACTTGTATTCCCTCAAGACTCTAAGCAATTTTTCAAGTTCAATGGGAGAGAGATAGGATGATACAATTACCGGATATGTCTTGTCTCCACCAAGGAAAGCATATTTGAGATGCTCGGGAAGCGGTTTCAACTCGAGGGTGAGAGTCTTCTTGTCATCCTCTTCTTCCTCTTGCTCCTCATCCTTGAGCTTCATGAAACAAGCTTCATGTTTGGGAATTTCTTGCACATAACTCATAGAAGTGGAGTAATCAACTTGTTCACCCTTGATAGTGTTTCCAACAAGATAATGAGATGGAGAGGAGTTAAGTAGGCACTCCTCTAATGGGTCCCTTGGATCTTGAAACTCATTCGCATCTATGCAAGACTCCACCATCTTCAACACTTTGCATTCTTCAATTTCCTTCCTTCATTCATCTTCATCATGAAATTTAAGGGTTCTAAAAATAGAGAATGTCTGGCTTTCATCATCCACTTGGAGGGTAAGCTCGATTTCCGCCACATCAATTAGTGCTCTTCACATAGCAAGGAATGGCCTCCCAAGGATAAGAGGTGTATATCCTTGTCTTCCGTCATATCTAATACAACAAAATCCACCGGGAAGATGAAATTATGCACCTTAACCAACACATCTTCCACAATTTCCTTTGGATAAGATATAGATCTATCCGCCATTTGGAGGGCGATTGTGGTTGGCTTATCTCTCCAATCTCGAGCTTGGTGAAAATAGAAAGAGGCATCAAGTTGATGCTAGCTCCAAGATCACATAAGGCTTTCCCAAATTTGTCTCTTCCAATGTCACATGGAATAGTGAAGCTTCCGGGATCCTTCAACTTGGGAGGTAGTTTCCTTTGAAGAACGACACTACACTCCTCGGTAAGATTAACCGTCTTAAATTCCGCCAATTTCCTCTTCTTGGCCACCACTTCCTTTAAGAACTTTGCATAGTTGTGCATTTGTTGCAAAGCTTCTACAAGAGGGATATTGATGTGTATCTTCTCAAAAATCTCCAAGAATTTGGAAAATTGCTTCTCGACATTCTTTTTCTTCAACCGTTGTGGAAATGGAATAGGAGGCACATAAGGAGGTGGTGGGTGATATGGAGATGGCTCTTCCATGGCTTTCTTCCCTTTGTCTTTATTTGTAGCCTTGGTGGTTTCACCACTTGAAATTTGGCTCTCCCCCATCTTAGATGATCCATCATCCTTATTGTGACTATCTTCCTCAACCGGCATTTTTTGACCTTCATATGAAATTCCACTTCGGAGGTTTATCGCCTTGGAATCCACCTTTGGATTCGTCATCGTATTGCTTGGGAATTGCCCTTTTTGATGTTGAGCATTCAAGGTACTGGAGATTTTCCCCAATTGATTCTCTATCATCTTCAACTGAGTAGTATGAACCTCTACAATTGAGTCGGTTTTCTCCATCCTTGTTTGAGAAATTGTCATGAATTTAAGCAACACATCCTCAAGGTTAGACTTCTTCTCTTGGTCAATAACTCCGTTGGTAACCGAAAATCCTGGAGGTGGTTGAATAGAGTTGTTTGGGTTCCCATACGAAAGATTTGGATGTACCTTTGGGCCTTGATATCCCCCTTGGTAATTATTTTGGTAACCTACCCCCCTTGTTGAGGACGAAGATTACCATAATTCTGGTTGTTGTTGTTGATGTAGTTCACATCCTCAACAAGAAGCTGGGGATCCGGCATAACTTCACTCTTGGATTGGACAAGAGCATTAATCTTGCTATTCATAACGGTCAATTGGGCGGCTACGAAGCTATCGGATCCGAGCTCGAAGTAGAAGTTGAAGACACGGCTTCAAGATTGTCCTCTCACCGGGTCATTGATAAGAATTTGTAGCCATATTCTCAATGATCTCCAAGGCTTCTTGGCTATTCTTGCTCATCAATGCTCCTCCCGCGGTCGCATCCACAAGTCTTTTCATATCCCCCTTGCATCCAATGTAAAAAGAGCATACCTTTGTATCTTGATCAAAGCCATGATTAGGACACTTTTGAAGCATCTCCTTGAATCGGTCTCATGCCTCATAAAAAGTCTCTCCATCCAATTGTTGAAATTGAGTGATTTCCGCCTTCAACTTCATGGTCATCCCTGGAGGAAAGAATTTGAGAAGGAATCTTTGCATTATTTGAAGGAATAATAGGGTTTACAGTAAGGCTACCTTCCTCCTGGTGTGTTGTCGCGGCTCCGATTGTTGCTCCTGTGTCAGATCTTCCGATCCGTGTCCCGGCCTTTTTCTCCCTACGGGTGGTCGAGATCTCGAAGAAAATAAATTTATTCTCTCTCTATAAACTCACGCCACTCTCGATTTTTATGAATCAATTGTGTGAGTTTCTGAACAGAATACTAATATATATAGGTTTCAAAAACCTATATAATATTAATATATTTGTAGCCCATTAATTTAATTATAATCCAATGGGCTTCTATTAAATCAGCCCATAATATAATTAATTAATTTATTGGGCTACTAATATTTATCAATTAATTGGCCCAGCCAATTAATTCCGATAAATAACATTATTAAATAATGTAAAATACATTAATCCATTAATAATGAATTCGAGAGATAATAAATTACTAGGCAACTAATTGGGCCGGATCGGGGATCCAATACAAGAAATAAAGTGGGCCTCCAATTAATTAATTATCCATGCTCACCCGAGCAAAATTAATTAATTAACACATATTCATTCCACTAGAGAATCCGTGCTGACTTACCCCTTTATCCCAATTTGAGCAAGGGCTTGTATTTTAGACTTAATCGATCTCCGTATTTAAGATAGAAATATCCGTTAATTAATTAAGCTTCTTGATCGCTTAAATTAATTAACATCTTGTATTCTCCGAGTAGTACCACTCGACCTTATTAACACACCCTGAACTTAATCAACCGGCCGGGTTTAGTGTGCTAATCCTTTCGAGTTCCTCGGGGGATATTATCAACCCATTCCCCGGGATACGGCCGCAAGATACGGACAACCAGCTCGAGCCACAAATGACTACTAACACCCAAGATACGTAGATCCGGTCGCTCATTGGACGTTCACCATAGTAGGTCAAAGTGATAGATAGCCAAATGCACTCAGCTGAAGTCTTACCAAGCTTAAGACTAGCTAAGTCACCGAGATCTTGGTTTTCCACTAATGTCAGTTAGGAAAACACATCTCACTGTGATCCGTCAATACACCACCTTAAGTGTACCGGTAAAGACAAGCGGCTAAGACAAGCCACTTCTTATCTAAACTAGACTTAAACCGACAACTTCATCCTTAAGTTGTCTCAGCTGTGTTAACTGTTTATATCTTGTCAGTTCAACCAATTTGTGTTGTCTTCTGTGATACCCGACACACCACACAAATCTAACATTTATACAAGATAAAGGATAACATGTGCAAATATACATATTTATCAGATAGGAGAATAAAACAGTGGTAAGGACAAAAACACATTGTATACAAGCATAAAAAGTGCTTCCAGTATACAAAATCCCAACAATTCTCCCACTTATACTAAAGTAAACTTTTAGTATACAATGTGTCTATATCTCAGCTATCTAGGTACAAACTAGTACCCAGCTATATGTTAGCTATCTATCCTATCTATCACGACATCTTCCACTTATACAAAAGTTTCTGTAGTCCTAAGTGGGGCATCTCTACCATCCCAAAGCCACGAACATGCTTCTCGTAAGCCGGGAGTGGGAAGCTCTTCGTGAAAGGATTAGCTAGGTTGACTTCAGTTCCAATTTTGTCAATCACCAGGTCACCTCGATTTACGAATACTCGTATAATATGGTACTTCCTGTCTATGTGTTTAGACGCCTTGTGAGATCTAGGTTCCTTAGAATTTGTTACTGCACCCGCATTATCACAATAAATCGTGATCGCCTTAGGCAAATTCTGAACAATATAAAGATCTTGGAGGAAATTCTTGAGCCAAACTGCCTCTTTCGAAGCTTCTGAAGCAGCCACATACTCTGCTTCCATGGTTGAGTCCGCAATGCATTTCTGCTTTGCACTCCTCCATGAAACGGCTCCACCTCCCAAGGTAAACACATAACCCGAGGTAGACTTCTTCTCGTCTGACTGGTCAGCCTGGGAAATCCGATTCTTGTATAACCAAGACACTATACTGTCTGACGGGTAAACAAGCCTATAATCTCTAGTCCGTTTAAGGTACTTGAGAATATACTTGACCGCAGTCCAATATTCCTTTCCAGGGTTAGACTGATATCTTGAGACCATGCCTACGGCATATGAGATATCTGCTCTTGTACAAAGCATCGCATACATGAGGCTACCGGCAGCGGAAGCATATGGTAGTTGCCTCATACTTTCTATATCTTCAGGCGTTTTCAGGGCACTGATTCTTGGATAGAAAAATGCCATGTCTGAAAGGTACTAAACCTCTCTTGGCTTTTGCATGCTAAAACGAGCAATAACAGTGTCAATGTAGGACACTTGTGAGAAGCTTAACATCCTTTTTCTGGCGATCTCGAATAACCTTGATCCCAAGGATGTAAGCAGCTTCACCTAAGTCCTTCATTTGAAACTGCTCGGATAACCACGTCTTTACGTCTGATAACACTTCAACATTATTGCTAATGCGAAGGATGTCATCTACGTAAAATGCAAGAAACACCACTGATCCGTAAACACAAATACGTTACACACACCTCGTTAGGACAGGATACAAATCCATAGGATTTGACTACTTCGTCGAAAACGCTGGTGCCATAACCGGGAAGCTTGCTTAAGTCCATGAATAGACTTCTTAAGCTTCCAAACTAGATGCTCTTCGCCCTCATTCACATAACCATCTGGCTGCTTCATGTAGATGTCCCTACCTTTTTCAAGGTGACCGTTTAGGAAAGCGGTTTTGACATACATTTGTCAGATCTCTAGTTTCATGTGAGCTGATATGGCAAGGAGAATCCGAATGGACTTGATCATTGCTATAGGCGAGAAGGTCTCTTCATAATCGATACCTTCTTTCTGGGTAAAACCCTTCGCCACTAGTCTGGCCTTAAACGCCATGATCTCTTCATTCGGTGCTCTCTCTTTCTCTTGTATACCCACTTACTACCAATAGCATTGAAGCCCTTAGGTAGTTCGGTGATCTCGTATACATCCATATCGGTTATGGACTCAAATTCGAGTCCATGGTGCATCTACATCTCCCATTCGCTTCGTTGTAAGTCCGAGGGATCCACGGTATCTTGTTCATCTGCCAGGAGATAATTAAACGTCTCCATAGTGAACATATATACCGATCAGTGTAAATATCACCCTCCCACTACGTCGAACGAGTGTCGGGAGTCGTGTTAACAGATTGTGCAGTTACTCGTGGAGTACTATCTTGCACAACTGGCTGTTCAAGTGGAACCCGACCACCTTGTAATTCCTCAAGGATGATGTCGACTCGAGATTTTTGGTTACTAATGTAATCCTCTTCTAAGAACCGAGCGTTAGGGCTAACAACGATCTTCAGTTCTTTAGGATCATAAAAGTATCCACCTTTCGTTTCCTTCGGATGTCCTATGAACAGCATAACCTCTGAACGTGAATCCAACTTGTCGGTCTGTTTCTTCAGGACATAAGCAGGACACCCCCAAATCTTTATGTGGTGCATACTGGGCTTGTGCCCGCTCCACAACTCGACTGGAGTCGTGTTAACCGACTTGGATGGCACACGGTTCAAGCAAATATGCTGCAGCTCTAAGGGCATATCCCCAAAAGGAAACGGCAAAGTTGCATAACTCATCATGGACCGAACCATCTCTAAGAGAGTTCGGTTCCTTCTCTCTGACACACCATTCTGCTGAGGCGTGCCTGGTGCTGTCAGTTGGGATGTAATCCCACATTCTGTCAAGTAGTCCTTGAACTCGTTGGATAGGTATTCCCCACCACGATCGGATCGTAGTGTTTTGATTTCTTTACCTAGCTTCTTCTCCACTCTCGCCTTGAATTCCTTAAAGGTTTCAAAGCAATCCAACTTGTGGCGAAGAAGGTAAACATATACATACCTCGAGTAATCGTCGGTAAATTTGACGAAGTACTCATACCCTCCACGAGCTTGTGTAGACATAGACCCACACAAGTCGAATGTATCAAACTTAATGCTTACGTGGCTCTATAACCCTTTGCCTTCAAAGGCCTAGTCATCATCTTTCCTTCCAAACAGGTTTCACAAGTTGGAAACGGTTTAATCTTGGAGAGACTCCAATGATCCATATTCCACCAACCTCCGAGTCCCGTTAAGATTGATGTGACCTAGTCTTAAGTGCCATAGATAAGTTTGGTTTACCTTAGAAGACTCTTACCTCTTCTTAGGATTTGATGATGAGGAAGCAATATTAACGTAACTACGCGGTTTACAAGTAATAGTATATAAAGATCCGTTTAATGGTCCACCACGAGATAAAATCATCGTCTTTCATGATAGAAACTTCACTATCAAAACTTGATTTATAACCATCCATGGTGCGAGTTTTGAAACAGAAATAATGTTTCGCCTAAACTCGGGCACATATTAAACATCTTTAAGTACTAAAACGAACTATCAAAAGATAGATTTAAATCTCCAATGGCAATTGCGGGAACTTTCAATCCATTGCCCATTGAGACTACCACCTCGCCATTGCTCAATTATCTTTTCCGCAAGAAACCTTGCAAGGTGTAACAAACATGAACAAGTTGCCCCGAATCCACTACCCATTCATGGGTAGAAGAGGAAACCGAACAGGTTTCGATTACAAGAGCGACTCGCGTCTCTTTCGTTTTGCCTTGACATCCGGATTATAATTCTTCCGGTGTCCTTTCTTACCATTCTTGAAGAACCTTCCTTTCTCCTTTGACATTTGCATGTCGCCGTAAGGACCGTCTTCTTACTCCCACTGCTCTTCTTGAAATGTCCACCCTTTCTGTTCTTTTTCTGGTTTCCGCATTTCAGAGGATTCCTTGAACTACTAGGGATATTCAAGACTTGAGCACTCTTGCCCTTTTCTATAACCTCTTTGACCGCTACCAAAGATTTGAGTAACATACTCATAGTAAACTCGTTCTTAGACATAGCGGTCCTAAAAAAGAAGTTCTTATAGAACCTTTGCAGAGCATTTATTGGGAAGGTAAGATATCTCTTCCACTTTGTAAAATTATTTAAAATTGTAAACCCGTTAGGGTTTGGTTGGTGAGACTGTTTAGGAACTCGAAATTAAAGTTTTTTGAACAGACATATCTGAAAAAATATAAATTAAAAGCATGTATAAAATTAATATTTGCACATAATTCGTAATTAACAATCATTGTAACCTTTTGAAAAACCAATGATGCTAAAAACCTCGAACCGCTCTAGGAATTTCACTAGCAAGCCACGCAGGTGGACGTTTACTAGCGTAACCCTAAACCAAGCTATTTACCTAGCTCTTTAATTCCAATCCACGTCAAGGTTCTTAAGACGAATGAAATTAATAGTTCGAATATACTGGACCATGTCACTATTAAAACGCGGAAGGGACTTCGAGGGAAGTGAATTGTACCTGCGGTGACATCTAAGCATTGACCATTAATTTGACCAAATAGAATCAAATCCTTGAAATTGACATACTTACTCGAACCATGCCGCATTCAATTTGATCTAATTAGCCATCCTATTTAATTATTATCTTCTAGAGTACTCGTGTTTACTAGGCACGCAAGCCACGCAGGTGGACGTTTACGGCTTCGCTCCCACTACTCAATAATAATCAAATATTATTTTGGAAAACTCATCTCACAAAACTGGTAGCTCAAAAATGCAAGCAAGCCACGCAGGTGGACGTTTACTTACATAATCTTACTACTTTCGTGTAGAGTCCAATTAATGGAGGTCCGATTAAGTGTTTAATATCCAAATTAATGGAATCTAATTAAACATTTAATTTTAAAGTTGCTTAGTCTTTTTGTTCAAAAGGTTTGTAACGAATCATGCAATCACACATAATTCCTAAAGCATGCAATTTCTAAACGCACATAATAAAACGTGCTCGCGAAAAATAAAACATGCTTTAATAAAGACATAAATCCTATTTACATGCTTTTCTAAGCGCAATTAATCATATAATTGCATGCTAAAGCATAATTAAAAAATAAACGCGCAAATAGGAAATTTAAAATCGTTATCGGGCTTAAACACACGTAATTCCTAACTATTACATGACCCGATCATAATTACAGATCTTCGAAATCTTCAAAAATCATCGAATCTGAAAGCTGCGTCGAAAACGCATCGAACCGTCGTCGCCACGTCATCGTGGGGTTCGCCACGTGGCGGTGCACATGGCGCACACGTTTCTGCCCGGTCGCAGAGGGGCGACGTGGCGCGCCACGTCGGCCGCGCCACGTCGGCATCACCTTCTTCATCAAATCGCGCCGCCGCCGCAGTTCCGAGGCCTCGCCGGAGCCCGCCGTCGTCGTGGGGAAGATGCCCGCGGCCACGCAAACCTTTCCCCACCTCGCGCCGCCGCTGCAGCCGCCGGGAATCGAGGCCGGGCGCGGCCGCACTTCCGGCAGCGGAGCGCGCTGCGCCGCGGCCTCCACGGCCCGGCGCCGCCGTTCGTTGTCTCGGTACCTCCCCTAGGCACGATCCTCACGCTCGGGCTACCCAAATCCGGCGACAATTGCCGCCGCCGCGCCGGAATCAAGCGAATTTCGCATCCGTCCGCCGGCGAGCTTCACGGCTCAAATTCGTACACTCCGAGCCGCGATTCGATCAATTGAAAAAGGGGAAACATAATTGGAACACTCACGACCACCGTGTAACGGATTCCGGCCGAGATTAGTTCCTCAATTTCCCGAATTTCAAACGATTCGCCGGAACGAATTCATAACGAGCAGTGAACTTCAGACGTCAATTCCGGTCGCATCCGGGATCGGATGACCCCATACGACCTATCAACGCGAAGCTCGTAAGACGAGGATTCCATCGGTTCAAGCCGATCGGAAATCCGACTACGGACTGGCCGGGAATCGCCGCCGCAAGATGCGGCGGAACCCTAGAAAACAAGGGTTTTCTCGCCAATTTGGGGATTTCTGGACAGCACGACCACTTCTCCTTTCCGACGCTATTCCGGACAAACCAGAAATCGGAATGGGTCGTGCGACCTATCAAGACGACGCTAACGAGAATACGAACACAAATATCCGAACAGATCGGAAATATAATTTAGCACGCGCCCTCACGCACTGTCGCAAGTCGGCGCCCGTGTTCTGCCAGAAACTAGGTTTTCGCCCTTCCGCTCCGTCGCGCCTCGATTTTCGTGCCAATCGGACCAATTACAGTACAACAAACAGTACAATCACATAGCACATTGATCCTATCAACTACTCGTGGATTTTCTCACGAGAAAAACGTTACAACGGGGTCAAAACAGTGGCTCGCAGGCCGCCCCAAACACGAAATAGCCCGATAACGACGAAATAAAACCTAATTATGCAACAATCAGAGCCTCAACCAGGCTCGATACCAATTGAAGGAATAATAGGGTTTACGGTAAGGCTACCTTCCTCCCGGTGTGTTGTCGCGGCTCCGATTGTTGCTCTCGTGTCGGATCTTCCGATCCGTGTCCCGGCCTTTTTCTCCCTCCCGGGTGGTCGAGATCCCAAGAAAATAAATTTATTCTCTCTCTATAAACTCACGCCACTCTCGATTTTTATGAATCAATTGTGTGAGTTTCTGAACAGAATACTAATATATATAGGTTTCAAAAACCTATATAATATTAATATATTTGTAGCCCATTAATTTAATTATAATCCAATGGGCTTCTATTAAATCAGCCCATAATATAATTAATTAATTTATTGGGCTACTAATATTTATCAATTAATTGGCCCACCAATTAATTCCGATAAATAACATTATTAAATAATGTAAAATACATTAATCCATTAATAATGAATTCTGAGAGATAATAAATTACTAGGCAACTAATTGGGCCAGATCAGGGATCCAATACAAGAAATAAAGCTGGGCCTCCAATTAATTAATTATCCATGCTCAGCCCAGAGCAAAATTAATTAATTAACACATATTCATTCCACTAGAGAATCCGTGCTTGACTTACCCCTTTATCCCAATTTGAGCAAGGGCTTGTATTTTAGACTTAATCGATCTCCGTATTTAAGATAGAAATATCCGTTAATTAATTAAGCTTACTTGATCGCTTAAATTAATTAACATCTTGTATTCCCGAGTAGTACCACTCGACCTTATTAACACACTCGAACTTAATCAACCGGCCGGGTTTAGTATGCTAATCCTTTCGAGTTCCTCGGGGGATATTATCAACCCATTCCCCGGGATACGGCCGCAAGATACGGACAACCAGGCTCGAGCCACAAATGACTACTAACACCCAAGATACGTAGATCCGGTCGCTCATTGGACGTTCACCATAGTAGGTCAAAGTGATAGATAGCCAAATGCACTCAATGAAGTCTTACCAAGCTTAAGACTAGCTAAGTCACCGAGATCTTGGTTTTCCACTAATGTCAGTTAGGAAAACACATCTCACCGTGATCCGTCAATACACCACCTTAAGTGTACCGGTAAAGACAAGCGACTAAGACAAGCCACTTCTTATCTAAATCTGCAGCTTAAACCGACAACTTCATCCTTAAGTTGTCTCACCAGTTAACTTGTTTATATCTTGTCGGTTCAACCAATTTGTGTTGTCTTCGTGATACCCGACACACCACACAAATCTAACATTTATACAAGATAAAGGATAACATGTGCAAATATACATATTTATCAGATAGGAGAATAAAACAGTGGTAAGGACAAAAACACATTGTATACAAGCATAAAAAGTGCTTCCAGTATACAAAATCCCAACATTATTTCTTCCCAAGTGGCAATTGGTTCCAATGATTGATATCACGTCTTAGCTTTGTCACGGAGGGAGAAAGGAAAAAGGTTTGATTTTAAGAGCTCCATCCGGCACTCCGTTCTTCTTCACCGTGCTAAAAATCTCCGAGAATGTACCTAAGTGAGCATTAGGATCCTCCATCGGACGACCTCCGTATTGATTGTTTGAGATCATGGATATGAGTCCCGGATTGATCTCAAAGTTGTTTGCATCGATACCCGGACCATGCGGGGCCCCTCGTTGAATGGTAGGTTGAAACACATTTGTGAGTAGAGGGGATTGTTCCCGATTCCTTTCCGCCTCTTGGTTCCTAAGTTGTTCTTGAACCAATCTCAATTGCTCTTGGATTTGTTGAATGATATCTCCACCTTGTCCCTCCATTTGTGGTGGTAATTGTTGGTGCCTTCTTGTCTCACCTCGGTTGCGTCGACAAAAGGCCTCGATTTCCGGGTCCAAAGGGTCGTATGACAAACCTTTAGACCTTCTGTTCATGCACCTATCAACCACCAAAGATCTAACTTCAAACACCAATAATAATAATAAAAAATACAGGAAAATAAATGTCTAAGCTAGAATCAAGCACCGTTTCAAAATATCACACAAATAAACTCAATAGTCCCCGGCAACGACGCCAAAAATTTGATCGTGTCCTACTTAGACCTCTACCCACAAGTGTATGGGGTGTTGGTGGTGAGCAAGGTCGTCTCCCAAAGGACTATGTGGTTAATCGTGTAACTACTCCTATTCGGATACTTAAACTCTATCTAGACGATGAAAACTTAGCGGGGTGATTAGTCCTAGGCAATAATTGAAATAAATCTAAGCTAAGGGCAATAAAGAAGCTAAATGGATGAAAATCCAAGAGAAGATATTCTAGGGGTAGACACTAATGATATGCTAAAGGATCTAGCTTACTTGAGTTTGCTACGGTTAATTACATCTATTTATGAGCGACATCGTATATAGCCTAACTACCCCTCGGTGAACTTAGACCGTGGATTCTCGATTAAGACTATCGTCTCCAATTCATAGAAACCTAGAACTCCCAAAAGCCCTCGAGTCTATTGCCCTCACACGTATCCCGCAATCTCTCGGTCTATTGGAAAGAGGTGCTCTATGCTCTAATCTAGAATTTTAATTCTCAACTCTCGTTTATCGAATTAGTTCCATCGATAAATTTAAATGGTGATCAATCATTCAAACAATCATCAAAAGCAAGAGCATAGAGAAATAGAGTAGATTAACCATAACCAAATCTAGTAAACATCAATTCTCAAATAAACTCATCAAGTCTAGCCCCTAGAATAGAGAATTTAGCTACTCATGTTCTTGATTAGCAAAATACTCAAATCATAGCAAGTCAAAGACATGAGAAAGCAAGGGGAAAAGAAAATGCAAACAAATCCTAAAGCCTTGTCTTTAATATTGATTGCTTGACTCATTCTTCTTCAATCTTCTCACAATTATCAACTTCAATGGTGGAGAATGAAAGATTTTGGGTGTTTGGGGGTGAAGGGATGGATTTGGAGAGTGAAAAGGGTGAGATTTCGTGTGGTAGGTGAGTTATGGTGTCTATGGCTTCAAGTTTTGGCTTTATATAGTGACCCGGGTCAAAACCGGGTCAAAAACAGGATAATCCGCGAAAAAGGGGGCGGACCGCAGTCCAGTACAATGCTCGGACCGCGGTGCGAAACTATTTTTTTCAACAATTTTTCGGACAGAAGGCATCGGACCGCGGTCCAATACAAATCTTGGACCGCGGTCCCGTGTCTGCTGTTGCACAACAATTTTGTTTTTGCTCATTCTCCCTCGTTTCTTATCCAAATCTCGATCCGTTTTCGGCCACGTGACCCCAACGAGCTGAACTTTAAGGCCCAATTTCCCTTTTCTTCAAAATAGGTCTACATTCTCCTGAATAATCAATAGAAACCAACCCAAGTCGCATGTTCTTCAAAAATGATGAACTATGCGAACACAACATGTACAATCATGATTTTTCTTAGTTTACATTCACCGTGAAACGAACTTCTGGTGTGAATCCATATAGAACATAATTAAATAATGGTGATCCACGAAGAATGTTGATATCATTACTAAATCCCGCAACACCTAAAAAAACATACCATATAATCCACAAGTCTTGAGATGCCACCGCTTCTAAAACTATTGAGGGAATATCGTGATCGCCTCTTGTAAACATGTCTTTCCAAGCTACATGATAATTCCTCCTTGTCCAATACATACGGTCAAAGCTCCCCAACATTCCGGGAAGTCATGTCTTTCTTCATGCATCCGAGCAAACGCCGTTGAATATCTTCATTAGTTGGCATCCTCAAATATCGATGATAAAAAATTTCGACAATGCCTTGGCAAAAAATATGGAGACATTCCGAGCGTACTACGGCCCATTCGCATATATTCATCGAGCGAATCACCGGGAGCCGCATACACCAGCTAACGGATAGCTGCAGTATATTTCTAGAGTGATAGCCCATTCCGACCACATGCCTATTTTCTTTGCTGGAAATAGGTTAAGTAGTTGCTCAATGCATCGACCATGTGTAGGAATAACAGATGATGTATTCGAAAACGATGACGAAATAAATGTTCGCCAACTATTGGAACATCAGCAAAATAATCGCGAACGAGACGATCATGACCGCTTCCATTCACATATCTTCGATGTGGACCTCTTCTTCTACGGGATGATCCAACTATCTCTTCTGCATCAGCAAGGATAAGCATCTCTCTTTTAATATCTTGTTCCGCCGATTCTATAATCAGATCTCTCCATATTTGTCTATATTCATCCTCATTCGGAAGATTATACATTTTTGCTAAAGTGTTTGTGAATATAGGATACGTACACAAATCCTTACCATATATAGCCTATAATTCTTTTGGGAAATGCTACATGAATCATTGATGACAGTCTGGTGTTGTAATAGTGGTACTGATATGACTATTCCTCAACTTGGAACAATAATGCTACATGAATCATTGATGACATCTTAGTGTTGCAATAATGGTACTGCTATGACTATTGCTCAACTTGGAAAAATAATGCTACAATCACCCAGATGATATTTTGATGTTGCAATAATGTTACTGCTATGACTATTGCTCAACTTGGAACAATAATGCTACAACCACCCTAATGACATGCGGTTTTGCAATAATGCTATTGCAACGAGATGACCAATTGTTGTCAATAATGCTACCGGCAACACCAATAATATTTGGTTTGACCATATTTCATTGTTCTTTGTAAAAAAAAGTAAGGGCGAGATAAATAATTCGAATTGCGAATAAAAAGTTTTCATAGATAATATGAAAATATAATTGTTCCCTAAGCTATTACAATGAGATGGCATCGCAGACAACCTTCATTGAAAACATAACATCAACAAGGAATATAAACTAAAGATTAGACAGTCTCCATAAGTAGATTACAATTACCCGCATCTCTGTTAGATCTCATCCGACATTTTTGTAAAATTGAAAAGCATTGCATCATTGAAGCTACTTGTATCTTGGTTGCAATAGTTCTATTCTCATAGTTGAAGCTCCATAGCCTTTTGCTGCATTTCCATTTTTTTTTTGCTCAATTTCCACTTTTTTTTTTGTTTCATCTTCTCGTTGTGTATTTCTTGTAACTTATCCCATCCGATCGGGTCGACCGATCTGCATGTGCTTTGGCTTTGGCTTTAGCATTCTACCGTCTCATAGGACGTGTTTGAGTTGACTGTGCACTGCTGAAGGTAGGACTATCCGAGTCGGATGTTTTCAACTTCTTGCAAGCACTACTAGCCATTGCTTCATGGTTCTATTTTTCTGCTCATGCCATTATCTTCCATACATGGAGGTACTTGAACTCTTTGTCCGAGTGCTGGCTGCGCACTTAGCTTGTACAACCTCTAAGACGTCTTCGTCGTTTTGCCCACTTGCCTGATTTTTAAAGAACTTATTATACCACTACGAAAATAAATTTACATTAGGATTGACACGATAATAAGCCGATTTACTTCGGGTAGTCGGTTAGTAGTACCAATCGACCTATAATCGTTGTAATATGCCGCCACTCTTTCCCAAAATACTTTCATTGTGATAACCCGTATTCCCCGTATTTCCTATTTAGTATTTTAGAATGATTCTTAAGTATTATTATATTATTATTATTATTATTATTATTATTATTATTATTATTATTATTATTATTATTATTATTATTATTATTATTATTATAGTGAAATACTTATCCCGTAGTAACATAAAGAATTTCTACGAAAATTCTAGCCTCAATTATATCATTATACTAATAGAGGTGATGAGTGCGAATTAGTACCATGTATTATGAATATCACCTTATGATATTATATAAAGCAACTCGTTGGGAGTATACGTTTCCGTAATTCCATAAGTATAATAGGACTAAAGCACTTTCTTCCTTGGAATTTAATAATCACGAATAGGAATGCATCTATACACATATTGTAGCAACCATTCTTTACAACTTTCTGATCATTCACAAGTCAACGTTGAGGTGTCACCATGAGGTTGCCATTACAACACTTGGTTGCATATTCCCTCCCACGTAAGCCAAAATTGTTGCTTTGTCATCCGTCCCACATGCTGTTGTTATTATATTAATACAATGAGACACGCACTTTTTGTCTTGTATCATCACTTGGAGAATCCGCCGCACTTCGTCACTCTCGAACTCTTGAATTCGTAGCTTCCATTTCTGAATTTCCTCTTGATACTCAAAAGATTCCAAGTTGGACCTTGAAATCCTTTCAGAGCACTCGATCGCATACTCTTTGACGAAGAAGAGTTTCCGACCCCTTCTCCGTGTCTAGCTGTAAAAATCTGGGTGAAGTTAGAGCTTCTTCTTTTGGATCTTGTGGGTGATCTCGGGTAAGAACTCTAGAACTTGTGGAGCCCTTCTTTTCTCGTAATAATGCGGATTCGAGTACAAACTTTTCTCTCTTAGACTCATTTCTTCACTTGCATGTATGTCAGAGTAGTCTAGTTGGCTTCATTAGCATGTGAAGAAGACAAGTCACTATAGGAAAATTGCTTTTTAGCGAGGCGCATTTTGTCGCTAAAGATACACTTTTAGCGACGAAATAAGGCAATAGCAAGGAATATTGTTTTCTAGCCAATATTTCGTCACCAATGACTTTTCTCGCTAATGTCCAATTTCAGTAGCAAGGAAAAAATTACCTTCCTTGCTAATGCCTAAATTCAACCGCGAGGAGGAATTTCCTCACTAATGTATAATGTGAAAATACTAAAATACCAATTTTCAATTATGTCCATTAATGTAAAAAGTCCAATATACCCTTCTCGCTACTAAATAGTTTTCCTTACTAAATATAATTTTAATTTAGCACAAATTTAATTATATTTTCAAATAAATTAATTAATTAGCAAGATAATTTTCCTCACTAAATTACAGACGTTGGCAAGAAAATTTCCTCACAGTTATAATTTTTGTATAGATTAATTAATTTATTTTACCAGCATTATTAAATGGTTTAGTTAATATTATTGCAATTAATATGTCGAATTTACTGATAAAACATTTTCAAACATTATAAATGGTTTGCCGAACAATTTTTATTTACTAAATTGATAAACTATACAATTACAATGAACAATTACATAAATATATATATCAATATAAAAAAATAACAATAAATTATGAGATAATAATTAAATATCCTCATCAAAAATCTTCCTCTGCAATATCTCCAAAAATCTTCCCCTGCAATATCTGATAAAATCTTCCTCTGCAGTATCTGCATCTCTTCCTTTACAATCTTCTATTACATCATTCCTACATTCAACAAGAAGCAAACCCCAAATTAAACTAATATATTAGGACAAAGGAGTATGCAGTTTACCTCTCTGAGGCTGAGAAACTGACTATCTGCTCCGGATTCCGATTCGATCTCAATCACCCTGCAGCCATCCACCTTCGATATCTTCAGCTTTGTGCCGGTCAAAAACCTCGGCTATGGCGCGAAATTCGTGCCAATTGGGTTAACCACCATGTTCAACAGTGGGGGGACGATCCAAGGAGTGGTGTATGAGAAACTTGTAGCGAAGATCAAAGTGAAGGGAGAAGGTTTGTTCTTGGCGTATTCGAGCATTGCGCCGAACAGATCGGCTTCGAGTTGGGCAGAGGTTGAGTTCGGGTGGTGTGATGATGGGAAGACGTGAATGAAGATGTGAAATGTGGGTGGGGATAATATGGATAAGGAATATGTTATAAATTAAAGAGAATGTAGAGAATAAAGAGAGAGTAGAAATTAGATGTGTATTATTATGAGGGTGGATACCTCTATTTATAGAGTACAAGATGGGTTCATGGGCTTTTAGGGTTTACATGGTAATCACAGTATATGGTAAGTATATATATAAAATATATTTACAACACTCCCCCTTGATTGACCATCCCTAAAAGAAACTGCTGCCTCGTTAAAACCTTGCCAGAAAAACTCATTGGGATAAAAATTGGACGAAGGAAAAAGAGTACAGCTGCTCCACCTCAATATAGTCATTCTTGATCCTTGAGTCGGCGCATGTCGATCTTGTGTAACAACTTCTTGAATGTTGACGTCGGTAATGTCTTCGTAAAGGAATCCGCTAGATTGTCACTTGAGCGAATTTGCTGGATGTTGATGCCGCCACTCTTTTGGAGATCATGTGTTGCATTGGCTCTTTTATGAATCAATCTCAATGACTCATTTTCTCGTTTGTTGCATTGGATGCCTCGTTAAAAACCTTAACTAAGAAAATCCTTTGGGAAAAACTTAGAAAGGAAAAAAGAGTACAACCATTTGACCTTCAGGGTCATTTGACCTTTAGGACTCAGTCTAATCTTCAAGATTATTTACAATTTGTTACTCCCCCTCAAGATAACAATCTTCAAGATGATCTTTAAGGTCTACACTAATATGTGCAACATAAGTTTAATTATCTTCATAGATAATAGCATGTTTGTATCGAAAATAACAAAGGATGGTCAATACCATTTCAAATCCTCAAATTGCACATAAGTAAGGAACTTCTGGCCCTAAAACATCTTTGTTATCTTCTATAGGTCTAAATGAGTCTCCATCCACTTCAAGTGATAGAAGCAACCATTAGGTAGCTATGTGGATGCAATACAATAAAATCTCTTTAAAGACCTTCAGGTAGGTCGACTAGCGTAACTCCATTAGGGAGATGCTCGATCTGCAGGTCGAGACAATTATTAGTTCAACCTAAGTCTTATGATTCTAACTCCGTCTTTTAGGCATGAGCTGGTTCATCAAGTACTTTTGTACATAATTATTCATATATCCTCTTCAGGAGGAATTTGGAGTGATGTGTTCTGAATTTCTATTCTGCGGACTTTTTATCTTTAGCACCGATAAATCTCTCACGCTTCCGGGCGTCAATGAGAATCAATTGATTTATATTGTCTATGATGAACTTTAGTTCTTTCATGGTGCATATACAACAGATAAATGATATCTTAGTCATTCCTTTTGCACTTAACTTGATGAACATCTGGTTCATAGTGCGTGAATCTAAATAATTAATCCAACGAGATATTTGCGGCATTCCATCATTTATATATCATATATCCCCCTAATGCCGAAAAGGATGCAAGTTGGATTATCAAATCAACATATCCATGAATAAAATAATCCATAATGATTTATTCTATGTAAGTCATTTGGACGGAGTATAAATATAAGTATTATGCTCTTCAAGAGTTGCAATCAAACTCAAGTCATCATTTTTGTACCCTTCTGTCAAGTAATACTCGTCGTTCTTATTATGTCATATAGGGCTGTACTATTTCATCTCTTACAATGACTTTTGCAGTCTAATTGAAAACATATTTTTGACTTACATGTTTTGAGCAAGTTAAATCCTTCAGGGATCTTCATATATATGTCACTATCTAGTGAATTATATTGATAGATATTTACTACATCCATAAGGCGCATAGCAAGCCTTTTGTGACATAAGCAGATTAATCAAACTCTAAAATACAACGGCGTCTATTATGGGAGAGTACATAATTAATTCCCGATCTTTGAGAGAAACATTGTGTTACGAGTATTGCCCTATATCTCGTAATTTTTCATTTCTCTTTGTAACAAAGACACATTTGTATCCTTCGGGGATATACTTTCCGGATTTTGGAACTATAGGTCCAAATATTTCTGGCTTTCTAGGGAATATTAATTCACCTTATATGACTTGCATTCCTCTTTGACCAATTATTTCAATCTTGACAATCTCTTATATATCGTCATTGAGGATCCTCTTTTTTCATTTCACAAGTCATATTAAAGGCGAATATATCGTCATGCGTCCATAACGATATTTGATCTCTCCAATATATTGAGATCTCATAATTCTCAGACGCTTGTAGTTCTTCAGGAACTTCATTTGATTGATTTATCATTTTCGTCATTGTTTGGTTCATATGTTGTGCCCCTTTTCTTAGACACAAAATTTCTTTTAGAATCAATTGGTCGACCATATTTTTGACGAATTTTAAATGCATTTGCTGTCATTTATGCTTGTCCTTCAGGGACATGAATTCTTTTTTAGGGTATTTGCAGCAAATGTATGACATTGCCACTTCTTCTATATACATACTAAAACATCAAGAAGTTGATTCACAATCTTTTGCAAATGAACCTTTCGACTTCTTTTTCACATTGATTACTTCGGGAATCCAAATGTGACTAGTTTTTTTCTTGTGCTTTTTGGATGTAGATTTCACATTGATTACTTCGGGAATCCAAATGTGATATATGTTCCACCTAATGTTGGGAACATTATTTCATTATAATAACAATCTTCTTGTGAGACTCATATTCGTACGAACAAAAACCATTTTTAGTATGGTCATGAGCAACTAATTGTTTAATCTTAATCCCAAAACCAAATAACATTAAATCCTCTTCAAGATGAACTTAGAGTTTAATAAACTCACTAGCTTTATCAAGATAAATCTGCTTCAGGGAATTGAGCTCATTGTTTTTGAACTTGTAGTACTAACAAGTTCTACATTTCTTCTAGAAATCGAACATTCATGGAAATTAAGAGATTCTTCAGGATCTCTCTGCAGCGCCCATATGAATTTTCAATTATGTCGCGCATCAAAGTTGCTTGCAGATGTCCAAACTTATCCTGTCAAAGCACAGAGGTCTTTTGAACTTCAGGTTCATGACATGTTTTCTCTCACTTATTTTTATGAATGTGTAATACATTCAAGGTGGTAGTGTGATAACTTTTCTTTTGTTAGCTTCTGGCTAAATGCAAAAGAATCACTACCTTCTTATATAATTTCAATATGGTATCCATTGTAATGGACATCCTTAAAACTTAGTATGTTTCTTCTAGACTTACTAGAGTAAGGACAAACTCAATAATTGATTTAGTATCATTTGATAGAATGATACAAGCTCTTCGGGAGCCTTTAATGATATTCGATGCACTAGATTTTAAAATATCGCAATTTAGGATGCATATACTCGTATCGAGCTTTAGGGAGGACATACAATTAATATTTTTACGCAATCCTGCTGGGATGCTTCGTTTCATTCTATTATTATCTCTCTCGTGCCTCTTATTGGCATCAATATCAAGAGTGCATTAGTGTCAACAAGACATAAATTATCTTTTTCATCAGGAATAACGTATATTATTGAAAGTACAAGTTGCTATTTAAGAGCATTTAATATTCTTCTAGAATATAAAATGATGCTACTTCAGGAGCAAAAGTTGAAGCATTTCCACAAATATGTGATAGTAATGTTAATATCACAATATGGTCATTCTTCAGGAATGTAATTGTGCTACTTCCAGAGCAACAATTTAGTTTATTCAAGATAAATGAAATCAATATATTACAAGTTTTGAGATCTACCGGATCTCATAACTATTCTTGAAAAGAAATTAAACAACAATAGGTATTGAAAATGCAGTTGTCAAACATAGATGAGCTCTTGCTACCACTCAATGTAATTATGTAATACCTTAAATTACAAACATTTATTTATACATTGTTCTTTAGGAACATGCAATATTCATCAAGAATATTAATTGTGCTAATTCAAGAGCAACAATTAGAGTTATGAACATATAACATTTGCCAAAATCAAGAGGTTAGAATTGTTTTTCAAGAACATTTAGTATTCTTCAGGAATACAAATTGTGTTACTTCAAGAGCAACAATTTTAGTCTATATTAAACTACTTCAGGCGAAAAGTTAAAATTTTCCATAAACCCAGTTGTTCTTCAAGAACATATAGTATTATTTGAGAACATCAATTGTGCTACTTCGGGAGCAACAATAATAACAATTCAAGAACCAAGATTCGCCATCAATAAGACAAAATATATGAATTGCTCATCGAAAATAGGTAATATTCTTCAGGAATATTAATTGTGTGCCACTTCAGGAGCAACAAATTGAGATTATATGTATATATATAGATATAAATATTATACAGTATGCAGCAAAAAAAACTGAGGTATATAGTAAATACATAGATAATATTAATAACTCTTTAAGAGTCTGTAATATTCTTCAGGAATATTAACTTATGCTATTTCTGGAGCAACAATTGAGTTATTTCAATAAACTTGAATTGCTCTTTAAGAGCATTTGATATTCTTCAGAAATATGGATTGTGCTACTTCAGGAGCAACAATCTAGATTCAATATTAAATAAATAAATAACAAACAAATAAATAAATAAAAGCGTAAAATAAATGTTCTTCAAGAGCATGTAATATTCTTCAGGAATATAAATATATTGTATGAATTGCTCAGTACGTAATATTCTTTAGGAATATTATTATGTTGTTGTGGGAGCAACAATTTAAGTAGTATATAAATATAACATACTACTTCTTTTATATTATGGGATCTACGGGATCTCGTATCATTTCTTGAAAAAGAAATCAAGTCATTAGGCAAGTTCTTCAAGAACATGTGATATTATTCTGAAATATTCATGTATTGTGCCACTTCTGGGGCAACAACTATAACAATATATGAGATCGAATAAATCCCTTAATTGGATCAAGTTCTAGGGTTTCATCAGGTTAGAAAGAATAATATTTAAAAAAAAAATTATTTTATCACAAAATCGTGACAAATTATTACTGAGAATTAGAATTATAGATATTGTCACATAAACAAAACCATATTTCCTAATCCTAGGTGGAAGGGCACTGACGCGTGGGTTTCTCCATCATAATCAATGAAATTTTTGATTTAGATTATCAAATAACATTCATGTAATATGGTTTATAAAAATAAATACTCCTTACCCCATGATTTTAATCTACTCCAGCGATGCGACATCACAATTGCGCACAATTGCGGAGACGGAAACCATCAAGATATGATTGAACTTTGATATTTTATTTTATAGAACAATCGTACTGATAACGTGTTATAAATTAAAGAGAATGTAGAGAATAAAGAGAGAGCAGAAATTAGATGTGTATTATTATGAGGGTGGATACCTCTATTTATAGAGAGTACAAGATGGGCTACGCTTTTAGGGTTTACTGGTCATCACAAGATATATGGTAAGTATATATATAAAATATATTTACAACAGAATATATATATATTGGCAAATTGAAATTATTGGTGGGTTTCCAAAAATTTGAAAAAACCCTCCAAAAAATTTCATTTAAAATTTGAATTTGATAAAAATTTGAATACTTATAGATCTTCTTTTTATCTAAAGAACATTTAAACGGGATTTTAACTTCTTACATTTTAAAATATATTTCTACCATATTATCAGAAAAATTATTTAGTAATCAAATTATGAAGTAATTATTTAGAATTTGGAAAGTTAGTAGTAGATTTGGATAATGGAGATTTGTAAAGTAGATGACCAAATAATTGTTTCAATCCGATTTATATATGAGTTTTCGGTTATATTACCATATATATGAATTTTCTAAAATAAGATAGAGCTAAGGAAGATTATACTATGGATTCGTTTGGTTGTCAGGAAAGTAAAATTGTTAGGGAATATAATTACGCGGAATATGATTCTGCGGAAAATGATTCAGGAAAGTAAAATTTTCAGGAATATAATTCCGTGGAATATGATTATGAGGAAAATAGATTTCTTGCATTGTGTTTGATAAATATCAGGAATCTATGCGGATTCTCAATTTTTTTAAAATTATTTAATCTGAAAAATTATAGTCACATTTAATAAAGAATAACATGTTCTTATATGCATTTTAACAAACACGTAAGTTGCATTCAACATAAGAACCTCAAATGTGATATTTTACATTTTGAATCTCCAAAGTGATGAATTCAACATAAAAATAAGATCAGCAGAAACTATATTGTTAAATTATTCACCATTATTGAATACATTATCAACAAAACATCAGCCAAAAGTATATTCGACGAGATCGATACATGAACAAATAGCTCCTTCATATCTCCTTCAACTGATCAAGTAGATTTCGACCCTTATGAAAATTTATCAAGATTTAACACTTAAGAGGATGGTAGGAGAGATAGGCGAGACAAGAGGACATTAAAATTGATGGTGTGAGGCGAGATCGAGTAACAGTACCATCTGATCTGCAAACTCAATCTCGCCAGAAGAATTTTTGTACGTTCCTATTCCATCGATTCAGTTGCAACCTATCATTCCTTTTTGGAATTTCGTGGGGATAGATCGACGACGGTAGTGATAGCAATTCAAAATCGATTTTGCCATGTCTCAACCTTTGATAAAAGCATTAATTTTTTTTTCTATTAGCCACCATCAATTCGTGAGATATGGGAGAGGTGCGAACCTTGTATAGAAAATATTGATGATGGTGTTCTTGACGGGAATCGATGATTAAAATCCCATGAGGGAAAAAGAATACCAGCTTATAATAGGGAAAAAGAATCCATAAATATTAAGCCATTTTCCTAATTTTTTGGATTATGAATACTTTCCTCAATTTTATTAAATTTGAACCAAACATTGGATTTTAAATTTCTGGAATATGATTACTTTCCTTATACTATCAAACACATGATTTTAACAATTTGAAATCAGATTACTTTCCTGGGGCAGAATCTTTGCCAACCAAACGTGCCCTATTAGTTACTATCTACATTTCCTATAAATGAAAAAATAAATTAAGGAAATAATTATGATATTAATAAAATGTGGAAAAATATATATTACCAATCAAAAGAAAATACTATATTCATTTATTATACAATAATAAAAAAATGGAAGGAAAAAACAGAAAATTAACTATTATGATTTGACGTTATTTGCTAACTTATTAGTTTTACTAGAACAATGAAAAAATAAATTAAAAATATATTGTGAATAGTGTTTAAAATAAAAATATATTAAAAATGTTTAAATAAGTAAATAATTATTGAGCCTTTATTTTGATAAATTAATAATTATAATTTAGAATTATATTGATTTTATTATTAGCAAAGTAGTAAAATAGTAATTCTTTAGTAGTGTTTAATGCAAAAAATAAACTAAAAGAGTATTTTTGAGAAATTAATAATTGAAATTATGTCAATTTGATTATTGAGAAAGTAGGAAAAATATTTATGTAAAAATGTCATAAATAGAATGTAAAAATAATCAATTTTAAGACTAGTAAGAAAATATGAAATAGAAGAGAAAAAAGCAAATTACGAGTAGAATGAAAATTTAATAATTGTTGATGAAAAAAAAATTCAAAATTCAAAAGTATATTAATATTTCAAGTATATAAATTTTATTTATGAAACTAGAAAATTATTATATTATCGTATTATAGAAAAAGAAACAAAATACAAAAGAAAATCTAATGAATAATGAGAAAAATAACATTTTATAAATATTTGAAAATAAGAAAATAAAGTAAGATATTTTGAATAGTATTTTAGAAATGTTGAACGAAAAAAAGAAAATAAAAGAATCATCATAACTCTTCTACTTAGACAAAAGTAGGAATACCAACTACATGTTGCCATTAAAATAAAATAAAAAGGTATTATATTATGTTATTATTATAAAACAAAAACATGAAAGAAGCAGAAAATATTAGAAGTAATAAGATAAAATATTATGTAAACCTATTCTGAATATTAGAACAAAGGAAATTAAATAAAACGTAGTGAATCGTATAAAAAAGAATTTATAAAAAATTTATTAATAGTGTTTAATGAAAAAAGAAAATAAAAGAATCATCACAAGTCTTTCATTTTGAGAAACTAATTACATGAAATATGTTAATTTGATTTCTGAGAAATATTATATGTTAACTTATTATAAAATGAAAAAAAAATAATATTATAAATAATGAGCAACTATCAAAAAATATAATATTATGAATATTACAAAACGTTATGTTTAACTTATAACAACATAATAAAAAATGAATACGAAAATATCAAAATATGAAAAAAAAAGAAAATATTAGAAAATATTTTAATAGTGAGAATTATGGTTAAAAAGAAAAGAACCATCCATTCGTTGATTTAAAAAAAAATAGTGAGGAATAAATAATATGTTAACTTTTTGTAATAAAATAATAAAAAAAGAAAATACAATAAATATTAAGGAAATATTATGTTAACTTATTATATAACGAAAAAATATTGTGAAATGTTGTAAATATATCTATATAGATATTTATCATGTATAATCATGATCATGTCAATCCTAAAAATTCAATAGTCTAGCTCTATAACTTAATAAGTAGAACTCTTTGGTTCTCATAATAATACATTTTTGAATAGTTTTTTCATAATATAAAGATAAAAAATTATTAATAATATTTAACCAAAGACCTAAAAGAATGATTCATTATTCTTACTTTAAAAATTAATTATTGGAATAATGTTAAATTAATTAAAGACATGAAAAAGAAAAGATTATTTAACTTATTATAAAGTAAAAATTAAAAGCAAATAAAAAAATTGAGAGAAGTAAAAAAATAAGACTAAAGAAAATAAAACAAAAAAATATTAATAGTAAAAAATTCTCATATTAACGAATGATAAACAAAAAACAATTAATGAATTTATCATCAATTCTTTTATTTTGAAAATTGATTATTGAAATTATAATTGTTTCATTGTTAAAAAATAGAAAAAGTAAAATATACCATGTGAACTCAGTATAAAATAAAAAATAAAAGGTTTAAAAGAAACTTTTATGAGTAGTAGAAAAAAATGGATGTTAACTTATTATTATAAAATAATTAAAAAACTGAAAAAATAAAAGAAAATAAAAATTAGTTTTTGTTAATTTAACTATTTTCCTATAAAAATTAGTTATTGTCAATTTTGAAAACTAATAGCGAGAGAGAACATGGCGAAGTTTCTCACAAAAAACTATTTAGAATTTTAAATTTTTAGTTTGAGATTATTAGCGAGGAGAACATGATAAAGTTCCTCACACTAAAATTTTGAATTTCTTTTTTAAAACTATTAGCGAGAAGAACATGGCGAAGTTCCTCACTAAAAAATATTGGTATTTTGAATTTAGTATTAGCGAGGAAAACATGATAAAGTTCCTCACAAAAAACTATTTATCATTTTGAATTTCTTCTTTTGGACTATTAGCGAGGAAAACATGGCGAGGAAAAAAATATTTTCTCACTAATTATCTTAAATTTGAATTTCCTCGCTAAAACATTTTTTTAGCGAGAAAATTAAAAATGATTTCCTCGCTAAAGACCATTTTTCCTGTAGTGAGTTGACTTTTATTTCATAGAAGAACAGAGTCGAGGAGTATTTAGGAGTAAAGGAAAATTTGATAAACTAGTTTCATGTCTAGATCTATAAGTGTAGGATTATGTCAAACCTATTCTACCTTTTACTACTCTAGATAATATGTTTAGCGCATGGTGTTGAAAGAGGGGGAGCTTAACCCTTAAGAAAATTCAATTACTATAGATAATCTTCCCTAATTATTTAAGAAGAGATTGAAGACGTCAGAAGGTAAATCTATGTAACCCACTTCATCGAATTATGCTGTACACAAGGACCCATGTCTCATAAAATTGACGTAATGCATATTATTATGGAGATGATTTCGTGTTTATTCCGCTGAATTTAAATGACTAGTATCAGTTTATTAGGGGTGATATGATATCATAATAAATATGGCAGTATATAATAATTATATATTTCTTTTAGTTGACCAACTATGTGAATGTACTAACTTCAATTAGAATCCAAGAATTTAAATGACACGTATATGTGGATTGATAGAGTCTTTTAAGTTTGGTCACCCCTGCCAGTTATTGTCTAGCAATAAGATAAGTTACTAAATAACAAAATCATAAATTAAGATAGATAAATTATTAGAGTTTTCGTTATACATGGGATTCCAAGAGATGACTGAGACTAGAAACTTTTGTAGTTCCCGTTGAGGAGGAATAAGGTCCAAAGCAGAGAAGGCAAGTAGTGCTAATTCAACCTACATCGAGGTGGGTAATATTTTCCTAATATTATATTTGAGTTATTGAGCTTTATGAACTATGTTTATCCATGAAAGTTTTTGTACATTTACCTGTTTAATGCTTCTACGTGATAGATCGATCGAGGCTCTCATCTGGCCTAACACGCTAGATTGATCATCTTTGTGTACCAAGTGCTGACATGTTATGAGGGACCCCTCGAGTTTCGACTCGAGGGCCAAGGCCCAAAATATGAGAATGGAGTGGTAGAGTGGTAGGAGTGCTGACAGATGTGCGCACCCAATGATAAATGTTTTGTATGCTTGTAGCAGTTTCCTTTTTAAAACCCTCCAAATCATACCTCAGTCATGGATAAACTGTTTTACACGTTTTTCAAACTGCTCTACCCACTGAGTACTCTAGTGCTCAGCCCCAATTATTTTCAAACATTTTCAGGTTGAGCGGCAAGGGCGGCGGAAAAGAGCTGAGGAGGGGGTTTCTGCCATGATCATTTTGCAATCTTTAGTATTGTAAATAGATAATTATGTTTTGTTATAATTCGAAAGTCAATATGATTCCGTATCTGTTAATCGCATAAAAACAAATCTAATATTTTACATGTGGGCCGCAATAAATGATGTGTTTTAAAATAGAAAAAAATATTCCAGCTTTTCAAAGAGATGGTATGAAAAC
This sequence comes from Lavandula angustifolia, assembly GCA_028984105.1. Taxonomy (NCBI): domain Eukaryota; kingdom Viridiplantae; phylum Streptophyta; class Magnoliopsida; order Lamiales; family Lamiaceae; genus Lavandula; species Lavandula angustifolia. The sequence goes on along the minus strand of CM054809.1, from coordinate 5,524,672 downwards.
GTGTTTTATAAAATTTCTCCGTAGCGACTCGACCTACGTGATTTCGGTGGGGGTCGGGCGTTACAATCATTTTTTGTGCATTTCCAACTCTTGCATCGTGGCTTACGGTGCACCAAGATTTAGCTACACACATTTCCTCATCATGTAACCAAAACGTCATACCCTTTTTAAGGGGTGGAGTAATTTCTTCGACATGATCATCTTCATCTTCATCGACAAGGCTAGTATGTTCTAATCCCGCTTGTGAAGAATGTTGTGGAAATTGAGAACCACGATGGTACTTGTTGCGAACCAAGAAAAGAGCCTCTGGAATTTGACGACATTTCATATTACGAAAATTGATGATATTATGGAAATTGAGAATGTGATGGAAGTGGTGTAAATTGAGAATATTGTAGATATTAAGAAAATTGTTGATACTATTGTGGGTTGAGACTATGTGATAAGTTAGATATTTGAGAATTAGAATTTTGAAAAATTGGAATTTTCGGCCATTTCTAGAGAGGAAATATTGAGTGGTTGAACTTTTTGAAATGCAAAAATTGGAAAATGTGTGACATGAACTTCAAAGACCAAAAACAAGTATATATAGAAGATTTTGTTACCGTTACGTATTGAAACATTGGCAAAATTATGAACGTTGACAAAATTATAACCGTTATTTACTGTTTGGCTTTTATTTTTTAGGAAGATTTTCAATCCAATTATAGCTGGCAGATTAAATTTATTGGATGAACGAAAAGAAAATAAATTCATTATTATATAATAGTTCGCTAATTATATCTAAAAAAAACCATTTAATTAAGTATTGTGATGATAGAAAAAAAATGTTGAGATTTAACTTGTATTTATCCATTTAACTCATTGCATGCGTAGCAATTATGTTTAGATTTAATTTGTAATCTGCATGTATTGCAATTAAGGACATTTAGGAATATAATTTAATGCATATTTAATCACCATTGTTGACCGCATCATTTATTAATGGCAGCAAGACATTAAGGGAGTGTTTGTTGTAGCTGAAGTTTATTGATAAGTGTTGAAAGCTGTCGAAAACAGCTTATTTGAAAATCAGCTAGTGTTTGGAAATAAGTGTTGAAAGCTGCTGAAAGTGGGAAAAATAGTGTTTGAGAATATTGCTGATAGAAGTAGCTTATTGTTATTTTTTAAAAGAAATGTCTGTTTTGTTCTTAGTATTACTAAATAATTATTATTTATAATAAATAATAAAATTCAAAAATTATTCTTATTCAATATTTTTTTTTCTTTATAATTTCAATATAATACTATAAAATACTAAATTAATCTAAATATTATATATATTATAAAATTATATCATAATTTTAGGGTTAGGGATATTTTTGGAATTAGATAAAACTATTAAAGGTAATTTGGTCCGGAAAACAAACAAGCTATAAGCTAAAAGCTAGAAGCTGGGGTGGAGCAGCTTCAGCTACTTCTCTATTTTCGACCTAATTATAGAGAATATCAGCTTTAAGCTGGGAGTCCCAAACACCTTCACACCAGCTTAAAGCTGAAAGCAACTTTCAATAAGTTGTTCCAAACACCCACTAAAAAACTGACGCATCCACCAATGCACACACCAATGGTAGCTCGGCATGCGTGCATGCGCTACGCGCCTCGGTTGTTGCAAGAGCCGACAATATGGGCCCGACTTAGTGGGCCAACCTGGGATACCCGAAAAAAGGGTTGGGTTGAGCTATGAAATTAGAACCCCGAAGGAGTATCGATCACAAAAAGTCCGCCCAAAAAAACCACGGGCTGTATGGACTTTAGGCTAAAAAGTCGGGGAGTTTTGGGCTAAAAAGCCCGCCCAAAAAAATACGTAATTGTTAGATAATATTAATATTAATATATAAATAAATAAAAAGATGGGAGCGAAAAACTTAATAAAGAAATATTCAAAATGCGATTAATATATGTTCAAACTTGACGATTTTAAGTTGTTTATTGTCTTAATTTGAAATTTTGTGATGTTTATTTGCGTACGACTTTGAATTTTGATATTTTTTTGTACATAAATCTGTAATATGATCTATTTAATTGCTTCATAATTTATACTTTATTCAACATTAAAATATTTTGGTTAAATTATATACTCCTTCGGTCCTAGCCGACTTGTCTTGTTTGGTTTTGGCACAAATATTTTGGTGATTGGGTGGTTGTGTGTAGATGAGTGTGTGTGTAGAAAGGTAGACACCACAAAGAAAAAGTGGAAGTTTGTGTAGTAATTATTTTCATTTTTAGAAAACAAGACAAATCGGGTGGGACGGTCCAGAAAAGAATACAAGACAAGTCGGGCGAGATAGAAGGAGTATATTAATTTTATTTTTATACAACAAATATAATGAAAAACAACAAATTAGTGGTCTTGGCCCGCCAGCCCGCTCGAAAATCCGTGGTCGGATTGTGCTTCATAGATCACGGCTCGATAATATACCAAGCAGGCTCGAGTGGACCCAAAAATTGAGTTGGCTCGATGGGCCTGGGGCTGGACCGACCTGCCCGCCCATTTTGCCACCTCTAGTTGCAACAGATAGAAGAAGCTAGCTCTTCAAACAAATAGTCAACTCTGCCATGCAGGACTAAAATTTTCCTCTCCAATGTATAAAAGTTGGATACTATCCAACTTTTTATGGGTTTCAAACCTACCATTGGAGCCATACTAGGAGAGTTGGTTTTGGTCGGTAAAAATGTGAGAGTCATATAATAATTAATTATTTAGAATTGGTTTGTGAGCTAAGGTTGTGGTCCCATACGACTAATTAATTTGTTTGAATTGATTTGAATTGGTAAATGTGTGGAACCTAGTTCATTTTCTACAAACATGACAAGTCCAGTGAGACAGTTAGAAAATGAATACAAGATAAGTTCGGTAGGGCGGAGGGAGTAATTAAGTTCGATTTTATTTAATTAATTTCCAAATAATAAGGGTGGATTTTCTAGATTTAAGAATAATTGTTAATTGATGAATCTTGTATTTTTTTATTAGAATTATAATATTATTCTCCCTCCGTCCCGCTTATATCGTCCCCTCCCTTTTCGGCACGGGAATTTAGGAGTTTGGGCTTAAGTATTAATCTCATATGGCCCACTTGCATCTATATTTTATTAATTGATGTAATTCTAATTGACTAAAAGTTGTTGTGGATCCCACTTTAATTAATTTTTTTTTAAAAACTTGGCATCCAATGAGCAGTAAACAGATAAGCATAAATATCAAAATTTTAGAGGCAAATTACAAAATTCTGAAATTGATGTAGCGTCATTCATTAAGAAAATGTTGGAAATCTGCCGCCATTTTACTTCTGGAAATTCAAACCGGATTTCATGTTTTGTCTAATAAATACAGAAACACTTCTAATCCATTCACAACACCATCACAATCTTAAAATTACAAATAGAAAATGAGGCCAAAAAATTTGACCACCACCGAAAGAAATCACCGGGTGCGCCTGCAAAACTCGAGGGACGGCATGATGCAGCCGGGGAAAATGCAAGAAGCAACGACGAAATGGAGCTGTTCGTATAGAACAATCAAACGCCTTTGGGCTGCTGCAAAGAAACAACAAAATGAAGGTGAAGTCATTTATTTACAAAGTGCGAAAATAACAAAAGCTAGAAGTAAAAGAGTGATTATAGACCTAGAACTAATAAAAGGTTTAGAGCTTCAAAAGAGAGCCACAATTAGAAAATTAGCACAAGGGATACATTGTAGCAAGAGTACAGTTGGGAGGTGGGTAAGTAATGGCTTGATCAAGGCTCACACTAGTGCAATTAAGCCTTCACTAACTGCACCTAACAAGTTGCTTAGGCTTAGGTTCTCAATGGAGGCTTTAAGAGCATGCATAACACTGTGCATATAGACGAGAAGTGGTTCTACCTAACAAGGGCAGCCCACAGATTTTATCTTACCCCAGAAGAGGCAGATCCACATAGATCATGTAAGAACAAAAACTTTATAACGAAAGTAATGTTCATGTGTGATGTTTGTCGTCCTATATTTGATGAGGACAAAGAATGTGATTTTTGATGGGAAAATAGGAATCTTCCCCTTCACGTAACAAATTGCGGCAAAGAGGACTAGCAAAAATAGACCGGTTGGGACATTGGAGACTAAACCTATACAATCTATCACAAGGGAAGTAACAAAAAGCTTGCCTCATAAATCGTGTATGGACAAGCGATGAAGTATGCATGAGTTGTAAGAACAACATGCATGCCTCTGAGGTTGAAACAACAGACTGAATTTCATATAGATGTAGGAGGTTGTCAAATTACATGCACTTATGTTTCCTAGTTATAATTAGATTGTAACATTAGACTCAGTTTCTTAATTTCAGATTGCTATTTACAATTAGATTGTAATAGTAGACTGTTTCCAAATTTCAGATTCCTATTTATAATTAGATTGTAACATTAGACTAGTGCAGTTTATTGTAACATCAAGTAGTGCAGTTTCCTAATTTCAGTTTCCTATTTCAATATACAGATATTGCCTGACATAGAGCCAAATGGCCATCCAATGCTGGCAAACTAATTTTTATTCAGCAAGATAATGCTAACCGCATATTAAGGATAATGATCCTCAATTTAGAGCCGCCACATTGTAGGGATTTGATATTAGATTGACACATCAACCACCAAACTCTCCAGATACGAATGTTCTAGATTTAGGATTTTTTAGAGCTATTCAGAGCATTCAGATTGAAACAAGTTGCTACAATGTAGATCAGCTGATTAATGCAGTTGTTCAAGCCTATGAACAACTGTCCCCAATGAGCTTAAACAAGGTTTACCTATCTTTGCAAGGGTGTATGATTGAGATAATGAAATATAAAGGGCACAACTGTTACCGGATCCCACATATGAAAAAAGATACCCTTCAAAGGCAAGAAAGTCTTCCCATGAACTTGGAAGTCCCATTATCGCATTTCCTATATGATTGAAAATGGGACCCTAACTGATGTAGTTGAGCTGAGGAGCAGGCTGGGGTTGATAGTTGAAGATTGGACAGAAGAAACTTGAAGGAAAAGATCTCTTTTTTGTGTAAAACTTAATTATCTTTTTGGAGCAAACTTATGTTTTGTTAGTAAGGATAAGAATGTAATTATCTTTTTGTGTAATTATATCATATGTGAATTGACCTTAAATAGGTTTACTAAAATGCAAATCCCATATTCAGCAGCCTATATAGACTGTAATGAATACAGTCGACTAAAGCAAACTGCATATGCAGGAGCATCAAGCCTGGACAACCCATACTAATAATTGACCCTAATCAGATAAGAGAACATGTATAATAAATACAGAGACACATAGCAGAAGGAACATGAACAAGTAGCATATGAAACAAAATACAGAACATGAACAAGTAGCATATGAACAAAGTTAGGAGTCACATTGGGGAGTCACAATATCTCCCTTGACTCGCCCTTACTATAACATAGTAAGTTAGGAGCCTCTTTCCCTTGACTCGCCCTCTGCTTCATCTCAGTCGGGATTAAGGTCAGGAAAGCATTAACTCTTGTCCTCGCCGCCGCGACTTCGCCGTCCACTTCTCCGGTCAGATCTGCCATAGGCTGCAGCCTTTTACCCACCATCGGAAACCGCTCAAAGCCGACATAGTCGGGGCACTGATGTAGTTTCGTTTCAGGAAACGAACTCACAAGATTCTCGCAGGGAATCGTAGCCCTCCGTCGATTCAGTGTCGATATCAACGGTCTCAGACCCGGAAACATCTAGATCTACAAGATCTAGCTCTGTTTCTGGAACATAGCTTTCGATGTTCATCATAGACTTTCATATTTTGCCAAAATAAGCAACAGAAGGGGGATCTGAGTACGAAGAGGACGATTCCGAGGGAGGATCATCACGGGGAGGCTGATTCATCATCCCAGAGGGGTTGCGAAGATGAGGCGCGAGATCGAAATGGAAGTAGGGTTTCTCAGAGAGGAGGGAGGCGGTGCAAGAGGAAAAATTCTACCCAGACCGGGTCTACAACTTAAGTTGTAGACATTGTGGTGTAAAATGATGCCACCTCACTTGTTTTTCAAACACAAGAAACACTTATAAAATTCGAAATGTGATGTGGCATTGCTCCACACCACAAGGTCTACAAGACCTGGTCTAGGGTAGAAATTTTCGTGCAAGAGAATAGGCGAGAGAGTATGGTAGGGTTTGAGTGAGAGTGTTTTGTAAGAGTGATTAGTTTAATTTAATTATCATTAGTCTTAATCAGTTCCTTTTTTGGAAAGGGGTTAATATGGATGGGACGTACCGAAATTAAAAAGGGGACGATATAAATGGGACGGAGGGAGTATAAGTTAAAATAATAAATCTATTATTTTAACAAAAATTAAAAAATCAGATTTGAAATTAAAAAAAGAAAATGAAAGTGAACGCAAAACGGCAAACGGCAAAACCCTTACTCTCTGCCTCTCGATCTCGACTCTCGTCCCTCTGCCCCGCCCAGCAACCAGCCGCCGCCGTCCCTCACTCCACTGTAATTCCAGCATCGTTTCCTCGCTCCAGGGTTCGACAGAAGCAGCCTCCTAGGTGAATATTTCGGTGGTTTTTGTCTGTATTGGGTTGTGTACTTGCTTTATCTAAAAGTGGGGAAAGAAGCAATCTTTTTATCAGGATGAATATTTGTATTGACCGTCATTATGTTCTTAGTTTCTTGGCTTAGCTTGATGCTTCTTTATTTTAAACTTGGTTTGCATCGATGGTGGAACTAAACATATTTTGCAGCGTGGGACACATATACAGCATTGATGCTATCCCAAGCTGCTGTATTTGCTGTGTTTGAGTCTTTGGTGGTTTGTTTTTCTGGATGTTTTAGCACCATCCCTTTTATTAATATATTTGTCTTTCTTGGTTTTGCTGTGTTTGAGTCTTTGGTGGGACACATTTCCTTGCAATGAATTCGTTTGCTTGTTTTTTTTGGTATATTTTATTCATTGTTAGAAAAGTTATGTTGTTTGTAGGATATTTGTTCAATAACTTGATCTTAATTTCTTCCGAATTTGAATAAATCATATATTCCTCAGTTCCCCAGTTGTTTTTTTTCTCATGAGATGTTATAAGTTTCTGAAGAAGCTGAAATGTTACGCAGAAGCCTACATAAAAACCATTTATGTTTTACATGTAATACTGTTATATGTATATATATTTAGAAAAATGTACTCCCTCCTTCCCATTGATAATGACCCTTTGGCTTTCCGGCACGTAAAATTAAGAAAATAGAGTAGGTGATAAAGTTAGAGAGAGAGGATGAGTGAGATGGTGAGAGAGTGAATGATAAAGTAGGTGATAGTAATAATAAAATACTCCCTCCGTCCTATTATTTATGTCCCATTGGGATTAAAGGCGCGCAATTAAGATAGTAGAGGTAAAGATGTAAAGTTGTGGTGTAAAAGTATAAAGGGGTGGGGTCCACCTGCTTAGATTGATTGTGGTCCACTCATTTATTTCCTTATTTGGTATGTGACATAAATAATGGGACAACCAAAAAGCGAAGTTGGACATTAATAATGGGACGGAGGGAGTATAAGAGAATGTAGTATTTTTTTTCTTTTTTTGGAAAGGGGTCATTTCAAATGAGACAAACCGAAAAGGAAAAATGGTCATTATCAATGGGACGGAGGGAGTACTATATTAATTGTTGTTTAGTCTTATGATCTCTACCCTTCGTGGTATGGAAGTGTGTTATGATCTTTTTGTATTCTGGCAGGGTTTATATCATATTGATGAAATAAAAGAAACAAGGATAAAGGATAAGCCATACATAGACGTAAGATTAAACTTAAATACTCGATGAACATTATTTGCTAATCTATAACAACGGTGAGATTTTACATATGTACCCAGAGATTGTTTATACTGACTCCCTTTATTCTCGCGAATAATAGTGGACTATCTTCCTTATTGTTGGTTTTTGGTTAGAAAACATATTTATGTTACTAACTCCACAATGGGAATTTCATCCTCTTAACTGTACAACTCTTTGTTGTTTACACCTTATATGCAGGATACAAATCTCTAAATGCAAAAATTTGAAAGTTTCTGCTAAGTTGCAACTTGCATGCAAAATTAATTACTTGTACTTGAAAACCATAAACGCTATTTAAGTTAGGAATTTTGTGTGTGGTTCTAACTTCTAAACACATAAGTTAGTAAGTTGTTAATGTTGTCGTCGTTTTCTTTATACCTTCAAGATAGAAAATCTACTCAAGTGAAATTTGCTTGCTCATGTTTGTTTGTTTAATTTCCTTGAATTTATGCAATTGCAAATGAGGCTTAAGCTGCTGTTTACCTCAATGCTAATGCCTTGCGGTACCATAAAAAACATCAATTACAAATAAGATTTTAAAAACATTGATCTTCTCTCTCAGCAGGTCAGAATGTCATCAACCGGCCGGATTTTGGGTTTGGAGCAACAAAGAAAGCACCAGAAAATGAAGAAAAAGGGAAAGAGGGGCGAATCCAAAATGATTACCGACGAGCGATTTGCTTCAGCACAGTCAGATCCTCGCTTCATGGAAGCCCCGAAGAGGCATTTCAAAGTCACTATTGACTCTCGCTTCCAAGGCGTATTCACGGACCGAAGCTTCACCTCCTCCCGTGCTCCTGTAGACAAGCGAGGCAAACCCAAAATAAACAATCATTCAGCTACTGCCTCCACCTCTCTCACTCATTACTATCGTCTCCCGAAAAGAAGAAGATGATGATTGCCATGCCCAACTTGACCAAATTGGCAATGAAATTGAAAGTGAGAGTAAAAATGAAAAGTTGAAGACCATTGAGGGGAATGATGACGATGAAGATGAAATGCAGAATGTGGACGAGTCATCATCCACCAGTACTTCCGATTCAGATGATGATAATTATTTGGATGACAAGGAGGAAGAAGATACCTTTATGCTGCAGGTTTGGACTTCTTCCTTTGTTTTCTTTGTATGCTCTGGATGAATAAAATTATACAATGCTATAATATTTATTTACAGGAGGATAATGTACCCGAAATCGAAAAGGAAACACGAAGGCTAGCTGTTGTCAATCTTGACTGGAGTCAAGTCAGGGTGCGATTTCTAAACTATTTTGTCTTTCAATTTTCTTTACGAATCATCCTCTTTTTATATTATTGTTATACTACTTTGGGACTTGGGAGCATGTTGGTGTTTCACACTAATGCTTGATTAGTTATCTAGTTTTCAAACCCTCCCCCATAAGGCAGATCCTTTTCTTTCTTTTTTTATTTTAATTTTTTAATTTCTATATTTTTTTTTTTTTACTTTGCCAGCACATTATATGGTACAAAGGGGTGCCTCGACGAAGCACATTACAGTGCTATCTGAAGATTAGTTAGAAGATTCTACTAAAAAGAACACTTGATTTCATTTAATTGCGGAACAGTGAAATTGGAATAATTGTCGAAAAAAAGAACAGGTCCAAGACAATCTGTGTGTCTGTGATTGGTTTGAATTGTGAGTGCTTAATTATGGCTCTGGATATTTATTCGAAGTACCAAAAAGTATATGATATCTCTATGGGGACTATCTGAATTGCTCGTATGTGTTTCTGTATCAGATAAATCTTAGATTAAAGGCACTCTTTTTATGCATTCAGGCATGTTACTTCCTTGATGTTAATTCTCGCTGTCTCAGCGTTAACTATCTTTTTACTTTAGAGTTGCATGTTTTGGCAAATCTAAATGGTATCTCATTTTCTTGATTCGAGGCACATGTATATTGTGAACTCACTGGGGCAATACTTGATTGCAGGCTGTAGACTTGTACGCTTTGTTAATTTCATTTCTTCCTAAAGAGGGGCAGATTCTGTCCGTATCTGTTTATCCATCTGAGTTTGGACTTAAGCGCATGGAAGAGGAGGCGACTCGTGGTCCTGTTGGATTATTTGATCATGAGGATGAACAGGATGAAGTGGATGATGATGAGATTGACCAAAATAAGTTGCGTGCTTATGAGTTAAGTAGGCTAAGGTATACAGTTTACTGTACTGATGACTTGTTTAAAATTTAACTTTTGATAAATGCCGAAATATCTGTTGCAATGGAAAGCGCTTAGTGAACCCCTTTGCTTTATAGGTTCTAGTTTGCAGTTATTTATCTACTTGTTTATAAGTCAATATTCAGGACTATACACATTTTTATGCATACTACTGTCATGCAGGTGGGAGAAGAACATTCGATATATATTATCATAGCTCATAAGTAACTTTACAAGATGAACATTGTTATGCTCTTAAGCCTCTTATCTATCTTTTGTAATTCTAGACTATAAATCTTTAAATGCAAGATAAGTCAAGGTGTTTCTAACATGAAATAGTGTGAGTTTTGTTAATTGTATGGGCCTGATTGACTACCTTTTTAAAGTCTTTGTATCTTTAAATACTAGCTGACAAGTGACAACTATTCTGCTGGTTGTAACTTTTACTGTTAGGTACTATTATGCTGTTGTGGAATGTGATTCAGTTGCTACATCAGATTACATTTATAAAACTTGTGATGGAGTTGAATTTGAAAGATCAGCCAATAAGTTGGACTTGAGATTTATACCAGACTCCATGGATTTTAAGCATCAGCCACGCGATGTTGCCTCTGAGGTAATTTGTTCCTCTTGTAGTCATATATTAATGCATATGGAAGGAATGCAAACCTTAATTGTAGGAGTATAGTCGATAATATCGTGCTCTTGCTAATTCAAGTTGGTCGTTCTTGCTTAGTTGAGGATAGGGTCATGTGATGGTGAATATGAAACAGTAATTGATGCTTTTGATAAGCATTTTAATGATCAAAATAGTCTGTTTTGAACTTGATTAATGTCATTCACCTAATATCTTAGCTGTTTTAAGTTTTGCTTGTGACAGCTTTTTAATTTTGTCCTTAAAATACTTGATTATGAGGGCAACATATATATTTTTATAAGTAATAATTATACTGTTGAATGATTTTAAACTCATAATGATTGACTGTTCTTAACAATTATGATTTTCTTCTTTTTAGGTACCAGCAGATTATGAAGGTTTAGATTTTCAAACTCGAGCATTGCAACATAGTAACATTCATCTCACATGGGATGAAGATGAACCACAACGGGCAAAGACTTTGAAGAGAAAACTTAATGATGAACAGGTACGTGGCAGATTATGAAGTTTTAAATATTTGTTTCCTTTTTCATATTTCCATGGAACGGTATAAAGACCATTTGGAAGAATGTTCAGTTCCTGCAATGGGGTTTGTATGGTTAGGAGTAAAACTGTTTATCCAATTTTTGGCTGAAAAGTCTTTGAGTTTTTCTTTCATGTATATTATCGTTCTGGTTGAACTTCATGTCGAAGGAGCATGCATAATGTCAGTTACACTCGATATATGGGGCTTAGTTAATGGGTCTATTAGATTCTCTTTGTAACATTTGATTTTTGGTTTTTATTTTATATAGATAAGTTACGAAATCCCAACTTTGTGTCATGTACGGTAATTATAGTCCTTTTTCTTCGCTTGCAGATAGCTGAGGTTGAATTAAAAGAGTATTTGGCATCTGATGAGAGTGAATCAGATGAGGATAACAATGATGATGGGGAAGAAGACAAGTCTGAGAAAAAGTGCAAGAAGCGAGATAAGTACCGTGCTCTAATCCAGTCAGGGGATGGATCGGAAGCAGATGATAATGGCCAGGACATGGAGGTAACTTTTTGTTCTGGTTTAGAAGAAATAAGCAAACGCATTATTGAAAAGAGAAACAAGAAATCAGAAACTGTCTGGGGAGGCCTATCTCAGAAAAAGAAAAGAGAAAAGAAAGGCTTCAAGAAAGGGTCGAAATACTGTTCAGATGATGAGAGTAGTGACAGTGATCAAGATCAAGATCCTACGGATCAACCTGATGACTTTTTCGTTGAAGATGCTCCAGCTGTGGTTGATAATGGGAATTCTGTTCAAAGAAAGAAAGCAAACAAGTCCAGTTCGGTATCAGTACAAGAAACAGAAGCTAATAGAGCAGAACTCGAATTATTAACTGCTGATGACAAGTTTGAAGATACCAATATAAAGGGCTACAAGTTAAAACCTAAGAAGCGCAAAGGGGAGAAAGGGAAAACAATTCCGGATGAGGGAAAGATACCAACAGTTGATATTGAAGATCCACGCTTTGCTGCTCTGTTCACCTCGCCACTTTATGCTAGGGATCCTACTGATCCTGAGTTCAAAAGGTACATATTCAAACTGTTTTAAGTAATTGGTGTTTTGATGAAATTTTGCCAAGAGATATCGATCTACTATTGATATGCTTCTAATTGGAGTTGTGAATCATCACTTATTATGTTCTTGCTGCTACAGGAGTGCACCTTATGCTCGGCAGAAAACTCAAAAGAAGCAAAAAAAGTCTTCTTAGACAAGGGTCGTGTATCGTTGTTTATTGTCATTTTGCAGGATTATATTTAGTATTTGGTGTTTGCAAATGAAATGAGGAATTTGTTATGGGAGAATTTCTGTAACAAGGGTGGCGACTTGCGGACAGTAGAGGACTAGTTCCATAATTTGTTTAGTTACTATTCCATGTCTCTATTTATTTTTGTTAGGTTATGGAGTTCTTAATATAGTTACTTTCTTATATTAATATTATATTATAATCAATTACTTCGTTTTGTATGTTGGGTTCCTCTACTCTTAACAAATTGGTTTTACTTGTCGGGTTTGCTTATGCCCAAAACTCAAACATAACTTTGAATGAACATGGAAAGACAAATTACCCTTATATATAAAGCAATACGCCATGTTGCTGTTCTTTCTTTTTTTTTTTTTTATTCATGTGCGCACTGGTTAAATCACGCTCCTTGTGCAGCAGGTTACAAACCATACATGAGGGTTCAACCACCCTTAATGTGACAGGGTGACAGGCAAATCACATAGCGATCTTGGTGGGAATTGAATCCAGAACCTATCGGTCCCGGGCCACCCACCTTAACCGCTACGCCATCCCATGGGGATGCCATGTTGCTTTTTTTTTTTGATTCATGGAATCCGCAGCCGCTACCTTCGGTGCGCACTGAGTAAACCATGCTCCTTGTGCAGTAGCCTGCAAACCACACAGGAGGGTTCAACCACTTTTAATGTGACAGGGTGACAGACAAATCACATAGCGGTCTTGGTGGGAATTGAACCCAATACCTATCAGTTCCGGGGCCACCCACCTTAACCGCTACGCCATCCCATGGGGACACCATGTTACTATTCTTATTAACAGTAGTGCTGGATAAGGGTGTAACGATTCGGTTTGGTTCAGTTTTTTACGTATTTTAGGAACCGAACCAAACACATAGAAATGGTTCGGTTCGATGTGTTTTTAAATATCGGAACCGAACCGAACCGAACCGCTTATAAGTGGTTTGGTTAGGTTCGGTTCACCGGTTCATCTTTTTATTTATTTATTTATTTTTTTTTAAATCCTAAATAATGCAAGAATAATATTTTATAGGATGTCACTCGTTCCGAACTCATACGTATATAGTTGTTACTCCTTTCTCTTCCTTCGTATATATTAAAATTGATCTTAACTTAAATCTAATATCTAAATTCAATAATATGCTTATATAAGAAAAACAAATATTAAATAAAAAAATAGGATATTGGTTCGGTTCGGTTCGAACCGTTCAAAAATTTTTGAAATCGCGAACCGAACTGAATGTATACGGTTTCTAAAAAAATAAATCGAACCAAACCGTAAAGCCCGAATCGAACCACATTTTTCGGTTTGATTCGGTTCGGTTTGATCGATTTCGCGGTTCGGAGCGAAATGCCAATTTATAGGGATAACTTCGGTATTTTGAATTTTTTGGAGCAAAGAATAGAGCTGAAAACCAAAGCAATTGTTCTTATGAGTGGTATTCCAGATTTTATTAGATTGAGGTACTCCACAACCACATGTTGATTCACACTTCCCAATCACCTGCTTTATCACAAGCGAGATGATGAATATCTCCTTCGAGGGGTGAAGATCTGGAGAAAACTCTGTCACATTTCTTCTTAAAGATTCCGAATTCAAGGTCTCAGTTTACCTGATCATCATTCACGAGCTGTAAGTGTGAACCAGGTTTTTTTTCCTGTTATTTTTGGTCATTTTAAATTTTGTGGTGTATTCTTCTCTAATTCTTCAAAGTGCTTGTTTGTTTCATTTTTTTAACGAATGTGATTGTTATAGCCCAATTCTTAATTATCTTCGAACTATTTTGTTGTTTTAAATTTCTTTCTTTCATGTCTTTGGTGCATTTTGCAACGTTTGGGATTGGTTGATGGTCGTCGAATTGAAATACATGTAATATTATTGGTTTCCTTTGTTCCTAAGTATAGCATTAGTATCAGTAGAAGTTGCAGTAATTAAATGTCTTTTCTTAATGATTTTTCTCCAAATCTTCACCTCACAACTTGTCAATTTCAAGTTTTTTGGTCGTGTAGAAGGATAAACAAATTGGAGCAATTCAAATGTTCACATACTTCTTCATTTGTTTTGTTACGATTTATTTTTCAGTTTCAAAGGGTTAGAATATATTCCCTTTGTGTCAACAAATTTTTTTAACTTCTGCAGGTCCTAATTTTTCGGATGACGTTTATAGATTATTTTGTTGCAAAGGCGTAGAAGATTGCTCTTCTTTCTTACTTCTGAATTCTTTTGAGTTTGTTTGTCTGTTGGGATTTTGGAAGATAAGTTTGTTCCCTTACAACTTGTATAAACACTCAATGTGTGTGTTTGTGTGTGTAATCAATGTGCTTGCGCTTCGAGTTATAAAAAGGGAAAAAAATTAAGAATACATGTAGATGTTTGCAGCACTAAATTTAACAATTTGGACGGTCTCACTAGAACAAATATTAAGAAAAATAATTCTTTGCACCCATGTTGAATGTATTTCTTGTTCTTTTATATTATGGAAAATAGATAGATCGTTGAGGTTCCTAGAGAAAAGGTGTATCAATTTGAATCTCTCTTTTATTTTTGTGGATTGGTGGATAGATAGATTGTTTGGTTGTCTTTTTCATAAGATTTCAAATTTTGGGTTGTCTTTTTCTTTTTTGGTTTGTGAAGAATGGTCGAATTTAAGGTTTTGTGGCCCAACTGTTTTACACACGGGAATGCACCGATTCTTCGATATCTTAGCCTTGTCGTGTGTGTATGTTTCTTCAGTATGTGTTTCTAATTTCCTATCCTGTATTTCAGTCCTTATATACAAAGCTTAATATTTTTTTTATCCTTTTCAAGGTTCATTTGTTATATTCTTTAATGTTTTGGAATGGTGTATTTTTCGGGCATCTACCGTGTTTTTTTTTTAATTTTTGATTTTAAGGTATAGGAGTTTCTGCAGTGGATCCATCGTCGAATTATTATTCTCAGATTGTTATAATAATTTAGCTACTATATTTAATGCATGCTCTATTCATTACTTGTATATAGTTCGTGAAGAGAGTCGTGATGGGATGAGCTGGAAGCCTCGAGGTTTTGGTTGTTTTTTTTTTGCTTCTATTTAGTTTTTCTATATTTTTATTCTCGTTCATGTTACTATTGTATGCTCCATGGTATGCTTATATTTAGGCAATAAGAGAAGCTATTGTC
This sequence comes from Lavandula angustifolia, assembly GCA_028984105.1. NCBI lineage: Eukaryota > Viridiplantae > Streptophyta > Magnoliopsida > Lamiales > Lamiaceae > Lavandula > Lavandula angustifolia. The sequence continues at coordinate 5,509,031 of CM054809.1, read as the reverse complement.
AGTTTTTAAAATATTGAGGTCATTGATTTTTTTTATTGTCCTTCTATTTTGCTTTGTTTTTGTTTACTTCAAGATTGTTTTACAGGCCGGGCATTGTCCTCTATTAATTTTTATAATTTGTTTTGTGCTAATTTATATGATATAACTTATTTGTGGGGCTCGTGTAGGGAATAGGTCAAATCTTAGTTTATTTGTTCTAAGTTTTGTAAGATTAAAAAAAAAGAGAGAGAAATTGTATCAAACCTCCAAAAGTATCGTCCTATGTGCAAAACTTCCCCTTAGCTATTAAAATGAATGATGACCCCTCTTAATTATTCGTTTATGTGCAAGTTGCCCCTTCTATCTAATTATCCGTTAAAGTGATATCTATAATGAAAAACTAATTTTCAAATTAAAATTTGTCAACAATATTTTTAGATAAAAACTTAAAATTTATTATTTAATTAGTGTTCATTTGTCCATGCACAGAGCTAGCGCGGTAGAAAATTTCTAGGTTACAAATATAGTCCTCAATTTTCACGGTTTTGCGACATTTATTCTCCATTAGCTTTTTTTCCGACCCCAAACTACTTGTTTTAACGATTTGGTCTTATCATTAATTTTTCCGTCAATTCAATCTTTAAAACGGTTGATGTTAAAAATAAATAACAAATAAAAGGGTTAATGATCAAATAAAATACAAACTTTTTTAATTTTGCAATTTTAACACGAATTTGTAAACTTGACGAATTAATTCACGAAGTTTTATTTTTTGCAGTACGAGACACACTCTGTTCCCTAAATTTTTCCGACCGTCGAAAAGCTGAGGTGGATGCCTACGTGGGCTATACCAAATGAGAGCGCGAAGAAGAAGGTGAAGATAACAAGGGTTTTCTGTTGAAGATCGTATCCAATTCTTTGTCTTTTTATAAGTGTTTCAATTAGTTGATTTTGTTGTGAATTTTCTGAAATCGTGTTTATATTCTCCAAAAAAGATGTCATTCGATTTTAATAATCTGACAAACTGGTCCAACTTGATGACCACCTGTGCAAAACAATGTTGTTTTCGTGTTTTCCGACAACAAAAAAATTTTTTGGTGATCAAAGCGTGCCTCGAATTGTAAAAAATTGTAACTTCGTGGTTTAATTTGCCAAATTTATAAGCTCATGTTAAAATTGTAAAATTTGGAAAAGTTCGTGCTTTATTTGGTAATTACCCCCAAATAAAAAGGGTAAAATTGGAGTTTTGAAATAGCTAATTGACGAATCTCGTCCTCAAAATTTTCGATTTTGGGTAATTAGTCTCCAATCTTTATACCAACAAGAGCAGATCGGTGCATACCCTTAGAGTCCACACAACCAATTGAGAGGATGTGACAATGTTAACACATATTACATGGTATGAGGTCCGTCAACAATACCAAAGCTTTAGACCAAACAACTGCTCAACACAACAGTGCTAAGCCCCACACCAGACAACCAGTTCAACGACTTGCGGACACAGGGGCAGAACGAACAATGTAAAAAGGTCTTATAAGCCTTAGATCGGCCAGAAACTCATAACCAAAACTTCTTTGGTGTTTTAAGATTTTAAAGATAAACACTTACCTTATCTTATTTGCATATAGCCTGGAAGGAATAATTAGGATGAACTTAGATATGATTTATCATACTTAAAGATATAGCCTATTAAGCTAATCATAATTATCTAATAATTTAACTACTAAAACAAAGAAAGGAAAGTAATTTAACTATTAAAACAAAGAAAGGAAAGAAGACTTACAATAAATGTAGACCACCAATATTAAGCAAGACTTTTATTATTATGGAATATTTTTACAAGCGAGAGAGAGAGAGAGTAATGTTGGAGAGAGAGAGAAAGTTTTCTCCAAAAAACATACTAAAAATGAGAAACAAATTCCCTTTTATAGACAAAAGAAGGGAGAAAAAACAAAATACGAATATGACATCTATTTTCATAGTCAAAAGGCTATATAATAGCCTACTAAGTCTATTTTTTTTCGTATTACGATCAGAACAAATTTATCGTAATACAGCTGTCCATTTCATCTGTCTTCTACTCCTTTTCTTCAAATACCATTAAATCTTTGGTTGATGAAGAGGATGATGCTCCTTTGTTGTTGTTGAATTTCTCCGCAATCATTTCGGCCATTGAATCAAAAATATCAGCAATTGATGGTTCCTTATTTGGATCTTGTGCATCTTGTAATTCCATTGAGGCATCAGATTTTTGAGACATTGTTTCTTCTTTGAAGGATAATAAATCATTTTTCATTTCCTCAAAATAAGTTGCTAATAATTTTTGTTGAGACATAGTCTCAGACATCTTTAATCTTCTTGAGATTTGCTCAAGAGAAGAAGGAATTTCCTTCCTTTATTGGAGTTTGTTGGTCCCGAGAGCACGTTCAGGTGTAGAGGGGGGGGGGATGAATACACCTGAAAATCAATTTCTCAACTTAAAACACGAACAATCTTTTTCAGGAGAGTGTCGCATTGAACAGGTTCAGCAGACCAGATAAGCTGTTCTGAATCGTGTGGCAGAGTGACTGACTCTACTGAGGCCTGCTAGCTGACTTGGAGTCAGAATTCAGTGCCGTTCAGATTAGAGTTCAGTGGTGCGGAATAGTGTAGGCCCAAATTCAGTTGAGTTAGGAAAACGTTTATATCAAAACAGTTTCTGTAGATTAGTGCAGTCTGTTAAGTTTTGCTGAAACTCAGTTGAATGATTTGAAAGATATTTTCAGAATGAATAGTGAATCAATGCAACAGTAAAATAAGGAACACAGAACACAGAGATTTTTAAAGTGGTTCGGATCCAACAATCCTACGTCCACTGTCCCGAATGATCAGGAAGCTATGTATTATACTGAGATAGTCTCAGTTGGTTTGTACGCTGGACAAACACTGGTCTTGAGATTTATACTGAGCAAGTCTCAGTTTACAAGGTTATCAAACTAAGTGTTTGAAAAACTCTCCAACAGTGAAGGAGTCCTTTACAATAAGGATCAGTTCATAAGTGAACTCCTTCGTCTAAGCTATGGATTTATACGGTTGAGCTTAGGTTAGAGGGATAGGGAACAAGGATGTGGCTTCTAGAACGACGAACAACTGAGTCTAAGCTTTGGGTTCATGTAACGTCATTTGGATACTAGAGGCTGTATAATTCAATTCAGCTTGGTTCCCTATGAGAAGAAGTGTAGTCTTTCGCCGGAGATTGTTTCTTCTAACTTCTTGCGGAAGACTTAGGCTTTTTCGAATTTGCTCGTTTGAATGCTCTGTGTGTTCTTTCATGCGTTGTGAGTTCTAGGTGAGCTTCAATTTGATTTATCCCTCTATTTATAGAGCAGAGATTAGGATAGATCCGTTGGAGACGACGATCCTTTGTCTCTCTCTTTTGGGTAGCTAACGGCTCTTTCGAAGTATGGTAGCAGTGTCATTTTCCTCCATTTCTGGAAAGTTGTTGACTTGCAGCTTTAATAGATATATGATACGTGGCTGCTTGTCATTGGTCGAGGTTCAGAAAGTGGTTGAGATAGAACAAACTTCAAGGAGATCTGAAGCTGACTTCTCTCTTCCTCGTATTGACTCTGCTGACTTGACTTTAAAGATCCTAACAGTCAGAAGACTGTCTGGCCGTTGCTGAGTCTGATCTCTGATTCGCAAGGCATGCTCTGCCGAGTCGGCCTACCGAAGATCGGCTCCGAGTTCGAGTGAACTACTCTCGCCGAGTTCGGGTCCACCGACTTCTTTCGCATATCTTGCTCCTACTGAGTCCAGTATCACTGAGTCTTCTACTTCTGGTGCTGAGTCGGATAATCTACTGAGTGCCTGAACCAGAGCAGAGTGTCTGCTGAGTCTGAAACCTCAGAGACAAAAATTGATTACAACACAATGGTTCACCAATCAATATAGTGTTTTGGGATCTTCAAATCTTCAGTAAGTATTCAGAGCACAGGGCTACTGAGTTAATGTTAACTGAGAAGACTGAATCATTTCCCACTATTTAGTACTGTTGCTGAGACTGAATCATCACCCAACATTTTCCCCCTATTTGATAATGCCAAAACCTATCAGCTAATCAACCTAACACTATGACTTATCAGAAACAGAGCTCCTTACAAAATATTACAAGTAGGATCAGTAGAGTTGTTCTTCAAGTCCTAGACTACTGAGGGGATCAGGGCAGAAATGACAGAACCTAGACAGAATCTAATCAGCATTTTCTCCCTTTCTAACAACATATTCCCCAAAAACCAACAAGTCTATCAGAATCTAGCTAAGCAAAAACTGACAATAAATAACAGCAGTGAGTGTGTGAGTCAGTAATCACTTCGGTGATTCTGAGTGTTAAGCATAAACAAACACGACTATTCAGACAATAAGGAATTATCAAAGCCAAACAGAGATGTTATATATATGAGCAATCAGTACAAGTACATCTTCTGCTAGACTAAAAAGAGTAAAAGAAAGATACAAGGAGAATACAGAAGCAAGAATCATCTGAACTGCTTTATCCTGTCTTTGAAGTCCTATGATTGAGTTTCAGGAAGCGGCAGTCCATACATGCGGTAAGTGATCTTCCTCGGCCCTAGATCTCAAAGAAAGTCCGCTGGGTCTTCTTCATCTAGGAATTTGGCTTCAGCAGCGTCCTTCACTTCTTTCTCTATCACTCCATAATGGATATATCCGTCTAGTCTCTGTGGGGGTGGCAGGATTCTGGGAGCGGGTACTCTGACTTCAACATTTTCCTTGACAGCTTTTTGAAGTCTGGCATACATTTCCAAGTCAGCTCTCATGATCCATTCAGTATATGCCTCTGTCTTGTGCTTCTCAGCCCAGAATCTCCAGAAGTAATTCCTCTTTATGAATTCAGCTTTCAGCGTTTCCCATCTCTGAGTGACTTCCCACGGCATCCATTCATCCACTCTTGGCCATCTGTGAGTCTTAAGATCAGTAGGCTTCCTGAATTTCCTGTATCTGTAGGGAATGTCAGCCTTTTCAGGGATCCTTTGACTCGCTTCTTTTTCAGTCCTTAGCCTAAGAGCTTCGAGGTCAACAAGCCATATCCTCTCTCTAGCTGCTTCTATCTGCCTGGCCTCTTCACCTCTGTATAAGTACCTCTCCATCTGAGCCCAGATTTCATCCATTTCTTGGTCTTGTGCCTTCGAGGCAACATAGAAGGGTTTGTGAGGTGGCTCTTCTTCTGAGTCAGCACGTGTGGATGATTTCTCTTTAGATGTTCCCTGCTGCCTAGTAGACTGCTGCTGCTTCTCCTTCTCTTTTTTCCTTGTCAGCTTCGTCGCTGAGCTTGAGTGTTCTAGGAGGCAGCCTAGCTCCAGTCTTCTTGCCTCCATCTGGAGCCTTAGTTTTGCTTTTAGCAGGCTTCTTTTTTGGCTTATTCGCGGCTTCAGCTTCGGCTATCTCCCTAGCCAATTTCTCATCGGCTGCTGTCTGAGCCTCCTCCTCCGGAGTTATGAACCTCCTGGGTCCTTTCTTCTTGGAGAGAGGGGTTGGAAGCTTCAGTACCTTTTTACCTTTGCCGGCAACTGGAGGAGGAAGAGGAGCCTCTTCCACTTCTGACTCCTCGTCGGCATACTCAGCAACTTTTTTAATAATGTCTGAAGGTGTCTGGGTTGCGTGAGTCGCGACTTCCTTGGCTCCTGAGCCACTTGGGCCAGTCTCAGCAGGCACTACAACTCCTGCTGCTGAGACACCCTGGGCCTCGCCAGTCTGAATAGGTCCAGTGGGGGCGGATGACTCAGTATGAGACGCCCCTGTCACTGTCCTTGCTCTCTTCGGAGCTTTCAGTATCAGCTCCTTGGTTCCTTTCTAATAAATCCTTCCCCCTTTTTGGCATCAGCAAATTGGGTAGGGGGCGGAACTGACACTTTGTTGTTCAGGCTCTTGTAGGCGTCGGATAGATCATCCAAAGTATTGTGGAGCTTTGTCAGCTTCTCATGCAGCTCGTTTCTCTCGTTTGTGAGCTGAGTGTTGTACTTCTTGTGCGAGAGATCATGCCTTGCTCGAAATTCTTTCACTGGTTTCTCCACCTTCTCTTCAATAGCCTTCTGGGTAGTTTGCAATATGAGATCAGAGGCTTGAGAGATGGCGGTGACGGATTCAGTATGAGCAGTTTGGGCGGCCTTGTAATCATTCAGCAATTGGGCTTGGCGTGCCTGAATCGTCTTCAGCTGTTCTTCAAAATCAGCTCTCTGTGCAGCGAGGGCATTCGTCAGAATGCTGGAGAAGTCAGGGACGGGAGATGTAGAGATTGCGGTTCTGAGTCCCTGTAATTCTGCACTCTGAGCCTCAGTGGTTTGCCGCCATGTTTTGTGGACGGTGCCGGCGAGTAGGCGATTCTGAGTCCCCTGACTCCTTAGTGCCCTTGCCACTGACTTTGAACGTCGGCTTTTTGGGCTGGGCGCTACTTCGAAAGCAGAGTCAAGAAGGAGCTGAGAAGGATCAGGTGCCTTTGTAGTACCAGCCGCCGACTGCCCGGGTCCAAGGATGCCGAGTGGAGGTTCCACCGGTTGATGTTGTGGCATCCTTGTCCGGGTTGAAGTTCCCCTTATCGAGCTTCTCGTGGCCCGAATCACGGGGCGGGTCCCGACCATCGGAGTCGACCCATCTGAGGGCGCAGATGCTGAGACAGGTTGTCTGTTGTTCAACATCTCGAGCATTGCTGCCCTCAGGTCTTCGAGCATGCCGAGGTCAGATGGCTCGGAATAGCCAATCTTCCCCCTAAACAGCAGCTCTTCTTCGTGAAGCTGCTCACAGGAGTGGTGGATGATGAGTCTCTTCAGGTTATGCCACTCCTGGAACCTTATCAGCATGTGGAGCCTCGCTTGCCTTGCAAGTAAGACAAGGTCGCTATGGCTGGCGATCTCTGGAATGACTTCAGAAATCTCTCGGGAGGCTCTAGATTTGAGAGCAGCGGCCTCCATCCCGATCGATTCTGACTCTGAGGCGGTCTTCGAGTCCTCAAGTTCAATCGGAGACGGCTGTTTCTCAGCAGACGGGATGCTGCTGAGTGGTGGGACGTCCAAGGGGCTTTCTAAGGTCTGAACCTCTTTAGCTTGGACATCTTCTGCTTGGACCCCTTGGTCCACAGTTTCGTCACGCTCAGTGGAGACGACCTTCTCCACTGATTGTGTATGCTCTGAGGACTCGGGCTCATCCCTCAGCTACAAGGGAGGCTCAACTGTCACAGCCTCTGGCACTGCCTCCGACACAACCTCACTAACTTTCTTCAGTTTCTTGGTTGGCGCCTTAGGCGTTGATTTAGGAGGGGACCTCTTCTTTGTTGGCGTGGAGGTCGTCTGAGTCCCGGTCCTTGGGTCAGCTGGCCCTGAGCTGATCTGCTGAAGGGCCGCTGCCCTGTTCTGGAATCTGACTTTCTTCGGATTGAAGTAAGATTTATCAGCGAATGTAATGCTTTTAGATCCGCAGAAGTCTTCTATCATTACGGAGAGCTTCAGTCCGTATAGAAGCTTGCCTTTGACGCTCAGTCGCTTGGAAGATTTGTCGAATTTAGCCGACTGCATCATGAACTCCTTAAGAAAGAACTATGTCCAGTTAATTTTGGCTCGGTCATAAATGGCCATCATCAGTTGTAGCTTGGGCCTGGACACTTGGTCGAATGAGCCTGCTTGACTCGTCAGAAGCTGAGTCACTATATATGCCAGTGCTCTGTATTGAGGGAGCATGGCGTTCTTGGGAAAAGCTGTTCTGAAGGTCGTTGGCTTTCCGCAGAATTCAGTAAGGTACTCGTCCATCAAATCGTCCTTGTAAGCAACGGTGGTGAGTCCTTCATTCGGCAAGTTGAAGCTTTTCTGGAGAGCTTCTCGGATGAACATCTGTTTGATTATAGAAGCGTCTCGGGCAGGGTCGCCTACTGAATTAACTCTGAAACGACAACGAATATCCCCATCGACGGACTCTGAGTTCAGATATGCTTCAGCTACCTGGCGCGGAAGGAAGAAGGAGGGCTTCCTTGTTAGAAATCCTTCTAGTTCGGTCTCGCAGAGGGCATAGAAGATCTCCTCCATGTAGTCGAGATCGCACGCGTCAAATTCCATCATAGGTTCACACCAGACGCAATCCTTCTCGAGGATCTCTTTCATATCGACAGGAGAGTCTACAATGGTTCCTGTCATTTTAATAGTCTGCAAACACATACAAGTCAGTATCCAATAAGATATAAGAAAGATCATTAAAAAAAATCATTCGATCCTGAAAGATCATTGAACATTACCAAAAGATTTTCTGAGGAGTTTTAAAGGATAGAATATATGTAACGAAGTAAGATATTCTTCAGAAAATCTAGGGTACTTAAGATATTTGCAGAGTTGAAATGACGGTTTCAAACATTTGAATGCATATATTTATCTTAGAGAAGATAAACAGTTAAATATCAAGGGTTCGGTTTGAACGCGCTTTTTGAGATGGACGGCTAGGATTAAGTTTTATAAAATAGGCAATGATCATATTAGCCGCCTAAGTCAAAAGACAGTTGTATATAGCCTAAGTAGTAACTTGATACGACATGCATTTAATGCGTTGCAGAGTTCAGCATGCTTTTACATAGAATGTCGTGTATTAAATATAATCCGTTAATATTAAATGACATTTTCAAAGGCATTGAATACGATGCTGAATCTGATTCATAAATGTACAGAACTGTTCTATCGGCTACTGAGTAGAGATACGCAAACCTGTTAGCTGAACATCGTAGTCAGCTGATACCTCGTGTAGATGGTTGTTGAGTCTCTACGTACTGATTTTATTTAGTACTGAGAGTGAACATTCCCCTTTACTGAATGCTCCTCTCCTGAATCCTCTTACTGACTGGAGTCAGTAGGGTCCAGCAGACCTAGCTCTACTGAAAGTTCTTTGAATCTGGCTTCAGCTAGAGGCTTGGTCAGTATATCAGCCCTTTGATGGTCAATATGGATCTTTTCCATCCCGATATCCTTCTTTTCGACATGATCACGAATGAAGTGGTGTCTGATGTCCACGTGCTTGCATCTCGTATGAAGTACAGGATTCTGAGTGATTGTAATGGCACTGGTACTATCGCAGAAGATCGGTACTTCATTCTGAATGACGTCATAGTCGCGTAGCTGCTGTCTCAGCCAAAGGATTTGGGCGCAGCAACTTCCGACAGCCATGTATTCACCTTCAGTAGTTGACGTTGCTACTGAATGCTGTTTCTTTGAGAACTATGAGATCAGCTTACTGCCAAGGAACTGACACGTTCCAAAAGTTGACTTTCGGTCAATTCTACATCCTGCATAGTCAGCATCAGAATAACCAGTTAGTTCAATATTATCATCAGCTGGATACCATAAACCCATGTCAGGTGTTCCTATGAGATAGCGGAGAATCTTCTTTGCTGAGTCCATGTGACTCTGCTTCGGATTCGCCTGAAATCGAGCGCAGACACCTACATCATAAGTTATGTCAGGACGAGTAGCTGTTAAGTATAATAAAGTACCAATTATAGCACGAAATTCAGTTTGGTCTACTGATACTCCCTCTTTATCAAGATTAATTTTCATGTTCGTGTTCATCGGGACTTGATTGGTTTGCCGGATGTGCAACCAAATCTTTTGATGAGGTCTCGAGTGTATTTGTCTTGATTGATGAACGTTCCCTTCTCAGATTGTTTGACTTGAAAGCCGAGGAAATAGTTCATCTCTCCCATCATTGACATCTTGAACTTGTCCTTCATCATTTTCTCAAACTGTTGACACATGATGACGTTCTTCGAACCGAAGATGATGTCATCTACGTAGATCTGCACAAGTAATAAGTTGTCTTCCAGTTGAATGCTGAATAATGTGCGGTCTACTGTGCCCTTCTGAAAACCTTTCTGAAGAAGAAACTCAGACATGGTATCGTACCAAGCCCTGGGTGCTTGTTTTAACCTATACAGAGCCTTTCTTAGTCTATAAACTTGATGTCCCTGCTGAAAGCCGGGAGGCTGTTCCATATAGACTTCTTCTTTCAGTACACCGTTCAGGAAAGCAGATTTCACATCCAATTGATAGACTCTGAATCTTTGATGTGTTGCATAGGCTAGGAATAGTCTGATTGCCTCCAATCTTGCAACTGGAGCGAATGTTTCATCGAAATCTATACCTTCAGCTTGACAATAGCCTTTTGCCACGAGTCTTGCTTTATTCCTTACTATGACGTTGTTTTTATCTCGCTTGTTCTTGAAGACCCATTTTGTTCCAATCACGTGTTGATGCCGGGGTCTGTTGGTGATCGCTGTATTGCACCAAATAATCCTGCAAAAATAGAGAATTATATCAGTATAGTTTACATGGTATCGAACACAGGGAACGGAGGACTAGACATATCATTTTTCTACTTATCTTGGGTTTGGTTAGCAACCACGCAAGTTTTGGGTTTTTAACTAAACTAAGAACTTATTAAAACTGAAACAAATTGCAGAAACTGAAACTGAAAATAAACTGTTTTAACTAGGCAGATAAGAGATGGGTCCAGCAGAATATTCACACACACGTAATTCCAATCCTTGGCACATAAAATGAATTAATCTCATGGATCAACTAGTTATAGACTACCGTAACTTAAACTGCGTAATCCTTACTCCCACTTACTTAGTCGGTAACCGCCATGTCGGGCATGAAACGGCACCCTAATTTGCAAAAACCTACGTTGTTGGGCAATCAATATATTTAATAGCTAAACAACTTTATCGAACTAAGGGAGCCTAGTATAGGAGCCTACTCGTATGTTGGACATCTAATAGTCTCCTACCGGTTTAATCCAATTATTCTAATGAATAACTTTGCTACTTACTTAGCCTTGTTCCACGAGAAACGATGGAAGTACTAAGTTAGCTACAAACTACGCAACTTAAGGTGGCCAATCCTAAATTACTAGTCAGATTAAATAAACCAGAATTAACCCGAAACCCTTTGATTAATTATTAGAACCTAAGCCTCATGTACTGTTCACGTGTGCGTTTACATCCTGCCGGACCACTGAAAGTTTAGCTACTCATAGTATTGTCCTGACTGCACAGATAAGACACCCTGCAAATCAGAACATGCACCATTTGTAACTCTAACCCTAGCATGCACGTAAACGAAATTAAACTAAAGATAACGAACTATAAACTGAAAACAGATAATAACAGAATCTTAAACCAAAAGTAAACTGAATTAAAACTCAACTTAAAACTAGATTAAAAGTACTGTAGCAGTCGGTCTTACGAAACGAACATAAAACTAGAAACGAAATTAAAACGATAATAAAACTAGCTAAAATCCGAAACTGAAAACTAAAATACGAAAGCATAGAAGTGTTTGTTTCTTAAACATAAAACTACTGATAGCATGAATTGATCGGAAGGCTGGTGGTTGTGATCTTCTCGGCGGCGGTAGCGTTTGGCTTCGGCGAGTTCGGTGGCGGTGGTAAGTTGATCGGATCGAAAGGATGAGTCTCCGAGGTGGAAAGGTATGCACGGCGCTGTATACGTGTGTAAAGGCTCTCTGAATTTCGTGCTCCAATCCTCCTTTTATAATACCTAGATCAAATCTAGGGTTTCTTGATAGATAAGGAAAGGATCTTGTTAGATATGGAAATATCTAATCCTTCCTTATCTTCTTCTTTCCTTCCTCTCTCTTTCCTTTCTAGATCCTTTTCTTTCCTTCTTCCTTTCTTCGGCCAAAACCACTCAAAATCTCGCCATTCCAGCTGTAAATTGCATTGCCACATCATCTCCCCGGTGTCGTGCCAAATCGCCTCATTTTCTCGCATAACTGCCAACAAATACGTCTCACCTGCACAGTTAAGAGACCTTTTCGGACAGAAATAATTAGGTACGAAATTGACTCATCATCTGTCAACAAGCTCCCAAACTTCGTTTCTCGTGAACTAATTCAGCTCCTCTTGCATGGCTATGATCCAATCAGCGTCTTTCAGTGCGTCCTCAACTGACTGAGGTTCTTCAGTAGATAAGAAGCATGAATATAAGGCGCTTTCTCCCTGACAGAATCTGGATCTTGTCTTTACGCTTGCTGAAGGATCTCCAATAATTAAATTAGAAGTGTGAGCATCCAGCCACGATCTACGATGTTTCAACTCTTCATCTGAAATTTGTTCAACACAGATAGTAAGTGAGTTAGGCATTTCAGTTGTACTATTCTGAGATTGAAGCAATTCAGTTATAAGAGTGTGATCTACTAAGTCACCAGGTTCAAGGGCATTTAGCTCAGGAACATCATTAGTTCCCCCTGAATTATTATTCTCAGTAGAGGTCTCAGTTACCACTGGGGTTTCTTCATCGACCTGAGTTACTTGGGATTGACTCTGTTCAGGAGAGTCAATCTGTTCAGCTACTTCTGCTGCTGGTTGAGATTCAATAGACTTGTCTTCAGTTTCTTCATCTGAATCATCATCCCAACATAGCTGGATCTTTTCAACTTTATCTTTTAAGCTCAGATCCTGTAGCTGCTTACTGATGTCCTCAGATTCAGGTTTCCTCAGATTCAGGTTTAGAGTTTCTGCTCCTGTCTTCAGTAGCAAACTCATTAAAAACAACATGAGGGCTTTCCTCCACGCAAAGGGTCCGATAGTTAAAGACTCTAAAAGCTTTGCTTTGACCAGGAGTATCCTAAGAACACTCCCCGATCCGACTTGCTATCAAAAGTCTTCAGCTGATCTTTCCCATTATTGTGAATAAAGCACGAACACCCAAAAATATGGAAATAAGATAAAGAAGGTTTCTTGCCGTTCCATAGTTCATATGGTGTCTTCTTATGCTACTTTGTCAGTAGAGATCGGTTCTGAGTATAACATGCAGTGTCAGTTGCTTCTGCCCAGAATTTGGTTGGGAGTCCTGAGTCTGCAAGCAGGGTTCTTGTTGCTTCTTTGATTGTTCGACTCTTCCTCTCAGCAACCCCATTTTGTTGAGGCGTGCGCGCGGCAGACGTCTCATGCTCTATACCTTCTGCTTTGCAGAACTCCTCCACCATGAAATTCAGGAACTCAATTCCTCTGTCTGAACGTATCTTGACGATCTTGGTGTTCTTCTCGACACTGAGCCTTTTAAGAAGTGTTGGTAACTCTGTTTTGACGTCAGACTTGTTGGCAATAAATGACCCATGTGTAGCGCGAGTAGTCATCAATGACCACTAATGCATACTTCTTGCCTCTGATCGTCACTGGAGAGACTGGACCGAACAAATCCATATGTAGCAGCTGAAGGATTTCCATAGTGGAAGGAGATGGAACAGGCGGATTTTGATTCCTTGTTTGCTTTCCCTTCAGACATGCTTCACACTGAGTATCTTTGCTGAATACTTCATTCGGCAGTCCTCTTGCTAGAGTGTTTCTAGCTAATTTGTTGAGCGTCTTGAAGTTGAGATGGCTGAGTCTTCTGTGTCAGAGCCACCCCGTTCTGTTGTCATTCCTTGCCAACAAACAAGCTTCAGGTTTTGCTGAGTTCTAGTCAGCTACATAGATATTCTTCTTGCGCGAACCTGATAACACTATTTTCCCTGTAGATTTATCAATGACATCACAAAAACCAGCGTAAAAAATCACTCTATTCGAGTTATCACAAAATTGACTAACAGAGAGAAGATTATGCTGAAGTCATTCAACATATGATACTTTTGGAACTGTTTCTGTTCCAATGCTGAGTGTTCCATAGCCTCTGGTGTAGCTTTTGCGTTGTCTCCAAACTCGATTCGGGGTCCTTCTTCAGTAGTATAATTCTTTAGCAAGTCATTTTGGTACGTCATATGTCTTGAGCATCCGCTGTCCACATACCAAGGGTCCTTGTGCACCTGCAAAACAGAATTATATTTAGGTACCCTTTATTTTTGATTTTGGGTCCTTAGATGTTAGTTTTGGAAACCCATATCTGTCTTACGACCCTGGTGGTCTCAGATAGTTTCTTTCCACTTTTGTCAACATATTTGACCACTGGACTGGTCGATGCTGACTTCTAAGGCTTTTCAGGTTCAGGAGTCCTGATCTTCTGAGTGAGTGGACTGCTGCCCTTTGCCTTCTGCACGGCTTTCTTCTTCTTTTTCTGACTTTTGGATCCTTTCCTGACTATATGATCATAGTAATATGACCCATACTGAGCTGGATGACTCAGCTGTGGAGGTCCATACTGATCAGCCCATTTTGCTTTGCTGGTTCCCCCTTGACTGAACTGGGTGTTCTGGTGCTGATCTTCTTGTCAGAGTGCTGATAATTAGGATGAGGTGCCTTCATCTTTTGTTTGTTCTTGGCTAGGGGGTTCAGTATGTCTGCATTGATGGTCTCCCCTTGAACAAACCTATCAGCCAGCCGGTTTTCTAAGCACGCGGGGGCAGATGAGGAGGCTCCCTGGCTGAATCCAAGTCCCTCCTTGCAATGCTTGGGCTTGTTGCTTGCTAGCATAGCCTCCAGCTTCTTTTCAGCGCCCATGTAACGCTCTGTCATCAGGTTTCTCCAGACATCATCACTCTTCTTCGCAGCTTCATGCTCGGTCCGAAGTTCCGACAACTCTTGCTTCAAGAGACTCGGTCCGAGATCTTTCTGAGTCAAATCTTTGGTCAAAGCTGAGATCTGATCTTCTTGATGCTGAGACTTGGCCATCAGAGAGTTTATCTCCTCCCTGAGTCTCAACACAAGTCCTTCTGACTCAGTAGCAACCTGACTCTCCTGAGAAAGTCTCTGATTCTCCACTTTCAGGTATCCAATTCCTGAAGAGTCTTACTGAGCTGCAAACTCATCTGAATCTGATCGTCGAGTAGTTCTTCGTATGCGATCGCGACGTCCAGATTCTCGTTTGCATCTGAAAGAGTGTCGTGTGTGCAGTGTGAAGAGGAATTAAATGGTGCATGAAAGTTTACCTCATCCTCTTCTCCTGCCATGAGACACTTTTCAGCATCTTGTTCAGCTTCAAGCTCTATGGCCATGAAAGCTGCTTCATCGTCAGATGAATCCATGAAGGAATCGACTTCATCTGAGTCGTCTGAGAGTTTACCGGCAATGTATGCTTGTCTCTTCTTGATGAACTTCTCCCTTCTTGCTTTGCGTGCTTGCTTCTTTCAACAAGCATCGACCTCGGGACGATCATATTGATAGTGTCCTGGCTTCTTGCAGTTGTAGCAGGTTGTGACTCTTTCTTCTTTGCTCTCACTGTCTTTCGAGTGAGTTGAGTCCTCTTGTTTCCTGTATTTAAAAGTATGTGAGTCAAGAGTGCGCTTAGGTGTATATTCATTCTTACCCTTAGAGTCTTGGACGACTCGAGAGCTTTCTGCGCCTCTCCTTTTCCTTCTGATACTTCACGGCAAGCAGTGCGTATTTCTTGGCTAGATTCCCTTCTTGTACGTCACTGAGTGAAGGTTCAGCCTTGCTAGACACTGGAGCTGATGTGCTGACTGATGCTTTAAAGGCATGGTCGACTTGGGTGTCAGCTTCAGCTCGCTGCTTCCTTTGAGGTAAGCAAAACTCGAACAACTCTGCTTTAAGTTCTGAAAAGATATGGTCAGGAGTAACAATATCTAAATCAGAATGACGTAGTAAAGTAGCAAAGGGGGTCCAGTTTCCGTCTGGCAGTGCCCTCAAAATCTTGAGATTCATCTCTCGGTTAGAGAAAGTCTTTCCCAGCCCGTTGATAGAGTTCATCAGATCCGTAAATCTGACGTTGAGATCTTCAATGGTGTCACCAGGCATGAGAGATAGTCTCTCCAGCTTCTGAAGTTCCAGCGCAAGTTTATTCGCTTTGATCTTCTGAGTCCCCCGACTCAGTAGCGCTAGAGCATCCCAGAGTTCTTTGTCGGACTTGCAGTGCTGAACTCTTCCGAGATAAGAATCACTCAGGGTGGTCAGTATGGCGTTTCTGGCGACGCGGTCTAAGTTGTAAAGCTTCTTCTCCTCAGGGATGAAGAGACTTCTGTCTTTGGGAATCTTCTTCCCGGTCACCATTCCTCCTCCGTCTGCTGGATCCTGAGCTACGACGCTATCGATCATGGGAACGATAGGTCCGTCCTCTAGAACCTCTGTCATGCTATCGTGGAGAGAGGTCAGATGTGCCTCCATTCTGACCCGCCATACACCATAGTTCTCTACTGAGAACATGGGTACCATCCTGATCCCTGGCATATCAGACATGAAAGATAGTGATATGAATGAAGAATGACATGCAGTGAAAACGTTTTTCGGATCCGTTCAAGTAGACCAGTTTCAAAATAACAAGAGTCTTAAAGAACTCCTGCTCTGATACCAATTGTTGGTCCCGAGAGCACGTTCAGGTGTAGAGGGGGGGGGTGAATACACCTGAAAACCGATTTCTCAACTTAAAACACGAACAATCTTTTTCAGGAGAGTGTCGGATCGAACAGGTTCGAGCGGACCGTATAAGCCGTTCCAAATCGTGTGGCGAGTGGCCGACTCTTACCGAGGCCTCGCTAGATGACTTGGAGTTAGAATTCGGTGCCGTTCAGATTAGAGTTCAGTGGTGCGGAATAGTGTAGGCCCGAATTCAGTTGAGGTAGGAAAACGTTTATATCAAAACAATTTCTGTAGATTAGTGCAGTCTGTTAAGTTTTGCTGAAACTCAGTTGAATGATTTGAAAGATATTTTCAGAATGAACAGTGAATCAATGCAACAGTAAAATAAGGAACACATAACACAGAGATTTTTAAAGTGGTTCGAATCCAACAATCCTACGTCCACTGTCCCGAATGATCAGGAAGCTATGTATTATACTGAGATAGTCTCGGTTGGTTTGTCTGGGACAAACACCGGTCTTGAGATTTATACCGAGCAAGTCTCGGTTACAAGGTTATCAAACTAAGTGTTTGAAAAACTCTCCAACAGTGAAGGAGTCCTTTACAATAAGGATCAGTTCAGAAGTGAACTCCTTCGTCTAAGCTATGGATTTATACGGTTGAGCTTAGGTTAGAGGGATAGGGAACAAGGATGTGGCTTCTAGAACGACGAACAGCTCGTTTGGATACTAGAGGCTGTATAATTCAATTCAGCTTGGTTCCCTATGAGCAGAAGTGTAGTCTTTCGCCGGAGATTGTTTCTTCTAACTTCTTGCGGAAGACTTAGGCTTTTTGGAATTTGCTCGTTTGAATGCTCTGTGTGTTCTTTCGTGCGTTGTGAGTTCTAGGTGAGCTTCAATTTGATTTATCCCTCTATTTATAGAGCAGAGATTAGGATAGATCCGTTGGAGACGACGATCCTTTGTCTCTCTCTTTTGGGTAGCTAACGGCTCTTTTGAAGTATGGTAGCAGTGTCCTTTTCCTCCATTTCTGGAAAGTTGTTGACTTGCAGCTTTAATAGATATAGGATACGTGGCTGCTTGTCATTGGTCGAGGTTCAGAAAGTGGTTGAGATAGAACAAACTTCAAGGAGATCTGAAGCTGACTTCTCTCTTCCTCGTATTGACTCTGCTGACTTGACTTTAAAGATCCTAACAGTCAGAAGACTGTCTGGCCGTTGCTGAGTCTGATCTCTGATTCAGTAGCATGCTCCTGCTGAGTCGGCTCTACTGAAGATCAGCTCTGAGTTCAGTGAACTACTCCTGCTGAGTTCAGTTCCACTAACTTCTTTCAGTATACTGCTCCTACTGAGTCCAGTATCACTGAGTCTTCTACTTCTAGTGCTGAGTCGGATAATCTACTGAGTGCCTGAACCAGAGCAGAGTGTCTGCTGAGTCTGAAACCTCAGAGACAAAAACAGATTACAACACAATGGTTCACCAATCAATATAGTGTTTTGGGATCTTCAAATCTTCAGTAAGTATTCAGAGCACAGGGCTACTGAGTTAATGTTAACTGAGAAGACTGAATCATTTCCCAGTATTTAGTGTTGTTGCTGGGGACTGAATCTTCACCTAACAGAGCTTCTTTTGCTCACTATAAATTTTTATTTTTACATCAATATCATTTATCGTACTAGATCCAAACAAAGATTTTGTTTCAGGATCTATTTTCATCATTTTATCCCAAAATTTTGAATAAAAAAATCTTTTAAGACAAGGGATTTTTTCTTGGGTATAACCCACTTGTGGACTCCATCTAATAATCCACGGAATTGAAAACTCAATAAAAAAGTGGAAGGCAAATATTCCTTCGATCAGAATTTCTGACTTTTGAATTTCATGAACCTTGGGAGAAATTTCTACACATTGATCAAATCTGTGTTTAAATGGTTCAGGCAAAATTGATACATTTGTACCATAGGTTTGCCACCATTTACAAAACCAAATTGGTATTTCTGAGTTATAAACTTTAGAACATACCTTAATAAACCAAGAATGTTTCCTATTAGAATTTTGATATAAAATTGCTTTACAAAAGACATCTTGATAATCCCAAAAATTATATTTCATGGGAATCTTATTTGATGGTGAATATAAATCATTTTGCTTTGATGGAGAACTTCCCCATTCTTCAATAGATATAATCTTTTTAATAATAATTTTTGAGAAGTTATGAACCTCTGAAACCTCCTTTGGGGAAAATGCTGAATTTCACAGCCATTTTCTGCTAAAATTGCTTCATAAAACTCTCTGAACTTATAAGTTGGTGTAGCATATGATGCTTTATCAAAATATATTTCCATAAGATACAGGGATCATTTTCCCATTTTAAATCTTTTTCTTCCAATAACAGAATATTTTTTGTTTTCTCATTAGTGATATAATCACTATTTTCTTCATTACTCACAATTGTCAAGTAAGAAGGAATATTATCCTGGGCTGAAGAAGAAGGATTATTACCTTCTAATTTTCTTTTATATTCCAAAATTTTTTGGAATTCTTTGTTGCTCGATAAATCTTCAGCTATTAGCTTTTTCTTTCCATGTTGGGCCAGAACTTCTGGCTGATTTCTTCCTCGACCCCTTCCTCTATAAGAGGAGAGTCCTCTACCACGTTGGTATATTCCTGCAAGATTATTCATTGAATATATTCTCTGGTTAAAAAATCAGGAAGGCTATTAGTTTCTCCATTCTCATAAACAATTTCAAAATCAAATGGAGCTAAATGAGCCTGCCATCTTGCAAACATTTGTTTTTAAACATCATGTTTAAAGTCTTTATTAAACATAAATCTTGCAGATTTACAATCAGTTTTTATAATAAATTTCTGATTGTATAAATCATCATGGAATTTTAAAACACATTTAACAATAGCGAGAATTTCTCTTGCAACCGTAGAATAATTCTTTTGTGAATTATTCCATTTTCCTGAATAAAATCTAACAAGATATTAATGTTTATTATGATGATTAATTTGTTTAAGAATACCCCCATATCCTATATCTGATGCATCTGTTTCAACAATTTTTTCCCAATTGGGATTACTCAGCATTTAGCAAAGAAGAGATTTAACTCTTTCTTTTATTTTCTTGACAGATTCAGTATGCTTTTCAGTCCATTGCTTAGGATTTTTCTTAAGCCTATCATATAAAATAGCTGTATCTTTAGCTAAATCATTAATATAAGGAGATATATAATTTAGACTACCTAAAAATCTTTGAAGTTGAGTTTTATCAAGGATTTCATCAGGAAATTTTTCTGCAAAATCAATACTTTTATTAATAGGAATAATATTTCCTTTTTCAATATTATGGCCTAAAAATCTGACATTTGTTTGAAATAAATTCATTCTGGGTTTAGATATAACTAACCCATTTTTGATAATAATATCCTTAAACATGTTTAAATGCTTAAAATGCATTTCAATATTTTTCGAGAAAACTAAGATATCATCTATGTAAACAATAATAAACTCACTATAAGGAGTAAAAATATCATTCATGATTTTTTGAAATTCAGAAGGAGCATTTTTCAATCCAAATGGCATTACATTCCATTCGAACTGTCCTATTGGAACATTAAAGGCAGTTTTATACCTGTCAGACTTATCAATCTAAATTTGCCAATATCCTGACTTTAAATCAAATTTTGAAAATATAACAGAATCATATAATCTATCCAATAAATCTTTTTTATTAGGAGTAGGATATCTAATCCATTTTAAAACCTTATTAAGAGGCTTATAATTTATAACTAATCTAGGTGCCCCTCTTTCTTGCTCACTTTATTAACATAGAAAGGAGTACAAGACCAAGGTGATTTTGAAGGATTTATTAATCCCTTTTGCAATAATGATTCAATTTATTTTTTACACAACTCTAAATATTCATAATTTATTTGACAAGGTCTAGCCTTTGTTGGAATTTTTGACTCATCAAAATTTTCTTCATGAGGGAGTGAAACTATATGTTTTTTTCCTATCCCAAAATGCATTAGGATGATCATTACAAAATTCTATTGAAAATTAATTTTTAACCAACTCAATTTTATCCTTTAATTTAGGATTTTGAAGTTTTGCTTCAATAGTAAGAAAATTTAATTCTTGTTTAAGAAAATATAATTGATTTTCTTTTTGAGAAATATTATCATAAATTTCGTGTAAAACCTTTGTGAAAGGTTCAATAACAAATTTTAAGAAAATATCATTTCCTTGGAATGTACCTATAATTCCTTCTTTATCAACTCTTTTAAAATGATAAATTTTTGTAATATATGGAGTTCCAAGTATAACTTGGTTAGCAATATCCTTAGCAAGCAAAAAATTTGTTTGTATACATTTTTTATTAATACATACATTCACTATTGACAATTTATAATTTATGTTTAACCTACTGCCCCCTGCATGAGATAATTTTTGGGTAGTTTTTTCAAAATACCTAATAGGTATAAGACCTTCTTGTATAACATTCATATCAGCTACACTATCAACTAGAGCAATAAATTCTTTCAAATAATAATTATCAATTAAAAAGGTAATTTTTGTATACCATTTTTGTGATATAACTATTTCTAATGTAGAAAGAAAATTCCCTTTTAAATTGTCCTCAAATTCTTGTGTCTGAGGTATAACTTTATCAGTCCCATTTTCTAATTTAGAGACTCTATAATCTAAATTTTTATTTTCTTTTCTTAATAATTTTATTTCTTCTTTAAGATTATTAATTTCAATAACTAAATCTTTTGTAGAAATAGGATTTTCTTCTAATTTTTTCTGTCTCATCCGGTTATAAACTTCAGACATCATATAAGGGCCTTCTAGATTCTTAGGCTTTTCATGTATCCTATCTTCCTAAGATACATCATACTGAGAAGTACTAGGTGTATTTTCTACCAGATCTATTATTTTCTATGTTATCAAACTCGGCCCGGCCCGGCCGGTTGGCCGGGTTCAACCGTGACCCGGTGAAAAATCCGGGCCGAGCCAATCAAAAACCCGTTTTTCCCTTTGACCCGGTGTGACTCGGAAGAACCGGCCGGTCGAACCGGCACCCGGTACCCGGTTGACTCGGTAACATTAAAAAAAAATCTAATTTAATGATTTAATCTCTTATATCGGAATTTGATTTCTCTCGTTCTCTCTTCCAATTTCACCCAAAATGCCAAATCCCATCAACTTGGGTGGCTCCGCCTTGAGCCGGAGCAGTGAATCCCGCTGGTTCCATCGAACTTTGCTTCTGCTAGGCTGCTCCTCTTTCTCTGTTTATGAGTTTCTCCCATCGAGCCTTAGACCATCTTCTTCTACAAATTGAATCTGATCTTTAAGGCTGAAGCCTTTTAATAAAGGTAAATAATTATTTCAATAAGCAATATTAGTAATCTTCTAGTGTTTAAGTTATTTATAATATTTATAAGTATTATTAAAAGATATTTAATATATTATTATGTTATATCGGGTTGACCCACCGGTTCGACCGGTTGAACCACTAAAATTAATTTTTCCGGGTCAATGACCGAGCCGGGTTTGATAACATAGATTATTTTAGATCTTAATTCTGGATCTTTAACTAATTTTAATAATTCCATAATATTATCATGATTTAAAACATTTCTATTTAAATTTTGAAATTGTGAAAGAATATTATAAAAAATTTTACCTTCAATATTACTCTTTTGTTCATTGTCTTTTCTGATACAGGATTGTCCTAATTGACAAGGCAAACATTCTGACTCTAAATCCTACATTATGGACTCATTTTCTAGTGCATCTAATTCTGTATCTGTACTAGTATCACTAGTATCTTCATATTCTGATTCTGAATTTAATAATATTTTTGAAAGAATATCTTTCATATTATCGTCTAAATTAAGATTATTAATCTTTCTTTTAGTCCAACAATTTCTAGCATAATGACTATATTTACCGCATTTCTTACAGATTATTTTCTGCATCTTTTCCCATTTATTTTAGGCTCTATTATACTTCTTTTGCCTATTTTCTTCATATTTCTTTTTAGAAATTCTTCTCTTCTTATATCGAGGTTTATTGTCTTTCCAAACTTTCTTATTTTTATTATTATTAGAAGGAATTTTTTCAATTGTAAATTGATCACAAAAATGACTTAATTGTCTTTTTTCAACGAGATTTTGACGTTTCATTTGCTGATTAAGTTTAATTTCATTACAAAGTGTTGGGTTATGAGTCAGTGGTTGATCTTAATAACCACTTAGAGGGTACTTAATATTATTTTATCAGTAGTTCTTGTAATAGGACTTTCTGTTTATCGGTAATGGGGGAAAGCATAGTGATTTGAGACTATGGAATTGAAGATCCCAAAACCCGTCTTGTATCCTTAGTGTAGTGTCGATAAGACTAGATGATGTAATAGGCTAGACTATTTGTATTTTTCATTATCGTTTTTGTCTAAGTCCTGTAAGGGGTAAGTGTTGGTCTGATCTTCAGTAGGAAGTTACTTTCCAGAACCCCACGTCATCGTTGTAAGAGCTTGTGTTCACAGTCATCACCGACTTTGATCGCAGAAGATTTCTCTTCGGCGACCCACATCGCAGAAGAACACATAATCAAAGCT